>CM059187.1:131898028-132453028 GCA_030323885.1 Branchipolynoe longqiensis | reverse complement strand
CAAACTCAAAACCATCGGACTATACTATACAACTTTAGATTAACATTCACCCCATGGTTCAGTCTAGGCGACGAGTACCCAGAAGCCTGTTCGGGAATGTGCACCGCCCATTGTTTCCAGGGGCGACACATTCTGTTATTTCCGGGGTACAAGATGGGCCCGACGATTCAAAAGGTCAGTCACGTGATGTTTTCCAAATTAAATTAAACACGCAATGGCCTATAGTTACTCTAAGCGAACATGGTTTTCGAAACACCCCAACATTCATTAAGGCTGTGCGGTGTGTGTGTGTGTGTGTGTGTGTGTGTGTGTGTGTGTGTGTGTGTGTGTGTGTGTGTGTGTGTGTGTGTGTTTGTGAATGAATCAATAGCTTCTAAAGGGCAAACTTCTACACCTTCGCCCCCGACACTACATGGGTCTCGATTTGCTGGTACAACGGGACCGCTGGTTGCCGGTCCGTCCTGGCATTGTGTGGACGGCACGCCGGAAGCCGGTGGAAGCATGACGTTGCTAAAATCCTAATTGCCTCGGTGTAATTTAATGTGGCGCCGCCTACTGGAAATACCCTGAAACATCACCCAATCACAATGGCGCTCCGTCATAACTCGAACCGCAAAATGTGCCCTCTCTTCCTTCCTGCCAATTCTTTCTGTTCCTCTCCACATTTACAAGAATACCACCCCAAAATTCGGCCACGATTGTAGGCACTGGGGCGGTTTGGGATGCTTGCTATGACAAGCAAGAGAACAACTTCTGCTGCGCAGTGTGGCAACACATTGATCATTGCGTGTGATGTTGGGGGGGGGGGGGGGCGGTGTTCCAAAAGCTACCAGCATCAATAATTAGAGAAATAGGGTGGGTATGATGAGAAGGGATGAGCGGGGAGGAGGAGAGGGAGGGAGGAGGATGGAAGGAGGGAGAAGGATGGGGGCGGGGGGAGCTGGATGAGGAGGTGGGTGAGGAAAAGGAAGCGGAGTGGGAGAGGGAGGGAGGGGGGGAGAGGGAGAGGGAGGGGGGGGGAGGGAGGGAGAGAGAGAGAGGGGAGAGGGGGGAAGGAGGGAGGGAGGGAGGGAGGGAGGGAGTGAAGGAGGGGGTGAGGCAGAGAGGGCGGGATGAGAGAGGGGATAGCTCAGCCAAGTAACAATCACAAATCCGAGAAGTTGTTATTCGCTCAAACATAAAACTTTATTCGCCATTGGCATCCGAGATTGATCACCTGGACTAGATAAAGTAAGATACTTTGAATCGTTAAGCAAACACTATCGGGAAAGCTCTCCCAAAGTCTGGTTATGCTACATTAATATTCTGTGCAATTCGTGTTATCTGCAGCCTGCAATCCCCTTCCCACTTACCTCCCCCCCCTCCCCCCACTTCCCGCCACTCTCACCCCCACCCTCACACACGTACCATGGTGCATTACTCAACAACAACGGAAATAATATACGCCGGCAAAAATTGACCATCCTGTAATTACCCGCTCTACTAAACAAGCCAGTTAACGTCGTTATTGACTATAACGGCGACAGTGAACATGGCCAGAGCTCGCCTAGGGTACTGACGCTGCACAGAACACCGACTCCCACCCACCCACCCACCCACACAAACACTGCCCTCTGCGAACAGTCCCGCCAACTTCGCCGTAACCTGTTTCCGAGATGTGCAACATTTTGCTTTCCTCGTCTCTACTGAGCTGCTTGTGGTCTTAAAGCATTTACAAGCTAAGGCGAGTCCTCGTGTGTTTGAGGTGCTGACGCTCACGTGGGCATTTTCAGTCACCGGTAACCAGCAATTCATACAGCTGATTCATCGAGGCAATACATTTCTATCCCTACCCCTAGTAACCCCCCCCCTCCCCTCCCCCCACCCCCCACATACAAACTCTTCAGCCTCCAGTTCCCGGCAGTACCCCAGTCACCCACACGAGTCATACCCTCCCACACCCCACACCATCCCATCTCTATCTCTCCTGTTCCTCAGTCCTCCCACTGCAACATCTACTCCACCCCCCCCCCCTCCCCCATCGCTACAGTCCAGACTAAGGCATCCTCAGAGGGCTTGTGTAGGGGAGGAGGTGTGGGGAGGGAAAGAGGAAGGGTAGGGGGGGGGGGGGGATCAGGGCGTGGCCACACCGTGCCTTTGCTGATGGCGGCGGGCTAATACGGGCACAGAGACCGGCTTACCAGAGGGCAGGCCCCGGGCTGCGATAACGGGGCTCCCGCCAGGTCTAAGTAGTACACGACGAGAGGTGTTCTGCCTCGGTGACCGGCGACAGTGGCCGCGGTCCGCGGCCCGCCACGGCCGGGCGGGCCGGCCCGCAAGCCCCACAGGCCTGGCCCGCAGGCCCCGCCGACCAGAGCCGCGCGCAATAGAGATATATAGCTTATCGGCCCTAGAAGACTTAACTTTCTTACCCCCCCCCCCTCCTCCCTCCCCCCTCCTTAACAAAACATCCAACTCACTATCCCAGCCCAATGAGCGTCTGCGTGGGGCAGGGCATATAGGGGCCCCGGTTGGGCTTTGTGTATACGAGCACGACAAAGGACCCACTCGGCTCAATGTGTGCAGACCGGGCTTATTTACGCACGGGCCGGCCTCGGGACCGGCCCTCCGTGAGAACAAACAAACCTTCCAAACATCATCCGGCCATTACTGTTTAACTTACACAAACGCGCGGAAACTGGGTTAATGGACATTGCACAGCGGTGTATGTGGCGGTGGTGGGGTTACTCTTAAACTAAAGACCTTATCCATCCATGAATGATTGAGTCAAAGCAAGGCTTGCATTGCTTTTTTTTACCCATTTGCTGTGTGGTTGTTGGGGTATTACGTCATAGCAACATCAAAGGTCAGTTGGTTGATTTTTGGCGTTTTATGTCCTGGCAACATCTATGGTCATATTATAAGGATGGGTGCTGACTTGTGATGGTGCACACTCATGGTGACTTTATAATACTGACCCAATGGGAGACCAGGCCATGAGCACCGTGACCCGATATCCCACTCGGTCACATTATCCTGATACTGAGCTAACCAGTCCTTGGCCATTCCTAGTAAATGTTAAGCGCTAGGCTAGGTAGCAACATATATCAATTTTGTAAGCCATTGGTTTGACTCGGCCTGGATTTGAACCCGTACGGGAAGCCTCACCCATTTGCTTACAACTCATATAACTGGATCTAATGTAGTAATAGAGGTTAAGGGGTAGATAATTGTTGTATACTTGAACCAATAAAAAAAAAACAGGTAATGATTAACTACCATATATGCTACCTAAATGAATTGCTTTAAATAGCACAGTTTTGCTAATTTGATCACACCAAACTCCTTAAGCCCAATGGTCGTTTAAAGCGAGGCGAAACGCTGTTGCAAAGGCACATGCTTAAAGGTTTTTGCGCCATTTTTCAACTGCGCCATCAATCTCATTTGCGGTGTGTTCATGTGAAAAAATCTAAGGGCAGAGCTAAGTATCGACTAACTGCTGACAGATATTTAGAGGAAGGGTGGAAAAAGTGTGGATGGTCAATTCTCACGGAATTGCATTATTTATGTTTTAGAACGATAACTTTTCCCGTGAATTGATTTTCTTAATTGGTATGTGTCGACCTATCCGTCTTAGCCTGGAGTTTTTAGGGAACCTCACTTTTGCATGTGTAGGTTCAGAACTTTGTCATGCTATTGGTTAATAGAAGAAGATGTTTACTTCTTTTTAAATGGAAATGAAACACGGTATGGCTACCGTAAAACATTGTTTATTAAAGCAACCATACAAAGTAATCAATATTTTGTAAATTGGTTGTCATGGGATATATCTCAGAAAATATTAACAATAAAAACCGTAATTTATACACAAATTCCTTTGGTATTATAACCCTTTTTGGTGTAGGGAATTTGTTTGAAATCACATATTGTAATGAATAATTTACACATAACTATGAGTCAAAACATGGCTACATAACTTGTTCAGTTTACCATCTGAGCCAGTGCCTTTTGTAACTGCATTGTTCTCAAGTACAGTTTTTGGCAATATCTTGTGTTTCATTAAGACAAGATTAAATTGATTAGTTTTGCCTTTAAGAAATCCACAAAATATCAAAAACGGTACATGAACATGACTCATAGGTTATGGATACCATTAGCTTTCCATAACTATTGTGTGCCTAATATTGTAAATTTAAGCTGCCACATTTCCAGATCGATCAAATATAGGTTTCTTTATTTGGTGAAAAAGTAAAAGTGATTATATTTATTGTTAGCCCTCTAAAACCTCATCTGACACAATTTTGGGAGAAGTGACCATATATGCTGTAGATACATTTCATGAACGAAGTACATTTCACATTACAAAAAGCAACTAAAGCATTCCTGACCATGCTCTTTAGGGAAGTATATAAATGCATTCAGGCATTCAGGCATTCAGGCATTCAGTCAGGCATTCAGTCAGGCATTCAGGCATTCAGTCAGGCATTCAGGCAGGCAGTCAGGCAGTCAGCCAGCCAGCCAGCCAGCCAGTCAGCCAGTCAGTCAGTCAGTCAGTCAGTCAGCCAGCCAGCCAGCCAGTCAGTCAGCCAGTCAGTCAGCCAGCCAGCCAGCCAGCCAGCCAGCCAGCCAACCAGCCAACCAGCCAGCCAACCAGCCAGCGTGAGTGAGTCAGAGTGAGTGAGTGAGTGAGTGAGTGAGTGAGTGAGTGAGTGAGTGAGTGAGTGAGTCAAAACCAATAATGCAAAGCAAGTTGAGCAAACTTTTTCTGAACGGAAAGCTGCCGACTTTCTCAAAGTTTTCTTAAAGCACGGCGGCGGACCCACACACTTAGTCTGATGGTTTCGGAGCCTATCATTTCAAATCAAACTTCACACCGACACGATCAGCGCCAGGACACGTTCAAATACATCTTCCGCGTTTTACATCGATTTGAAGGAGAGCGGAGATTATGTCAATACAACGCATCAAATATGATCACAGATCTGCGCTCGTCTCCGGACAGGCCATTCCGCCCGGCCGCCACTGCTCGCCCGGCCAGTAACCACGGTAACCACTCTCATCCCCCCCCCCCCCCCCCTATCCCATACGCACGCAAGCACGCACGCACGTACGCATAACAGGAAATAGTGGCCGACTTGGTTGGTTGGTTGTTAGTTGGAATTTTACGTCCTGGCAACATCTAAGGTCATATTAGGATAGGTACTGACTTGGAACAGTGCACACTCATGGCGACTTTATAGTGGTGCCCCACTGGGAGACCAGGCCTCCAGCACCATGACCTAATGCTTTGTTTGTTGGAGCTTTACGTCCTGGCAACATCTAAGGTCATATCAGGACGGGTACCAAGTTGTCACAGTGCACACTCAGGCCACCAGCACCATGACCTGATATCCCACTCAGTCACATTATCCTGACACTGAGCCAACCAGTCCTTGCCATATCCTAATAATGCCGAGCGCCTGGCTAGGAAGCAACAAATATCAATTTTTAAGTAATTGGTTTGACTCGACCAGGGTTCGAACCCGTGGGTTCGAATCGCATGATCTATCAAAACAGAAGACGGAGGCTCAACTCATTCGGCCATCCCATCTGGTCAGACGACTTGGCAAAGCTCCCCCCTTCCCTTCAGGAGGTCTTGGGATCGATCCTGAGCCGAGCCATACCAAAAACTGATACTTCTTGCTACCTTGCCTAGTGCCTAGTGTATAGTAAGGATAATGCGATTGAGTACGATATGAGGTCACGGTGCCAGTGGCATGGTACCCCAGTGAGGCACACTATGTAGTTGCCATAAGTGTGTACTGTCGCACACCGCTCACTACGCATCCTGATATGACTTTCGATATTACCAGCAACAAACAAACAAATAGACACGCACATTACCCATTCGACACCAACTTACATTATCTAACCATACCACTCGCGACATATCTCTCATCATACACGAGCCAGTCCCCACTTACCTATTCGACACCTCACTTTCCTACCACAATACCCTTTTCACACACCACACTCGTAGATGCTATACACCCATTTGCTCACCTACTCATTCACTCATTGCCAATCCTTCCCTGTCCTAGCTTGGCAGTCACCAGTTACACCAATCAATCTTGCATGTGTAGGTCTGCCTGGCTTTCATATCCCTACACTACCCCTGTACCATAATGAACTTGCACTGGACTTGACCTGAAGGGCAGAAGGATGCTAGCAGTGTCAGATGGTAATTTGTTCAACATCCCATACACCTCAACATATCTAACATCTCAATTCATCCTACACCTCAAAACATCTAACATCTCAACCCACCCTACACCTCAAAACAGCTTACATCTCAACCCACCCTATACATCAACATATCTAACATCTCAACCCACCCTACACCTCAAAACATCTAACATCTCAACACACCCTACACCTCAAAACATCTAACATCTCAACCCACCCTATACCTCAACATATCTAACATCTCAACCCACCCTACACCTCAAAACATCTTACATCTCAACCCACCCTATACCTCAACATATCTAACATCTCAACCTACCCTACACCTCAAAACATCTCAACCCACCCTACACCTCAACCCACCCTACACCTCAACATATCTAACATCTCAACCCACCCTACACCTCAAAACATCTAACATCTCAACCAACCATACACCTCAACACATCTGACATCTCAATCTACCATACAGCTCAACCCACCCTACACCTCAACACATCTGACATCTCAACATACCATACAGCTCAACCAACCCTACACCTCAACACATCTGACATCTCAACCTACCATATATCTCAACCAACCCTACACCTCAACACACCTGACATCTCAGCCTACCATACAGCTCAACCCACACTACAGCTCAACATATCTGACATCTCAACCTATCATACATCTCAACCCACTCCACACCTCAACACATCTGACATTTCAACCCACCCTACATTCCAACCCACCCTACACCTCAATGCATCTGACATTTCAACCCACCTTACATTTCAACCCACTCAACATCTCAACCCACCCTACATTTCAACCCACCCTACACCTAAATACAGCTGACATCTCAACCCACCCTACATTTCAACCCACGCTGACATCTCAATCCACCCAACATTTCAACCGACCCTACACCTCAATGCATCTGACATCTCAACCCACCCTACATTTCAACCCACCCTACATCTCAACACATCTGACATCTCAATCCACCCTACATTTCAACCCACTCTACACCTCAACATATCTGACATCTCAACCCACCCTACATTTCAACCCACCCTACACCTAAACACATGTGACATCTTAACATACCATTCATTTCAACACAACCCACATCTCAACCTATCCGACACCGAAACACCTCAACACCACGCACATCTCAATGGACCATTTAAAGTCGGTCCCATGGTCTGTCTATTTAGAGCTGGTCTGTCTATTTACTGTACTTGTACTTGTTTGTACTGGTCTGTCTATTTACTGTACTTCAGCATTTGAATCGTGTCAATGTGTTATTGATGCGCGAGAAGGAAGAAAGTAAGGCGGGGGTGGAAGAAAGGCGTGTTTATTGCACGCCTCAGCGGAAATGTTAAGTACATACAATAATGAATATATGCACAGTGGTAAGTGTAGGTAGAAATAAGAAGATATATGCAGTGGTAAATAGAAAAGTACATGGTATCAAGAATAATGAGGGGCTCCCAGGAGGGAGCAGAGAGGCTCATAAGGAGCAGGAGAGAGTCAGTAAGTCCGGTGGTCCGGTTGATTGTCAGTGGAGTGAGGGGGTGCCGAGGAGCCCTCCACCCTCCGGAGTGAGTAGGTAAAGGAGAGTTGGGTGGGTGGGCGGAGGAGAAAATGGAGAGTCGCGGAAGACGGCAGGAAGGTGAGTGCCTGAGGAGAGCCGGCGGGCGGCCTTATAAGGGAAGAGGGGGGGGGGAGGTGCGAATGCTGGCGGCCGGGGGGAGGGTGAGATGTGGCGAGCAGCGGGCGTCGGGTGAGGCGTGAGCGCCAGAACAAAGAAGGTGGGGGGAAGGAGGGGGGGGGGGGCGAGCCGGGGCTCGGCCGAGGTGAGTAGGCAGCGCCACAACGGCGGGGGAGGGTCTCCTCCTTCCCTCGCATCAAACGTAATGCTTCGCATTACGACCGATGCGCGAGAAGGAAGAAAGTAAGGCGGGGGTGGAAGAAAGGCGTGTTTATTGCACGCCTCAGCGGAAATGTTAAGTACATACAATAATGAATATATGCACAGTGGTAAGTGTAGGTAGAAATAAGAAGATATATGCAGTGGTAAATAGAAAAGTACATGGTATCAAGAATAATGAGGGGCTCCCAGGAGGGAGCAGAGAGGCTCATAAGGAGCAGGAGAGAGTCAGTAAGTCCGGTGGTCCGGTTGATTGTCAGTGGAGTGAGGGGGTGCCGAGGAGCCCTCCACCAAAGTAGGAGAGGGCTCGAGGCGCGCCCGAGGCGGGGGCGCGGGGCGCCCGAGGTGGGGGCCGGAGATCTGGGTGAGATGAGGGCAGAGCCTTGAGGTCGGCGGCTGGATTGTCTGGAGAGGGTCCCTCGTGAGGCTGAGCTGTGTGGTCTGAGGTGCGCGGTGCGGGGTAGGTCGACAAGGGGCGGGCGGCCAAAATAAAGGGAGGCCCGCTCCTTGGAGGGGTCGGGTGAGGAGGTCGGCCGGCGAACTCCTCAGGGCTGGGTGGGACGGGGGTCGGGGTCGGGTCGGGCGGGTTGATGACGGTGGTGTCGTGGTCGGCGGCTGTGCCCTCGGAGGAGGGTTCTCCGTGAGGCTGGGCTGGGCTGTGGTCTGAGGGTTCCTCCTGAGGCTGGGCTGGGCTGTGGCCTGAGGGTTCCTTGTGAAACTGGGCTGGGCTGTGGTCCGTGATGGGCGACTGGCGCCGGGCGGCGATGAGAGCCTTACTGAGGGGGCGCTGGGGCCCGACAGGGATGTGGTTGCCGATGAGGTCGGCGGTGCCGAGGCGGCGGTTAGGCCGCGCCTCGGGCAAACTGGGCTGGGCTGGGCTGTGGTCTGTGATGGGCGAATGGCGCTGGTCGGCGATGAGAGCCTTCCTGAGGGGGCGCTGGGGCCCGACTTGGAGGTGGTTGCCGATGTGGTTGGTAGTACCGAGGTGGCGGTCAGGGCAGGGGTCGGGGGAGGAGGTGCGGCGGGGGCGGGCTAGGGGGGCGGCGAAATCGCGGGCGGTGGGGGGGGGGGTCGTGGGGCGGGTCGGGGGGGGGGGTCGGTGGGTTCAGGGGGGCAGAGGAAGGCGGTTTCGCCTGGGTCGAGGTGGATGTCTGGGTCGAGGGTGACGGGCGACTGGCGCCGGGCGGCGATGGGAGCCTTACTGAGGGGGCGCTGGGGCCCGAGGCGGGGGGGTGGTTGCCGGAGGGCACGGCGGCGCCGAGGCGGCGGGCAGGCCGCGCCTCGGGCGGGTGGGCGGTGGTGTCCGGAGGGCTGGTAGCAGTGTGGTGGGCGGCTTTGATAGGGTTGGTGGGCCGGTCTGGGGCCTCCGTGCCGGGCTGGAGGTGCCGGCTCCTCAAAAATCCGGCGAGGCGGGAGCCGCTGCCCGGGCGCGCTTGGCCAGGCATGCGTCCTCGCTGTGCCTGGTTAGTACCCTCCGGACATTGGCGCAGTATGCGCATGCGTGTAGTTGCCTGGAGACCCCCTGGCCGTGGACCTCCCCCGGGGCTGCGTGGGTGCAGGAGTTGGGGTCCCGGTTCCAGGCATAGCAGAGTGGGCCGTGGGTCTCCTTACTGTAGGTCACGCGTGTGTCGGTGTGGCCGCGGAACTGGGGGCGGGGCATTGCAGGGTCGAGGGAGGGGAGTTGGGTGGTGGTGGAGTGGGGAGGCATGGCGAGGGACTCCAGTCTGAGGAGGTTTATGGCCACTGGGTCGTGCCAGCCATGGGGGAGGGTACCGTCCGCGATCGCGGTAAAGACCGCCTCAGAGTAGTGGCGGACGGTCGTCCAGGGATAGAGGAGGTTGTCGCGGCAGATGGATAGGATATGGTGGTGGAGTCCGGGGGCGGAGTGGGCGGGGAAGTCCGGGTGGTCGATGAGGGTGAGGAGGGCGAGGGCGTATTCGTCCTTGGTCGCCTCCCCCCTCTTGACTGGCTTCTTCTCGGGACCTCGCCTCACCAGATCGGAGGGGAAGATGTAGTGGGATGGGATGCCTTGGCGTCTGGTTGAATGCCGCGCCTCGGCGGATGCCAGGATTTCCCTGACGGCGTCGGCCGTGGAGGCGGGGTTGTGGCGGGTCTCCTCCCCCTGGTAGGCCGGCGATGTGGAGGGCTGCAGCTGGGGCAGGATGTGGCGGTACCTCCCGTACTCCGCGTGCGTCGTTCCGGGGAGGGCCGCCTGGGGGGGCGGCGGCGGTCGGGCCGCGGCGGTGGCAGATGCCCGAGGTGTTGGTGCGGCCGGCAGGGGCGCCTCTGGCGCGGGCCGGGTCCCGTTGGCGCTGATGTGGTCGATCCGGGCATGGAGGTCAGCAGTGGCCTGCCGGTGCTCGGTGTTGGCCTGCCGGTGCTCCTCGTTGGCCTGCCGGTGCTCCAGCTGCATGCGCTGGATAGCCTCCAGCACTGAGGAGGTCTCGGCGCCCGAGGAACGGTCCGAGGGCGCCGGGGGGGAGACCGCGACCGGTCTCGGTGACTCGACCCTCCCGGGCGATGTAGAGGGCCCCGGGGACCGGGGGGCGGCCCGGGAGCCCTTTCGTCCTCGTCCTTTCCCTTGAGGCATGGTTGGTGGGTGCTGGTGTGCGTCAGCGGTCCGAGGTGTAGGCCCAAAGAGGAGAAAATGGAGAGTCGCGGAAGACGGCAGGAAGGTGAGTGCCTGAGGAGAGCCGGCGGGCGGCCTTATAAGGGAAGAGGGGGGGGGGAGGTGCGAATGCTGGCGGCCGGGGGGAGGGTGAGATGTGGCGAGCAGCGGGCGTCGGGTGAGGCGTGAGCGCCAGAACAAAGAAGGTGGGGGGAAGGAGGGGGGGGGGGGCGAGCCGGGGCTCGGCCGAGGTGAGTAGGCAGCGCCACAACGGCGGGGGAGGGTCTCCTCCTTCCCTCGCATCAAACGTAATGCTTCGCATTACGACCAATTACACGGCTTATGAAGTACTGAATGCCCAGTGCAGAAAGTGTGATCAGAGCGGCATTGTGGTAGGGACAATGGATCCGATCACATACCTCTAATGTAAATGAATGTAACCCAAACCCTGCTGACAGATCTAAGACATTCAAGATTATAGTAACACGCATACTGTACACGTCATGCAAAAACATTCCAACAACCTATACAGCCACGGCTGTTGTACTGCACTCAACAGTTTAATTAGTTCTACTTCATTTCATTCAATCCCTTAGTCTAGTTCTACTTTCAACATATGTAGAAGTGATTGATATGTGCACAACGTATTGGCGGCCGTGGGTGATCAGACCAGTGCAGACTAGGTTGGTTGTTGGTTGTTAGTTTTTTGTTGTTTTACGTCCTAGCAACATCTAAGGTCATATCAGGATGGTTGTGGCCAGAGAGCTTACCATTGGGCGGATTAGACAGGCCAATCCAAATAAAGGCTGGTTGGGGAGAGACATTCTTCCTGGAGCATGCATATTTTGTTTGTTTGTTTGGGTTTTACATCCTAGCAACATCTGAGGTCACATCAGGATATTTACCGACTTGTGACAATGCATACTCATGGTGACTTAACAGTACTGCCCCACTGAGAGACTAGGCCACTGGCACCATGACCCGATTTCCCACGCAGTCACATTATCCTGACCCTGAGCTAACCAGTCCTTGCCTTAGCATAGTAATGATGGACACTTGTCTAGATTCTATCTTAAATATCCAGCTTAGATACTGGTGCATTTATTAAATATTGGCTGGAAGACCAGTGAATAAATATTTTAACAACAATAAAGATACATTTTATAGAGCCCATAATAAGCCTAAGATGTACAGGATATGGGTGTCCACACCAAGTTTATTTGGCATGTTTATACTTCAAATATATCCAAATTTGACCATTTATAATCAATGTTAGGTATGCAGGTATTGCAGGTATAGCAATACCTCAGGGAGTTTGACACCCCTGCCTTGCAGAGTTGTAAACCACTGCCTTGTGGTACAGGTCCTTGACAGAACCGAAGGCTAAGGGAGCAAACCCTAAACAGAAAACCATGTCACTGTGGCAGCATGATGATGATGATGATAATCAATGTTGCTCCAAATTAAAATGAAGTAGATTAAAACGGTCAACCCACTATATTTATTTTAGAATACGTCAGAAACTGCAAAGAAATCATCGAATTATGCACATTTAACTGTAGTTAGTTGAAGGTTGGTTGGTTGGAGTTTTACATCCTAGCACCATCTAAGGTCCTATCGGGATAGGTACCGACTTGTGACAGTGTGTACTCGTGGCAACTTTATAGTGCTGCCCCACTGGGAGACCAGGCCGCCAGCACCATGACCCGGTATCGCACTCAGTCACATTATCCTGACACTGAACCAACCAGTCCTTGCCCTATCCTAATAATGCCGAGCACGAGGCTAGAAGCGAGATGTATCAATTTGATAAGTCATCGGTTTAACTCAACTGGGAACCGAACAGTTAGTTGAAGGTGGAGGCAGATATGATTAAAGTCACACCCTGTGAATGGCCACGCAAACTGGTACCAGCCCGTGTACGCACGACTGGAGCTTACTTATTGGCAGGTAGATGTTCCCCCAAGTGGAGCATGAGATGTGGAGGCACAGCCGGGCTAGGCAGGCGAGGCCTTTATTGATGCTGAATAATTCACAACTGTTGTTCAAAGCATTACCGCAAACTACCTATTAGAAATGTTCAAATGTCTGCAGATGTTAATGTTCACCAAAGAAAATAAATGTTCACCGCAGAGTATGGCTTATTTGAATGCAATCTACGAATATCTAATTAATGCAGACCACGCTTGTGTGCGCATGCACGCACGCACGCTTACACGCATGCGCACTCATGCGCATACCACCAGTAACTGCGTACTGACTGACCTTGATAGGACTTGTGTTCTGAGTTTCGCTGGTTCCTCAGGATTCAGCACGCTGGGTTGTAGCTTCGAGCTTACATACTCGAAGGTGGGTGGGAGGTGGTGAATACACATCCACAAAGTGGTTGGTTGGTTGCTTGTTGGAGTTTTACATCATGGCCACACCTAAGGTCATATCAGGACAGGTACCGATTTGTGACAGGGCACACTCATGGCAACTTTATAGTGTACCCCACTGGGAAATCAGGCTGCCGGCACCATGATCCGATATCGCACTCAGACCCATTATCCTGACACTTAGCTAACCAGTCCTTGCCCTATCCTATTAATGCCAAGCGCCAGGCTAGGAAGCGGCAAGTATCAATTTGATAAGTCATTGGTTTGACTCGACCGGGAACCAAACTCTTGATCATCTGCACACAAGACCAGCGCTTTACCGATTCGACCATCGCGCCCGGTACACACACAAAGTGGTATTTTATCTAATGTAAAATAGTTGCCAGGACAATTTGACTGCAATGGAGATTTGAAAAGAAATGCATGGCAAGAACCCTACCAAGTTTGTTCATCAGGAGGCACGTGGTTATATGTGCAAAGTGAGTTTAAAGTTTTGGGTCTATAGCGAACAATAGGGGTGGGAGGGGTATCAACCCCATCTTCCGGTATGTAAGCTGAAGCTGCGAACCGGTATGCTGGGACCAGTGGAACTTGGAACACACGTGTTGTCCTAAAGCTGTGTTTGTACAAGGCAAAAATAAAAATCCTACTTTTCCGCAACCAAAATCCTAGTTTTCCTTCAAGGACTTAAAATATGAAAAAGACAAAGATGTCAGACAATTAACAATATATATTCTGAATAAAGTAACTTATTTCATTACCATTCTAAAGAATTTATAACATTGAAGTTAAGCTTTGAACAGGAAATGTAAGCAAAATCCGACGGATTCGTCCAAAAATAAGGCAAATGTCTTCTTACTTTATCTGACAAATATGTGAATATCCGACGAAAGTCGGATAATCGAACTTTGTACAAACACTGTAAAGGTTGCTTGCTAGTGTTGAACAAGGCCCCTGTGTTGACCTTGAGCAATGGCATAGATTTGACCCTGACCTTGACGATGGCCCTGGATGCTGCCTCGATACCGTACACATGAGCGATAGCGTGGATATCATTGGTGTACAGATTCTTGAGATCCAGGCAGTCTTGATACTTGTGCAGATTCTGAAACATAATAGATAGATGAATAGGATTAATGTAGTAAACACAGACACAATATGTTCAGCTCTTAGTTTTGCTTAATATCTGTGCAAGGTTTTTGGAAGTGATGTGGGGCATGACGGCCACATCCAGGATGAGGAAGGTGGGTCACCCCCACTCTCACACGGGGGTGGGAGTGGCCTACCTTCTGCATCTCATGGGGGTGGGTAGGTTGCCTCCCGGCACTGCCAGTTTCATGGGCAATAATGTGTGATACTATACACATTTTTTTAATATAGATAAATATATGTTTGTTTGTTGTTGTTTTACATCCTAGCAACATGTAAGGTCATATCAGGATGGATACCGACTTGTGACAGAATGCACTCATGGCCATTTTATAGTGCTGACCCACTGGGAAATCAGGCCGCTGGCACCATTACCCGATATTCCACTCAATCACATTATCCTGACTCTGAGCTAACCAGTCCTTGCCCTATCCTAATAATGCCGAGTAACAGGCTAGGAAGCGACAAGTATCAATTGGCGCATAGTATAATGAGTCAGCCTCACAAAAATGGACCAATTGGTGTTTTATTTATGTCGGCGTCGCAATTCTCAAAGTGTAGTGCATTTTATATTAAATTATCCTAGAAACAAATAAGGTTGTTGTATTTTCTCTACCTTTACATTCAGGATAAATTTAAGGAATTTCCAATACCTCTGTCAATGCTAAACTATAATTATACTGTTCGACGCCGACATCCAATGCTCGACGCTGACAACTTTCCCCAATTGGCCTCTTTTCGTGATCCTGACGCATATACGGTAAAACCTCTTTATACCGACCCCTCCACAAATCGACCTCTCCCCTATATCGATCGCTTTATTTGGGTCCCAACAATACCATTGTAAGGATATTCTAACTCTAAACCGACCACCTCCCTAAATCGATCACTTAAGGTCAGTCCCATTGTCGGTCGATTTAGAGAGGTTTTACTGTATATGAAGCAATCCAACTGACCATGAGGTTGATTCCCTCCATCGTGAGTTTGCCGGGTGTGCCGTCCGGCTTGGGCTCGGTGAGGAAGCAGCGGGAGATGCCGGGGATCTCGTACACAACCGCCTTGCGCACCGCCGACTCCACCACCGACGTCATGTCCAGCTTGTGCGAACCCAGGGCCATCTAGAGGGATCATCAGGGTGCGGTGAGTAAGGTAGGAGGGAGGGAGTTTGGATGCTTTTAAATAGATCTAACACAACTAGCACAAACAGCGATGCAAGGGGGATGTGTGAGAATGCTTACAAACAGAGAAAGAATGCATGTAGTAGATAGCTACACAACAACTGACAGTGATAAAACAGGAGAAACCATGAGACTATTACTGTCTAGCGGCGAAAACAAGTCATTAGACTTAACTGTTATGGTCAGCATAAATAGACCCATCACAAAAGAGGGAAAAAAGTTGGGAGTAGCCCCAGAGTGTAATATGTGTAATGCATAAGGACTTATAGGAGTATAAATAAGGTAAGTTGCCTACTACTCTGTTATTCTCTAATATGACTGGTGGCGCCACCACTGCGTGTGCCACCTTTACCAGGTGCTCACGACTGCCAGTATCATTCTCCTTAAGCAACACACATGTAGATTATTAGAATTCAGGAAATATATTAACTCGCTTAACAAGTGTCGAATTCCATTCTCCTAGTGTTTGTTTTGAAAGTACATTCACACGCGTCACTGGTTTAATCCAAATGTGAAAATCGATCAAATAGAAAATCGATTTCCTTGATAGTTGGTTGTTGGAGTTTTATGTCCTGGGAACATCTAAGGTCATGACAGGACAGGTATTGACTTGTGACATTGCACTCATGGTGCCCCACTTGGAGACCAAGCCACTCGCACCATGACCTAATATCAGTCAATCAATCAGATTATCCTGACACTAAGCCAACCAGTCCTTGCCTTATCCTAATAATGTCGAGCTAGGAAGCGACAAGTATAAATTGTTAGGTCATTGGTTTGACTGGACCAGGGTTCAAACTTGTGGGATCTATCAAAACGGGAGCCGGACGCTCAACTCATTCGGCCATCCGGTCTGGTCGCATTTTCCTTGATAGATTCCCCAAACTTACCTTAAGTGTGATCTCACACCACAGCTCCTCGATAGGATCGTATGTGTAGTTGACAGCTCCGTTGACAGCTCCGAGCATGTGCTGTCAGTTTAAAAATGGAGCAGTGTTACAATGACACGAGTCCAGAAGACAACAGACATCAATAGTGTGCACGTGAGCGTCTAGTAGACACAGCGCAAGTGGTAAAGTCGACACAAACTAATGTGACCGCAACGCCATATTAACCTAACCGGAACGCAGTGGGTGTGTTTGGTGAATGGGCGGGTGCGGGTTCTTAGGCAGGCGTAATTAACATCTTTATTTCTGGTTTCATCTTTACACCCAGTTGAATGCTTTGGGTGTTTTGCGTCTGAATGGACTTATTTTGTTTAGACATGGGGCATATGGGGCATGGGGGGAATGGGGCAGGGAAGAGGGTGCTTAGATAGTGGTTGGGTGGGGTGTAAATACATTTTCTCATAACACAAGTCAATATTGGTTGAACTGGATATGACCAGTTGCGAAACTAACGGAAATAATACCATTAATACTTAAAGTTTAAAGCTGCATAGTCCAATGAAATAGCAAATTTTCAAAACAACACCGACTATGTAGATTTGATTTTACATATCTAACTTAGATACTGATGCACTTATTAAACATTTGTTTCTGTGTAGAAGGCAATATTGAGTCAATTTAACAGAACCTGTTACTGCAGAAGTCTATGGCATCAGAGATTTGGTAAGCTTGCCAAAACTAATTTTCCATGTTTGCACTCAAAATATCTCAAAAGTTTACCATTTAAAGTAAAAGTAACTTTGAACTAATGTAAAGTAGATATTAGTGATCGATCTAATATATTTATCTCAGAAAAAATACAGAAATTCAAAATCATCGGACTATGCAACTTTAATAGTCCGATAGTTTTGACTTTCTGTCTTTACAAAGATATTACTTTATTAGGTTGATTGTTATAGCGTTCCTTACATTTTAAGAGACTAACTTTGGAGCTATTTAAAGTGAAAACATGTAGAAATAATATTGATATGCACATACAAATTCAGCCACCATACGCTTCAGTATTAAATGGCTGTATTAAACTGACTTATTCCCTTTTTTGTAACGATAAATACTTAATGAGTGCATTAATACCTAAATAGGATATGTTGAATCAAATCTAGGTAAGTGTTTTGGTTTTAAACTTTCATCGGCTTTAATATGAACAAGGCTTACAGAATACTCCTTTCGATGTGAATGTTAAAAGTCGATACATAGTGCATTACATAAACACACAATGCAAACATTTAGGGCCGTATTTGATAAGGCCCACAACGTAAGGTCTGTCCTATCAAACCTGCATGGTCCGATGAAGAATCACATTTTCAAAATCAAAACAATTATCTAGATTTTATTCTACCTATTTAACTTAAGATACTGATGCACTTATCAAGCATTTGTTGCCACATAGAAGGGAATACTGAGTCAATTTACTATGGTGTCAGAGTTTTGGCGTGCTTGCCAACACTAATTTGACATGTTTACACTTCAAATATCTCAAAATTTAAAATAAAAGTTACTTCAAACTAAAGTAAAGTAGATTATAACAATCAATTTAAAGTTGCATAGTCCGAGGGCTTTCAAATTTTTACATCATTTTTGAGATAAATATATCAAGTTGACTATTATAACCTACTATTCATTATTCCGGAGTCATTTTGATGGAAAATGTCTAGTTTTGGAGCAATTTGAGCTGAAAGAACCCAAAATCATTTTGGCAAGTTTGTCAAAAGTCTCGTTGTTGTGGCCCAGATTCACATCTCGCGATTGTCAAGTGATGAGGAATGACCTATTAATGTGTAGTTAGTGTGGAACCTGACTAATGCCATATATGGTACTGGGAAGGAGGGTAGGACTAATAAGGTCACAAGATTGACCTAATTGGTTGGTATTCTCCCTGCCTAATGGCTATGTCAAATTAGGTGCCCTAATTTTGGGGGGTAATAAATGCACTGATTATTCTGTATATGCTTCCCCAAAGCCTTAGTTGATGCGCGAAAAGGAAGAAGGGAAGGCGGGGGTGGGAGAAAGGCGTTTTATTAACGCCTCAAACAGAGCATACAGAGGAACAGGTAAACAGGCAAGGAACAAGGAAAGGGCTCATGAGGAGCAAAGAAACAGGCTCGTGAGGAGCAATACAGTGAGGGGCTCATGAGGAGCAGAGATAAATACAGGAGGGGCTCATGAGGAGCAAAGTCAGAGTTCTGGTAGAGGGGGGGCCGAGGAGCCCTCCGCCGCAGAGGGAGGAGGGTACAGGAGGGAAAGTTGGGTGGGTGGGTGGAGGAAAAGAAGGCAGAGATCTGGAAGGCGGCAGGAGGGCGAGTGCCTGAGGGAGGCCGGCGGGCGGCCTTATAAGGGAAGGGGGGGCGCGGGCGACAGCAGGTGAGTTGTGAAAGCTGCCGGCCCGGGGGAGGGCGAGTGAGGGTGAGCAGCGGGCGTCGGGTGAGGCGCGAATGCTGCGCGACACGGGGGCGGGGGAGGAGGCGGCGCGCGGCGGGGTCTGCTGAGGTGTGAGCGCAGCGCGACAGCCCGGGGCAGGGGAGGGTCTCTTCCTCTCCTCGCATCAAGCGTAATGCTTCGCATTACGACCAATGCACCAATATCTAAGTTGGATATATAGAATCAAATGTAAGTATGTGTTTTGGTTTTGAAAAAATATGTTTCATCGGGGCATGCAACTTTAATATCTCAGAAAAATGACCGAAACTCAAAACCATCGGACTATACCACTTTAAGCTTAGATCAGTGGGTGCTAGATGGACGTACATTTACTCTGGCGTCGTTCATCTTGTTGACGGACTTCTTCCACTTTCTTTTCGTCGACTCATTGAACGTTGCGTCCAATACGGAGTAGGTCGACTCGACATCCTCGTTTTCGCTCATATCGGAGCCGGGAGGTATCAATAGGTCTGTAAGGACAGGAACACACACCCATCATGCACAGCACTAGGGGGTACTACCAGGTACAAGTGGCACACTCTTACCTAGTTAGTCAGGTGTAAGTGAGACACTCGTACCAGGTTATTGTCAGATACAAGTGACACACTCTTACACTGAGTGATTACCATGTGTAAGTAGCACACTCTTACAGAGTTACTGCCAGGTATCAGTGATAGACTCTTACCCAGTTACTGCCAGATATCAGTGATAGACTCTTACCCAGTTAGTCAGGTACAAGTGACACACTCTTTCCCAGTTAGTCAGGTACAAGTGAGACACTCTTACACCGAGTGACTGCCAGGGCCGCGTTCAGGGTCCGCCTCGGAGGCTCCTCGGAGATGGCCCTACATCACGCTAGTCTGAACGCATTTAGCTGTCGGCCGCCTCGAAAATGGCGGCCTATGGAGGCCACCATTTACAATGGAAAAGCTGTGCTGTGATTGGCTGAAGCCACTGAATACGGCAGCCATTTTCGAGGCGCTTTTTGTCTCCTATCTGAAAAGGGAGGCGTCTCCGAGACGCACCCTGAACGCAAATATGCCAAAAACCGTCACGGAGACGTCTCCGCGGCGCCTCCGAGACACACCTTGAACGGGGCCCAGGTATGAGTGATACTCTTACCCAGTTACTGCCAGGTATGAGTGATAGACTCTTACCCAGTTACTGCCAGGTATGAGTGATAGACTCTTACCCAGTTACTTACTGCCAGGTACAAGTGACACACTCTTACCCAGTTTGTCAAGTACAAGTGAGACACTCTTACCCAGTTAGCCAGGTACAAGTGAGACACTCGTACCCAGTTAGTCAGGTATATTTGTTTGTTTGTTGTTGCTTAACGTCCTAGAAACATCTAAGCTCATATCAGGACGTGTACCGACTTGTGACAGTGCGCACTCATCGCGACTTTATAGTGCTGCCCAACTGGGATTCCAGGCTGCCAGCACCATGACCTGATATCCCACTCAGTCACATTATCCTGACTCAGCCAACCAGTCCTTGCCCTATCGTAATAATGCCGAGTGCCAGGGTAGGAAGCGACAAGTATATATTTTGAAGTCATTGGTTTGACTCGGCCTGGATTTGAACTAGTCAGGTACAAGTGAGACACTCTTATACCGAGTGACTGCCAGGTATCAGTGATAATACTCTTACACAGTTACTGCCAGGTATCAGTAATAGTACAAGTGATACACTCTTGCGCAGACTTACTGCCAGGTGTCAGTGATAATACTCTTACCCAGGTACCCAGTTACTGCCAGGTACAAGTGACAGAGTTACTACCAGGTATCAGTAGGCAATACTGGACTAAGCCATGTCCTCTTCTCTCACCTCCCCATCCCCAACCACACATGTAGACTGATCCACGTCCCCATCTCTGACCCTGGGTCCCTTCCTCTCATCACTCAGCCTCACGACGCATCCAGCACTTCTAGACTGACCTGAGTCCTCGTCATCATCCTCGCCATCACCTGCAGCGTCCACTTCCGCCCTCTCCTCCTCCTCACCCTGATAGTCACGGCCCTGCATCTGTAACAAGCATTAGCAATGCATAATCCCACAGGTTCGAACCCTGGTCGAGTCAAACCAATGACTTAAGAATTGATTCTTGTCGCTTCGTAGCCAAGTGCTTGCCATTAATAGGATAGGACAAGGAGCAGTGGAATGAGGAAGAGCAATTGTCCGCAATTAAAATTTCTGCTGCTTAATCAACTAATGTACCAACAAAATAATAATAATGTTGTCAGTGCAACAGCTATTACGGATTTCTTACACCATTTTATTTTGGTGGGGGGGGGGGGGGTAACTGAATTTGATTCATATATATCTTTTGTCAGTGCCATAGGGCTGGTCTTTCGACTTTAAGTGTTACAGGTATATAGGTATTTACACAAATTGTTTACATGGTTTATATAGTAAATTGAAGATTTCCAGCGGAAATGACGTCTGGATGTGCTATATATAGGGACATTAAATCCTCAGGGGGCAACCCTACTCCTTTAATAATTACAAACACATATCATTGAAACAGTAAGCAGACAACATTTAACGCGCCCCTACCTGGCGTTCGCGCAGCTTGTCCGCTGTGGCATCTCCGTCATGCAGGTCGTCGTCCTCAATGTCGTCTTGTTCCTGGTCCTTTTGCATCGCCTCGGAAGTCGGGGCCTGCAGCGTCGACCGCTCCTTGAGCGACACAGTCCGCAACAGACTACATTGTTGAAAAAAAAGTGAAAAATTTACCATCATATCAATTTATTGCACATGCATCACTTTGATACAGATAACCAGACGGGATGGCCGAATAAGTTGAGCATCTATCTCCCGTTTTGGGAGATCGTGGGATTCGAACCCATGGATTCGAACCCTGGTCGAGTTAAACCAATGACGTAAAGATTTATATTTGTCGCTTCCTAGCCAGGCGCTCGGCATTATTAGGATAGGGCAAGGACTGGTTAGCTCAGTATCAGGATAATGTGACTTGAGTGGGAAATTTGGTCATGGTACTGGTCTCCGAGTGGGGCAGCACTAGGTAGTTGCCATGAGTGCACACTGTCACATGTCGGTACCCGTCCTGATATGACCATAGATGTTGCCAGGATGTAACAGTCTTCAGCAACCCCTGTGATCCATGAACCCTTGCCATATGCAAACAATTTTTCAATGTAGGAATTGTCTTTCTTTCATTTAATTACAATTGGCTTTCTTTCATTTGATTACAGATGACTACAAGACACCTACCTGCACGTCAGGATAACATTGGGTTTGACTGCAGATTGTCCATTGAAGACAGTCATTATTGTAGTGCCATTATGACAAGTTACCGGAATGTAGTTCATAGCTAATAACAACATAGCTCTGCATATGTGCAATAAAAAAAACCCACCAACAACACATAAGACTTCCAGCTTTTGGCTTCAGTATATTTGAAATCACTTTGCTACACCATCACCAACCACAACGCTAGATGGTACCCGGTGTCCCCTCTACCCTCACCATCACCAACCACAATGCTAGATGGTACCCGGTATCCCCTGTCCCCTCACCATCACCAACCACAACGCCAGATGGTACCAGGTGTCCCCTATACCCTCACCATCACCAACCACAATGCTAGATGGTACCCGGTGTCCCCTCTACCCTCACCATCACCAACCACAATGCTAGATGGTACCCGGTGTCCCCTCTACCCTCAGCATCACCAACCACAACGCTAGATGGTACCCGGTATCCCCTCTACCCTCAGCATCACCAACCACAACGCTAGATGGTACCCTGTGTCCCCTCTACCCTCACCATCACCAGCCATAAAGCTAGATAGTACCTGCGATCAACATTGTCCTCACAATCACCAACCACAAAGCTAGATGGTAGCTGGCATCAACATTGTCCACCATCACCAACACAGAAAGCTAGATGGTACCCGGTGTCAACATTGTCCTCACCAACCACAAAGCTAAATTGTACCCAGTGTCCCCTCTATCCTTACCATCACCAACCACAACACTAGAGGGTACTCGACATCCCCTCTGTCCTCACTATCACCAACCACAAAGCTAGATGGTACCTGGAGTTCCCTCTGTCATCACTATTACCTGGTGTGGTGGGTTTAGGCCTCCGTCGGTTTACACTCTATGCTGTCATTTCTGTACATGCCTTGTGCATGCGCCAAAATCGACCAGCGCTTTCAAACTGCACAATGTTGCGGGTTTGGGTCTCCGTCGGTTTACGCTCTACGCTGTCACTTCTACGCATGCGCGGATGCCCTTTTGTATCTGAGAGGGGTGGGGTGATTCTTTTTGTATCGCTGAGGGGGGAGGGGGGAGGCTTCTTTTATTTATCTATTCATGGCTTGGTTTGGTGGGGGGAGGGCGGTTATCTCGGGAGGGGGAGGAGATTATTCTAATAATTATTTGTGTACCTCTATTCACACCTTGGCTGGCTTGGTTTTTGTGGGGGGGGGGCTTTTATTTTCTTTTAATTATTGTTTCATATATCTCGGGAGGGGGTACTTTTTTTTTTTTTACTATCTCGGGAGGGGGATTATTTTTATAATTATTTTTGTATCTCTGAGATGGGGGGGGGGGGGTAATTCTTGTATATTTTTGTTCCTATCTCGGGAAGGGGAGGGGATTATTTTAATAATTCTTTTTGTTATCTCTGAGGGGGGGGGGCTACTTTTATTTATCTTTTCTTGGCTGGGGGGATTATTTTAATCATTCTAATACTACTATTTATCATATAAAAAAGTCAGTGGGGTCTCAAATGACCTTATAACCACATTAAAGTTTGGTTTAACCATACCGGAGTGGCCTGGGGTCCAACAATTTTGTTTGGATTAACCAATAATTTGAATTAACCAACTTTTGTTTAACCAGGGGTTATACTGTAGATGTTTTCTGCACTATGGTAGTGTTCTTATTCGCACATAAGGACGTTTCACATGGATGTGACACTGACATTATAGTGACATAATAGATGTTTTCTGGACTACGGTAGTGTTCTTATTCGCACGTAAGGACGTTTCACGCGGATGTGACACTGACATTATAGTGACAGTATGAGTTCAGCGATTTGCGTCGATCGGCGACGGCTTGAATCTGGCTCGATTTTGACGCATGCACAGACAATGCCGTTCGATTTTGATGCATGCGCAGAAGCGATTCGTAGGGCGTAAACCGACGGAGCCCAAACCTGCCACACTGGCATCCCCTCTGTCCTCACCATCACCAACCACAAAGCTAGATGGCACTCTCTACCCCCAGCCTGCCTAGCCACTGTTCACATGGACGGCGGCTTGTGGTGTGTGCGGTGTGTTGGTGGGCAAGGGATGGGATGGGTAGAGGACGGGTGAGGAGAGGAGTGGGCGGGGGCTGGGCGGGCCTGGGGGATGCTGGAGGCGGGGCGGATCAGTCACAAAGCGCTTCTCGTCGTTATTAGTTGAGACAGGCCGTAACGGCTGCACACGGCCGCCTCCCCGCTGCGGGCCGCTGCAACTTGCGGGTTGCCACTTGCTATGCATAGGCCTGCGTGCGGCGGATAGATTAGTGCACGATAGGGCAGGTAGCGTCGGGCCGGCTGCAATAGGGACTATGGCCGCCCGCCTCCCCAGCCACTGCCCGCCGCAGAGTTCTCTAAGCCCGCCAGTGATGGCACGTCAATACCGAACAACACAAAACAGAACCCCATCACCATTACCATCCCCGATCCATCCGCAGAAACAGCAGCCAACACAACTTGCCGAGTCGATATAAATAAATAAATAAATAAATAAATAAATAAATACAAACGGCTGTATTCAGCCTCGTTCTCATATCAACCATACCCGTCCTGATATGACCTTAGATTTTGCCAGGACGTAAAACTCCAACAGCCAATCAACGTATCACACGCTGACTTCAACCTAACTTCCACACATTTTCCCCCCAGTTATTATTCTATAGAATATATCAATTTTATAAAACATATATATATATATATATATATATATATATATATATATATATATATATATATATATATATATATATATCAAATACAACTTGACATTGTGTGTGTGTGTGTGAGTGTGTGTGTGGAATCATGATAGGAGAAGGAATGTGCATGAGCAGGAACTATCAGGAACTAAGAGGAAAAAGGTCATATTGCCAGCCTTTATCGGAGATTTAGCCCCAAATAGGGGCTGGCCGGCCGACACCCCCTTATCGGGAGTTGCTTGCTAATAGCGCAATTCGTGGCCAAGCGCCGGTTTGTTATCTCACAATGCCGCTACATTGTATATGGTAATAAGGCGCTGTCAGAGGCGTGTATGGGGCTTTAGTTTACCAGATCCACCCAATCTAAAGGTCATCCCTCCTGGGTGTTGTCTGTCCATTTATGTACTGGAGCGCCAGGCCAGGCGCAAGCAATACGCAACAATTCTCAGTAATTGCACTCGCTCTGATTGAGGAAGGAAAAACATTAGTAGCAACAAAGAAAGAAAAAAAGAAAGAAAGAAAGAAAGAAAGAAAGAAAGAAAGAAAGAAAAAGAAAGATCAAACTGCTATTTTATTTGAGAGATTTGTTCAATGATTTTAAATGTGAATTCCTCATATAAATGCCCGCGAAAGAAAGAAAGAAAGAAAGAAAGAAAGAAAGAAAGAAAGAAAGAAAGGAAAGATAGATAGAAGGAAAAATGATTTTAGACGTGAATATAAATCCCCGCTAAATCTTACCAATATTTTTTATATCAAAGAAAGAAAGCTTGAGATTTAAACCTGTTATTTCATTTGGAAAAAAAACATGAAATCACAATTCAAATATTTGCTATGTCTTAAGGAAATATTTATACCTGAACTTTAAACTATGTTAAGCTTAGAACTGCGAAGAACGTCGATAGGATACTTTTGTTTAAATGGACAATTACATCACCAACACAACTTTACTCATTCACAATTATCATGTTCGAATTTGACTATTCATGGTTTGTATATATATTCTGTTACTACCTATTCTTTTGTAATTATTTCGGGCGTAATAAAGGCTGAGTCTCTGTGATTACACCGTACTAGTAGGGTCATTCAGCACTGATGTCCCTTCTTAGCCATTACAGTGAACACTTGCACGGTTGGATAGGCTTCCTGTATTTTTTTTCCGTTTTTTTTTGGTGGTAAATATAGTTTATTCATTGAATAAAGTCTTTTGTCAGCGCCGTAACACTGGTCTTCCAGCCATGTGACAATACAGTTATTTACAATATATGTATATGTAGTCTGATATTGTCATCAGCAGCTAGCTCAAATCAGCTGAAATAACAATATTAATCATTCAAAGACTTACATATGGTATAGTTTGACAATTCACATAAAAAAAATAGTAGTTATACATTGTATTCATACATACTTAGATACATACATATGTATTGATTAGACCTTTACATTACGGAGTGGTTAGGTGCATAGTTTCCCTTCATGGGTTTGCATGCTTACTGTGTTGTGAATTGCATAATTATCATGTTGTTGGAGATAATATTTTGAGATGGAGTGTTAGTAGAATGGTTTGTTTATTCTGTTAGATAGAGTGTGGTTAGCTTGTAGGGTTATGCTTAAAAGGGTAATAATACCTTGGGTGTGTTTTTTGACTACATGAAGTAGTTTGAGTAAGTAGGTTGTTAGTAATGATGGGATAAACTATGCTTGGAGGATTGTACATTTCAGTCATTTAGTAGTCTAGTACAGTCTTTATTAGTGTCTATGTTTATAGCAATACTACCAGACTGATACACATTTTCTAATCGAGTAGAATTGAAACAGGATGGGGCTCATGGATCACTAATTATGCAGAAAAGTATGCAAAAATAGAATAATGCAATAGCGTTCCACAAGGAAAATATCATAACTCCTACTTTGACCAATAGTGAATCTGAAGCCCCTTGACTACGATCAACCTATGTGATTCAACACCACCCATCCCTGGATGACGTAACAGAATGGACTATTTCAACTCCAATCCATTAGGTAGGGATTGGTCTGTTTTAGACCAGTGGACTGAGTATAAAATCCCATGATTATTCCAATAGGTTTAGATGCAAGACAACATTTCTAGAAAATGACTATTTTGTGAAGGATGAACAAAGACATGTAGAGAATAGATATTAAAATCAAGAGACCAGCTCCAATAGGTATACATGTTTCCAGAAAATTATGAATATTTTGTGAAAGTAGAGCAAAGAATAATGTACAGAATACATGTTAAAATCAAATGACCAACTCGTTCATGTCCCGAGTTAGCTCAAATCATACCTACTGGATTGGAGCTAAAACATACATATTATGTGACGTCAGACAGTGAAGAGATGGGTCGAATTACATAAGTTAAAAGGTCAAGAAAAGAGTTTAAAATTAAATTATTCAACAACCACTTTGTGACATTTCACTCAGGGCCTTCACGATTCTTTTCGATTACAGTGCAATGTTTTGTGTATACAGTTTCTTCTACAATCAGTAGCCTTAACATATTTTGGACCAGAGGGGATGGCCGAATGAGTTAAGCGTCCGTCTCTCGTCTTGGTAGATCGTAGGATTGAACACATTTTCCTTTATACAAATTTAAGGTGAATGGAGGGGCCCTCCATTCAAACCTAATTACTGCAAAATATAAAATTAAAATAGCATATTTTAACTTGAGGTCTACAAAGAAAAGAAATCAGTTTTTCCATTTCAGCTGAAGCCTCACTTTATGCTGCATCTCCCCTTCCTCTACAACTCCAGCTCACTTGTCTAGAATTGAATTAAATAGATCATTCTCTATCTCTTTTCCATTCCACTCTGTACTAGCTTCTACTCCGTTCACTGATCATCAGGCACCACTCCCCATCACATGGTTCCTTGATCACCAAGCTCCCAGCATCCATCCCCCCCCCTCCCTCTCACCCTCCCCTCCCTCCACGTCAGCTCTAAAAGCGATGGAAAGCCTCCACCCGACTCCCAAACTCCAGCGAGCAGATAAAGCGGGACACGCACGTTCTTATTTAGGTTTCTAATAATACAAAGACTTTGTCATTAATTCTGCCCCACTGCAGAGACACGCATGCCATGTTGTTACCGCCGTAATGGTGAATGTCCATGTAAGTGTGTGCGCCATCACAGTTACAGGATGCTCACTGCATTAAATATGCACACCCGAATGTCGATTTAGAGATGTGGCTTGTGGGGTGGTATTAAGGGTTGCGCGTGCAGCTGGGCACGAAAGGGGGAAAGGGGCGAGGGGGAGAGGGGAGGTGGAGGGGAAGATGGGAGAGGGGGACAGTGAGAGGGGAGGGGAAGGGAAGAGGGGAGATAGGGGAGATGGGGTGAGGGGGGAAAGGGGAGGGGGAGGGGTGAGAGGTGGAGAGGTGGAAAAGTGGGGGTTTAGAGGGGAGGTGTAGAGGGGAGGTTGAGAGGGTGAGGTGGATACGTGGAGGTTTAGAGAGGAGGTGTAGAGGGGAGATTTAGAGGGTGAGGTGGATTCGTGGAGGTTTAGAGGGGAGGTTGAGAGGTTGAGAGGGTGAGGTGGAATCGTGGAGGATTAGAGGTGAGGTGTAGAGGGGAGGTTGAGAGGGTGAGGTGGATAAGTGGAGGTTTAGAGGGGAGGTGTAGAGGGGAGGTTGAGAGGGTGGGGTGGATACGTGGAGGTTTAGAGAGGTTTAGAGGGGAAATTTAGAAGGTGAGGTGGATATGTGGAGATTTAGGGGGGAGATTTAGAGGGGAGGTTGAGAGGGTGAGGTGGATAAGTGGAGGTTGAGATGGGGAGGTTGAGAAGGGGAGGGTGAGAGGAGGAAGTTGGAAAGGGAGAAGTTGACATCGGGAGGTGAATAAGTGGAGGTTGAGAGGAGGTGGTTCGGAGGAGAGGTTAGTTAGTTAGTGGTGATTGCTTAACGCCGTGTCGGCAGCAAAGGCCATAATCACGGCGAGAATTGTTCAGATCTTATAATGTCATATTATTATCAGGTCGTCACTTTTACAGAGAATGTAAAAGCATATAGTCAACTATGTGTTCAGAGATACTTTTGATGGCAAAGGCTCACAATTATAATGACAAATTACAGAGTACGGTACAGAGGAGATGTGGAGAGGTAGAAGAGAGGAAGAGAAAGAGAGGAAGAGAGGGAGATTAAGGGAGAGGAGATGGACAACACAGGAGAGAGGAGGGTAGGAATCGAGGGTAGGGGGAGAGGGGGTGAGGGGGGAATTGTGTGTGGCGAGCGAGGGGGAAAGGCGGGGTACAACCATACTACTTAGTATAACACTATACAACTTTCACAAGCCTCGTTCTGGTTACAGATGCCTCCAGCTGCCTGATGGGTAGCGGAGGTAATGTGGTTTTTATTGCACACATGTCACTTTGATGCTTTCTGCTCTGGCGAATGGCACTAGCTCCGTTTGAAATATAACCACATAGCAAATGAATGTAATAACTCGGTACATATTCTATAGGTGATTTACATCGATATCGATATCCAAAATAACCTTCGTGGGTGGTCGGGCGGAGTGATTTCAAATGAAGGCCCATTTGGAATTACTCCACCCACAGCTACACCAGAAATCAATTCCCTGCTCTGGAAAGAATGGTATTAGTCTATTTTCTGCTCCATCAAATAACATTAGCATCGTATGAAGCCACTAGAAAATAATATATAATTCTGCTAATTTATGCAGCAGAATAGGAATTATTATGGTAAGAAAGAGGCCACGAGGGGCCAGCGGCTACTGGATGTCACGTCGGTCGAGCTCTCGTCATTTTTTGTAGTTTCGATTCCTGGAAAACAGTTGTGTAGGGCGGTGTTAACAGTGATAGGGTGGGCCGCTGGCCCCTCGTGGCCTCTTTCTTACCATAATAATTCCTATTCTGCTGCATAAATTAGCAGAATTATATATTATGATGGTAATCAGGCCACGAGGGCCAGCCGCTACTTTGTATTGCGGCTGTTGTTCTGGAATCGTTGTGTTTTGTTGTTAGTGCATTGTTAGTCACATGTGATTAAACAAATTTTCCACACCTTAGTTTGTTGCTTAGTGCTTTTTATTTTGTTATAATCTACTAACAGGTGACTCTTAAGTCTATCACATATTTAGTTGCTTCATGTTTAACATTAATCTTAGTGACCCTCTGGTCTAGATTGTTAACCTTTCTGGGATAAGTAATGTACAATTGTTTTGGCCTTGTTCCCAGATGTCTGGGATCAGGTTTGTCACAGGGTGGTTATTGGTGATCGGTCTGTTGTAGAATCTCCTGAAAGTTCCTTCCCCTGACCACCCTGCCGCTAGCAGGATGGTGGCCAGTGGTACCTGTCTTCTTGCTGCCGCACTCGTTGCAGCGTGTCTGCATGAGTAGGGGGTGTAGTCCCCCATATCTACCCCCGCCTCTGTCATCGTACTCTTCACGTATCTAGTTAGTGTGTCTTGTGCCGCCTTTACGTGAGGTGGCCTGGTCGTAGCGAACACCGCAGGTGCCGCCGCCTGGAGTTCGATTTTCTCCACATATGTCTTTAGGTGGCTGTATATGCATAGTACACCTTGAAGTTCAGTATTAGCGGGTTCCTGCTGGGGTCGTTTGATTTTAGTTTAGTGGTGTATTTCAATGTGCACTCCCCTTGTGCCCACGTAAAGTCCGATCTTTTCATTAGACCCAGTGCCTGTAGGCGTTGGCCTGTCACCAGTAGAAATAAGCACAGTGTTCGCTTATTGAGTCTGTCCACCGTCAGTAGCTCTGTCGGCCCCCACCCCTGCAGGAAGCTTAGCAGTGGTTTTGGGTCCCAGATTGTAGTGTATTTGGGGGTGGTCGGTTTCAGGTTGCCTATCCCTTTGAGAAGGCGGTTCACCAATGGATGCTCTCCGATAGGCACCCCCCCTACCATTACAAAGGTGGACAGCAGTGACCTGACCGTATTGATCGTGGTGCGTGCTGCCCCTCCCGAGAACAGCGTTTGGAGGTAGGCTATGCCCTGTTGTATTGTTGGCCTCCTTGGGTTAATCCGCTGCGCCTCGCAGTGTGCCACCCACCTCCTTAGGACTAGCGTGTATTGTTTTTGGGTGGACGTTGCCCAGGATGCCGTAAGCGTGTGGGCGGCTGCCCTGTTCATCCCCATTGATTCGAACATGCCGCCTAGAGTGGTGCTATCCTCAATTGCATGTTGTTCGTCAGAGGGAATCGCTTCCCCTCGTTCCCCTTGAGTGATAGCGTACCTGGCTTGATCGGGATGGTCCACGATGAAGTGTAGCCTCTCAGCTTGTGGAGCAGCGGGTACCAGGGCTGTGTTGGCCATTCCGGTGTTACTAGGATGCCCCTCGGTCGTTCCCGTATGATCTTGCTGATCACTCTCGACAGGCAGCTGAAAGGCGGAAAGACATAAGCGTTAATATCCTTCCAGTTTAGTGATAGTGCGTCTGTACCCCTTGCCTGTCTATCATATTCCCGTGTGACATATTGTTCTAGCTTTCGGTTCACTCTTGAGGCGAAAAGATCCACTGCGGGCTTTCCCAGTCTGTTGAATATGTTATTAACTGTATTATCGTCTAGCGTCCATTCCCCCGCATCCGTGAATGCTCTCGATGCCCAGTCTGCCTCGATATTTTCCACCCCCGGACAGAATCTAATGGATATTGTAATGTTATTTTTCTCGGTGATTTCCCATATCTCCTCTGTCTCTTGCTGGCATGTCTTTGATCTCGCGGATCCCCCTTTGCCTATGCATGCTACAGTAGTGGTGTTGTCTGCGAATATTCTTACATGTTTTCCCTCTATTTTCTCTCCCAGGTGCTCTAGCGTACGTCGTACTGCTCTTAGTTCCAATACGTTTATGTGTGTGTCCTCACTGACTGTTTCATCCCATTGCTCCCCGTAGTGTAAGTGATGTGTCTGGCTGTAGAAACCCCATCCATGCGAGGAGGCGTATGTGTAGACGCACACGTCAACTGGTGTTGTTTGTATTCTCTCCCGGCCAGTTCTAGGTTCTCTATCCAATATCTAATGGCTTCCCTCACCCTCTGTGTGAGTGTGCATTTCTTGTCGTAATTCCCGTTACTGTCCCTTAAGTTCCAGTTGAGGGCCCTTACCATTGATTTTGACTTTATCCTGGCCCATTTGTTGCCCTGGTCAGTGGCCACTAGCTTACCGATCAAAGCTGCGAAAGTTTTAATTTTCAGGTTTTCTTCGTGTAGTACCTGTCTGGCAAATTCTAACAATTCCCCGCATTTCTTCCTAGGCAGATCTACCCTCATCAGTTCTGTATTAATTCGGAAACCCAGGAACTGCAGCTCCCGCGTCGGTTTGTAGCACCGACTTTTCCTTGTTTATTGTGAACCCTAACGTTGTTAGTAGTCCTCGTGTGACTCTTACTGCCTCGTTCACCTCTGCTTCGGTGTTACCTATCAGTATTGTATCATCAATGTAGAAGCATAGTAGTATATGGTGTTGTGACCTTAAGTGGCTCATTACGACCTTCATAATTTTCGTGAAGACCCTGGGGCCCGAGCTCAAACCGTTTGGGAGGACTCTGAAACGATATCTGTTTCCTCCGTGTTTAAATTGCAGCAGATCCCTGTCTGCCTCCCTGATTTCTATGCTATGGTATGCTTGGGAGATGTCTATGCTCGCGAGCCACGCCCCCTTTGTTATTAGCTGCATTACTGTGTTTAATTGTTCCATTTTGAAATGTCTGTAGATTATGCACTCGTTTAATTTTGATAGGTTGAGTATGGGGCGGAAGTCGCCGTCTTTCTTAGGCCTTAGGAATAGATGTGACACAAAGGCGCGTTCGGTGTGCTCCGCCGGCTCTATTACCCCTTGGTCGCGCATTTCTAATATTTTCTCGCTTAATATATTATCATTCCCTTTGCTGTCTGATTTAGGCTCTACTGCTTGGCCTGGTAGGGTAGTGATTTCAATCTTAATACCCTTTACCATGCGTTTTACCCACTCGTTGTCAGTAACCTTCTCCCATTCCCCAGCTCTCTTGGTCACGCCCCCCCCGCTTCAAAGTTATTGGAGCTTTTACTCACTTTGTTTACCGCCTTGCTGGTCTCGCTCGGTATCCCGTTCCGCGGCCCCGCCCCCCTCGCTGTGGGCGTGTCTGTCCTCCTCCGCTTTGTCGGTGGTGGTCCTGCCTGTGGCGTGCGGAATACTGTGAGTTGCTGTGAGGGAGGTATTGGCTTGTGCGGCCTCTCCCCTGGCCGCCTCTGAAGTTTCCCTGTTTGCGATCCGGTCTTGTGTATTGCCTGCCATTTCCTCTCACTATGGCATTCGCGGTTTTCTGGTTTGCTTCCAGAGTGGTGACCTGTGCCGCCAGGTCCTCTCCCAGGAGGTACTTGAATCCCCTATCTCCTTCTTTTTTCGCTAGTGTTTTGATCTGGGCCTGTAGAGTGGGACGCACGTTGTCCCGTCTGAGGCCTAGTATTGTGTTGCTTGTGCGCGCTAGTAGTTTCAGCGTGGTAACCAGTGCCTCCGCCATTTCCTTCTTGGACAGTGGCTTGCCAGTCTCTATCCCGTCCAGGGCTTTTGCTAGTGGCCTGGCCGCATACTGCACGCCCCACTGGGCTGCCGCTAGGGCCGCATCATTGTCCCTGACTCGCTGCTGCAGTATGAGTTCGATTTCCGGATTCATCCGGGTTTTTTGGAGCACTTCCGCATTGCCTGGCCTTGGCAGTGTTGTGTAGATCTCTGTAAGCTCCGTTTTGGTCACCGGGTTGTTCCATAGCGCCTTCAGCAATTTTGCTGTGTTGCCCGCAAGGTTGTCACACACCGCGTCCAGCGGTACCTTTTCCGTCGGTATGAACTGTTCCAGGTAAGAACCCGTACCCTCGGGTTCCTGCGTGACCTCGTGCGTACCCGATACGGCCTGGGCGGGCGTGTCCACGTGCGCTTATTGTGGAGCCGCTACCGGGGCCGGTGTCCTGACCCTATAGGGCGGTGGTGGTGTGTTTGCAGGTGTGGGTGCTCTTGCTTCCCTTCTGGGTGTGTTGAATGCCGAAGGTCTGGGCCTGTGGACATACTCGTCTGAAGGTAGGTCACCTCCTCCTGCCAGTGTAGGTGGTGAGGATCCGTGTGACTCGCCCTGCGACCAGTTTATTGAGTACCCCGCCCTTCTGTTACGTATTTCCTCCTGCAGTTCTCGCTTTCGCGCCTCCAGGCGCTCTAGCTCTGCTATCGGGGTGGGTACGTAGTCCGGACCTCTCCATTGATCCCCGCATGCAGGATCCGGTGGCGGGCTGAACGTAGTTGACAGGTCCGCCACCACCATCCTCAGCCCTCTGTGTAGGCCTCCTACTGGGGGCGGTGTGTAAGTCGGGGACGTGGCTGCTAACACCAGCCTTCTCCCGTTGCTGTCAGTATCAGTCACCGCTCCTGGTGATGGCGGTGGCTTCCCAGCGGCGGCCGGATAACAGTGCTCGTCCTGTGTCGGTGTTTCCGCATCGGTATCCGTCATGTCCATGTCTGCCTCCGAGTTAGTATCCGACTCGTGCGGCAGCGGTACGTATAGGGCCTCCGATGGTGAATCCATCCTTCGCCTCTCTGCTTTCTCAATGAATTCCATCAGTATGCTGGCTGCCTGTTCGCCTTCGTTGCTACGGTAGCCGTTGGAGGTTGCCAGTGAGGGCGTGCGTGAGATGTGGTGAGCCATGTTAGAGTGAGCCGTTATCGGTGCTCGTCCAACTCTTGATGGCGGTTGCTCCCCACAAGAGGTTTTTAATTAAATTACGCCCCTGCCTCCTATTCTGGCTGCAGTGGCCGCGCCCTGAGAGGCATCCCACCTGTTCGTCCTCCTGACCGTGCCCTGACCCCTCCAGGTCGGCCGGTTGGTACCCGCTCCCCCCCCCCCCCTGCCCCACCGTAGCGCCGGTGGTGGTGGTAGGTGCGTTAAGGCGGCGGGGGGGTCCGGATCCGTACTCCGTGAAACCCGTAGTTGCCATGATCCAGGGCCCGTGCTGTGCAAGCCGATCTGGCAAACCTCCTGTACAGGCGAACCTGACCGCGCGCTACGCAGAGGTTGTAGTGCCAACTCAAGGAGCCTAGGCCATAGGCCGTGTCCGTAGGCCTCACCACCACAGTGATGGACGCTCGTAGGCGTCGGTTACCCGGTCAGTGGCCGCTGGTAACGTTCAACCTCCGGTGCAGGCAGGCCTGACCGCGCGTAACGCAGAGGTGAGGGACCCGCAGGTCTGGCCCGTAGGCCTGGCCCGTAGGCCTGGCCCGTAGGCCTACCCGCCGCAGCGGTGCCCAAAGGCCCATACTTACCGGGACTGTTATCAGCGCAGTGATATAGTCCCTGCCTCCGGTACAGTACAGACTGACCGCGCGCAACGCAGAGGCTGGGTGGCCGTGGCGCACCCGCTGATATCCTATCAGCCGCTGCCGGCATCTGAGTGCCGCGCAGCGTGTAGACGTCCTGCTCTCGCGATAGCTAATCCAAAAGTGACGAGAGCTCGACCGACGCGACATCCAGTAGCGGCTGGCCCTCGTGGCCTGATTACCATCATAATTAAACTCAGTACAAGTGCAATAAAAAAACGAAACACATGATTTTTACATAGACGTAGAAATTATAAATAGTCTACAAATGCACAGTTGAATTCTCGGAGCTTTCAGTCAAATATTATTGCATGCACCTGTGTCTAGACTGAAATCATACAGTGTAGCAGTTCCCACTTTATGAGCTAAGCTGCCAGAAGATGTAAAAATAATAAATGCTCTCTTGATCAATTTTAATCTGTCATTAAAACTCACCTGGTTAATGTAGCTTTTATTAATGCAAATGAAATATCCCTCTTACCCAACTATTGCAACCAAGTGGTTTTAATATACAGCACTCTAGATTATCTCCTGCCAGCAAGGGCGCTCTATTAAATTTACATTATTATTATGATTATGGCTATCATTCATGAGTATGGAGAGTGATTTTAAATGGAGCTTAGCCCTCATTTAACGCAGCACATTTGAAAACACACCTCCGATTTACATATTCCAATGCATAGGAAATATTACATATGCCATGTTACAAGGGGTTCTTGTACTTTCTGACACATTAAATTTGATGGTTTTCCCCATGATAATTATTACAAAATTCCATTACATTTTTAAACCCAGAAAATAACCACATTTCTATTCCTGATGCAATTATTAGAACCCAGCACCTATGTGTTTCCTCCTAACTACATTAACCGTATAACACCAATTCTGATTGGATAATGCCAGTACGCGCAACTGGACTGTGGTGGTTCAGAGAATCTAAAAGTGCAAATATCAGCGCAGCAGCAACGACGACAACAAATCACTTTTAATAGAAGTGAAAACAAGTAAATGGAGTTTACATTTAAAAAATGTTAAATTCTCATTTTCAAAGGATTTATCGAGTCCAAATTCTGTGATTTTTCAAGAACTGCAGGAAGCCTTGCTATGTTAAGTTATGTTTAAAAAAACACTCCACAACCCCCCCCCCCCCCCCCCCCCCGGCCATGGTGTCTAGCGGGTGAGGGGAGGGGTGGGTTGTGGTGGGGTGGGGTTGCGGTACCTGTCGAGCAGAGACCGTGCACGAGGCTGGCGCCGTGCGTGCGACCTGCAGGCTACGTGCACAGGGAGGCTGTGGGACGAGCGCCTCGCCTGACAGATTCAGATCTTAACGACTCCAACAGGCTTCTCATTAGCAGCCGTAATGAGGCACATCTGTTTGTGGCAACGGTCATCAAAGGCAACGCCTCACCTATACAACAATTACAGGTAACTCCACTCACCCCGGTGACTACCCACTCAGGTAACTCCACGCTCAGGTGACTACATATGCAGGTGGCTACCCAATAAGGTGACTACATACACAGGTGGTTATGGTGCTGTCACATACGACGTTTCTCGCCAAAGCGCATCTACGTGTGTCACTTTTTCGCGAAACGTCGGGAGACGTCTGGAAGTGTTACGCGCGCGTTGGTATATGTTGATCTTCGGCGACGGTCGGCAGCGCGCGTCAGTTGGTCGGCGAAGTTTTGTGCTTGCACAAAACTTTTGACGTGTGACAACACGCGGGTGCTAACATTATGGCGACATTAGGGATGCGTCGAGATACGTTAAAAGCGCTGGAATAATGTAATGCGAACGGTAGGCACACGCCGCGTGCACATGAAGGTCGTTCCCAAACATTGCGCCAAACTGTTGGGTTGTTGTTTTACGTCCTAGCAACATCTAAGGTCATATCAGGACGGCACCCCAAACTTTTTTGTTTTTTTTCCTCACGCGTCGATATACGTTACCACAACATCAGCTGCACGCTACCAACATGTTGTGCTGACGTCAAACTTTTTCTCACTGCGCCGAAAAGTTTGACGTGTCTCGATGATTAAAAGTGATTTTGCGCGTTGGCGGCATGCCGGTGAGATACGTCGTAGTGTGACAGGGCTATAACCCAATCAGGTGACTACATACACAGGTGACTACCTACTCAGGTGACTACATACAATGGTGACTATCCACTCAGGTAACTACATACACAGGTAACTACCCACTAAGGTGACTACATACACAGATTACTACCCTCTCAGGTGACTACATACACAGCTGACTACATACACAGGTGGCTACCCAATCAGGTGACTACATACACAGGTGACTACCCACTCAGGTGACTACATACACAGGTGACTACATACACAGGTGACTACCCACTCAGGTGACTACATACACAGGTGACTACATACACAGGTGACTACCCACTCAGGTGACTATACCGTAGTATACGCTCAGGTGACTATACCCTAAGGTAAGTACATATACAGGTACATAAACAGGTGAGTACATACTCAGGTAATTCCTTACGCAGGGGACTACCCACTCAGGTCACTCCTTACACAGGTGACTACCCGCTCAGGTAACCCATTACTCAGGTGACTACCCACTCAGGTAGCTCCTGACACAGGTGACTACCCATTCAGGTAACTCATCACACAGGTGACTACCCATTCAGGTAACTCTTCAACAGGTGACTACTCAATCAGGTAACTCCTTACACAGGTAACCACAGGTTATGCAGGTAACTCGAATCTCAGGTAACTAGAAACAACTAGCTAATGGTGGAGTCACACTACGACGCTTCTCGCCGGCGACCTGGCGACGTGTGATGTTTTGGGGCGAAAATGGGTGAAATATCGAGACACGCTGGGGGCGCGTTATGCGCGCGTCGGAACACGTCGGTACACTATCCTTGACGGTGATGGTCGGCGGACAACGTCGGCGCGCGTTGCCGGTCGCCCAAGGTTTTAAGCGTGTCAAAAAAAAAACAACGACCGGCAGCGCGCGCAAATATATGGGTAAGGACGTTAGGCGCGCGTTGCGATGCGTTGGACACGCCGGAATAATGTTATGGGAACGCTAGGAAGACGGCGCGCGCACGGGAGGGTCGTTGCTCACACGTTGCGGCAAACTGGGGTGTTTTTGTTTTACGCCCTAGCAACATCTAAGGCCATATGAAGACGTCGCGGCAAACTCTTTTTTTTTTTTTCCCTCACGCGTCGACACCCGTTGGCCGCGCGCGAATAACGCGCCCCGCTGACGCCAAACTTTTTCCCAAACCGCCGAAAAGTTGTACGTTTCTCGACGCGCAAGATTTTATTTTCAACGCTGACGGGTCGCCGGGAGAAGCGTCGTAGTGTGACTGCACCATCAGTTATGCAGCTAACAACGCTCAGTTAACTATTCACTCACTCAGGTAAATACTCATCAGTCAGGTAACTGTACTCGCTCAGGTAACTGCTCACCCAGGTAAGAATACCCCCAGTGGACATTACCATGCAAGTGTGACTCCATACTAAGATGATCCCCCCCCCTCATCTCCCCCCCCCCCTCCCCACACATGAACAGGTAAACTTCTCATTCAGATCCCCCTCACCCCTGCAAGTTGTCACTGTGGTGAGGGCCGACTCCCACCTGATTTCCTACTGGGGGAATCCCCACCAAAGCGACCAGGTGACTGACTCTCCACCCAGATGCAAGTCACCGTTAGAATTAAAGGTTGCTTGGTTGTTGGAGCTTCATGTCCTAGCAACATCTAAGGTCATATCAGGATGGGTACCGACTTGTGACAGTGCGCACTCATGGCGACTTTATAGTGCTGCCCAACTTAGAGACCAGGCTGCCAGCACCATGACTTGGTATCCCACTCAGTCACATTATCCTGACACTGAACCAATCAGTCCTTGCCCTATCCTATTAATGCTGAGCGCCATGGGTTCGAAACGCCACAATCTACCAAAACGTGAGATGGACGCTCAACTCACTCGGCCATCCCGTCTGGTCATTAGAATTCAAGTGATCAATATACTTTGTTTTTTAAAGCACAACAAAAAACAACGAGAATAAAATTCACCTTCCGATCGGTAGCTATTTGAGCCTCATTGTGGCAGCCTATTTGAGATTAACTGTTTATGCAATACACAGCGCTAACTAAGTTGTGACCTCAATACACACGTGCAATAGGGATATTACATTATATTCGCCATGTTTCCCATATACACTGAACGAGATTGGATAGACTATTCTCTTCCTGTGTGGTAGGCCGGTGAATAAGCCTCCGCCGAGTCAATTTAAAGACATACACACACTGATAATTCACTCCCTTTCCTGGCAATTGGCATGACTAGAAGCAAACAAAGTTGGATCAGCTCAGTGTCAGGATATCCGTGTCAAGATAATATCACTAAATAGGACATGAGGTGCTGGTGGCCTTGTCTCCCCTGTGGTGCAGCACTATAAAATCACCATGAGTGCGCACTACCACAAGTGGGTCCGCGTCACAATATAACCATACATGTTTCTAGGACGAGAAAATCCAATATACAGGCCTGACCCCTCTAACCACGTCATGGTTGATTGGTTGGTTGTTGGGGTTTTACGTCCTGGCAACACCACATCGCGGAATGCAGTAAGTAGTAAGCTGCCTCTACTTTAGCTTAAAGCACTCTTGCCCTCTCACAACCAGATCCAGACCAGACCGGTCTCGGCTAAACGTCAGCACCAGCTGCGCCCGTCAACCGTTTAATGATCCTCCATGGCGACCGGAAATGACACCTACCAGAGGTGACGTCGTTTGCTCGACGACCGGAAGCAGCGTCGCGCGTTCGTTACTCCAGATCCGTCAGCGCTTGATGGCCGCCTTCCGCGACCAGGAAGACGTGCTGGAGCTCAGGTGACGCACAGTTAGCAGGCAAAGCAAGCCTAAGTCAGTCCTACACACCCTGCCTATACAATGGCATATCATTGCACATGCGCTACATCTGTTGACACTGCTATTCCTTCGTGTCGGCCTATTTGATTGGTTGTTTTACGTCCTGGCAACATCTAAGGTCATATCAGGACCGGTACCGACTTGTGACAGTGCGCACTCATAGCGACTTTATAGTGCTGCCCCACTGGGAAATCAGGCCGCTGGCACCATGACCCGATATCCCACCCAGTCACATTATCCTGACACTGAGCTAATTTTTGTCTGGCCGACCGAATGGCACCAGTATAGTAGAATTGACTCTTTCGTACATATGCTGTTCATGATTAAAGTTGCATAGTCCGATGGTTTTTAGTTTATGTCATTTTCTGAGATAAATATATTAAATTGAATGCTATAAGACACTTTACTTTACTTTGAAGTAACTTTTATTTTAAATGGCTAACTTTGGAGATATTTGAAGTACAACCATGCAAAATTAATTTTGGCAAGCACACCATAGGCTTCTAGTTCTACAGCAACGGGTTCTATTAAATTGTGTCAGTATTCCCTTCAATGTAGTGATAAATGTTAAATAAGTGCACCAGTATCTAAGTTAGATATGTAGAATCAAATCGAGATAATTGCTTTGGTTTTGAAAATTTGATATTTTTGATCGGACTATGCAGCTTTAACTAATAGGAGTGAATAATTGATTCCTCAACCCACGCTATTTGCTACTTTACTCTTAAAGGCCAGACTGGTGTAGCAGGTTTCATTGACCTCTCAGACATAAGCCAAATAAATAGGTAAGCATTGATTACCCCATGGAAGGTAATATAATGGTGGACGCTAGCCCTGGAATACAAGAAGTGTGGGTTTGAATGCTACCCTAGGTGCAATATTTCCCATTTGCAAAAAAACACATTTTACAACACTGGTGTCATAACCAGGATCCTGTCCAAGCTATATACTGGATGGTTGTTGTATAAGTAACTACATTGTCTGTATGAGTGTAAGCATTGACCTCCAAGACAAGCAGCCACAGGCGTGGGTACAGTGAATGATTGCATGAGGGAGCATATATAGCAATAGCAATAAAAGCAAGAAATGTGGGCTCAAATCCTGCTCTAAGTACATTTGCAAACCCCATCAACGACAATCTTTATCTGCACACTATACGATGTAAATTCTCCTAGTTCTAGGCACAAAACTCACATTTTAAGTCTAAGGTGCAGTCTAGGCTAATATTACAATTTCACTGAGTCGATAGAGTTATAGGTTTGGAAAGAAGACATTGGATTTACATTTGCACTAATCCCAACACATAGGTATGAGCTACAAGGACCAGTGATTACTGGCAATTATAACTGTGTGACAACTATAACCTGTGTCAGTTTGACACAGCTAGTTCTGTCAAATGGGTGCATGCAGTAGGTTTCACAGGCCAGGCAAGCAGCAGTGGCGCCCCCTGGTGAAATCGGCCTGAACTACAACTTATGGAGCTTAACAGTTGTATTACAAAAGCATAAAGTTGCATACTCCGAAGGTTTTAGGTTTCTGTCATATTCTTTTAGATAAATATATCAGGATTACTAGAATAGTCTACCTTTCTTTAGTTTGAAGTAATTTTCAATATATGAGACAACCCGCAGAGATATTTGAAGTGAAAACATACTAAATTTAGAAACATCAAATTTTCAAAACCAAAACAATTATCTAGATTTGATTCTACATATCCAAGATACTGGTGCACTTATCAAACATTTATCGCCACAGAGAAGGGAATACTAAGCCAATTTAATAGAACCTGTTACTGCAAAATCTTATGGCTTTAGAGCTTTGGTGTGCTTGCCAAAATTCATTTGGCATATTTCCACTTCAAATATCTCAAAAGTTAGCCTTTGAAATAAAAGTTACTTCAAACTTATGGTACATAATAACGAACAATTTAACATAGTTATCTCAGAAAATCACAGAAACTCAAAACCATTGGACTATTCAACTTTAAGCTATGGCTGAATAATGGCGTACTTTGGCAACACAGGCAGTGGCTAGTCACGGTGTAAAGTCTTCAACTGGAATCTATGGGTTGTGTAGGCAGGCTATAATGAAATCAATACAGGCAAGCAGAGAAAGGAAGAGTATAAAGAATGAAAGTAGAGTGAGAGCTTGTACCCTCAGGTATATTATTATATAGTGGTACATGAATCTGGTATGGCATACCACCTGACCATTATGTCCAATGAGCAACAAGCATTTATAGTTCCACCAATGAACAGTAAGCATTCTTGTGTCACCATGGCTACTGTGATCTGCCCACCACCAGCATGCGGTGTGGCTGCTTGGCCACCACCTGCCTGAGCTATGTGTGTGGTGATCCGTGGGAGGGGAGGGGGTAGTGAGTAGAGCTCTTGAGGCTCCTTACATACTATCACTGGTGTCCCCTTCACACTATCTACCTAATACACAATGACTATTGACCATAAGTAAAGGATCACCAGCAACTACATAAATACATTCATGCACCTGGTACTATATATCATTTACATTAATAGACCATTTGTACTCCATTATAGACAATTTGCACTCCCCACCAATGCGTTTTATCAGAATATTTTACAACGGGTTACTGCTGGGTTTTTTTTTAATTACTGATTGTAAAATATTGAATCAGGGAGAACTTGAATCCCGTTAAAACACGCATTTTCTATTTTGAAAAAAAACAAAACTTATTTTTAAAGAGCATAAAAGGGGCACAACTCATATGTTTCTTGTAGACAATGAATAATGGAAGGTGGATACAGCCAGAAGACCAGTACCCCAATGGTGAAGAAAGGTTGTATTCAGATGAACAGAAATTGTTTATCAAAATAAATGAAAAATTCACATTATACGAATAACTATAGACAGCAGTACCACCAACTCCCAATTACACTTAAGTTATATTTATCGCAGAAAATGTCAGAAAGAAAAAGATACCCATCGGTTATGCACTATAACAAATGAATAACAACAAAAACTGTGTATGGTAAAGCTCCATATTCTAATGAAAGCAACACATTTTATAAACTGAAACCATTACCAGGATTTTATCTGACATATTATCAAACTTAAATACTGATGCTGCATTTAGTACAGATTTGTGTTCCTATGCTATGCTAAAAATAACGGGTAAACAAATCCCATATCCGTCATTTCAGTATGTCCACCAAACTTAATTTGGAATATTTTCATGTCAAATATCTCCAAAGTTAACCCTTTAAAATAAAGGATTGTTGGAGTTCTACGTCCTGGCAAAATATAAGGTCATATCAGGACTGGTACTGACTTACGACAGTGCACACTCATGGTGACTTTATAGTGCTGCCCCACTGGGAGACCAGGCCTCCAGCACCATGACCTGATATCACAGTCACATTATCCTGACACTAAGCCAACCAGTCCCTTGCCTTATCGTAATGATGGTGAGCGCCTCACTAGGAAGTGACAAGTATAAAATTGTAAGTCATTGGCTTGACTCGACCAGGGTTCGAACCCGTGGGCTCGAATCCCACCATCTACCAAAACGGGAGACGCTCAACTCATTCGGCCATTTCGTCTCTAAAATAAAGGTTACTTCACACTAAGGTAAAGTAGACAATCAACCTAATAGATTGATCTATCAAAGAAATATAGCTGAAAATCAACCAATTTTAAGTTACTAAAAATATTGTGTATTTTTCATCAACGTAAATGTAATTACCCTCACCAAATTACCACTGCCTGATTGACGGTGTGTAGACATTGGAAAGGCAGTTTTAATATGTCAGGTATGAGCGATAGTACAAGCGCTAATGATATTACAGCCTAATTGTCTTGACATACCTCTTTCACGAGTGAATTATTTATCCAACACCAGTACTCCTCCCCCCCCTCCATATCTTTTTTTGTGCGTGTCAAAAACCATTTATTTTCAATTCTAAATCCGAAGCTACCCATTGGTGTATTGGCCGTTATTATGCAGTGTTCCTTAATTGTAATTGTTGTTTGTTTCTAAGTCATTCAAAAATAAGACATCTTTGATTGGAATTATTTTAAAAAGTAGAAAAAACGTAAAGAGCATAGCCCTGTGAAGTTACTAGTGAAGAGTTTTAATTGGTTAATGTGATGATTTCCAATTATTGCGTGATAAATCACATGGAGTATACAGACCGTCAGGCGTCAGCACTTGAGTGAGTCATTACATACACATTACGTTGGTTCTCGGTCAGAATGGAAGTACTAGCAGCACTGTGAGGCACTAATTGTGCGCTTAACAGCAGTAATCAGGGAGTGTGCCACAGATGAACGATGTGAGAAGACCAGACAGTCTTATAACCAATATGAATGCAGGGTCCATACAATTGTGAAGATATGGAATTCAAGGCTATTTGAAAGCTTTTCAAGGCTGTTTTTGATAGGAATTCAGATGAGTATTGACGTTTTATTGTGTGTAGGTATGTCAGATTATCTTATGCCGTTTTGATAGGAATTCAGATGAGTATTGACGTTTTATTGTGTGTAGGTATGCTAGATTATCTTATGCTGAATGCCGATTTCGGACTAATTTTTAATGCAACGCAAGACTTTTCAAGACTAATTACCTAAAATAGATTAAATTCAAGTCTTTTCAAGGCCTTGAAATGGGGCAAATGAAGTTCAAGACTTTTCAAGACTTTCCAGGCCCTGTACGGACCCTTTGAAAACATACCCTTTAGGAAATATATTTCCCAGCAGATGGGGGGTGGTGGTGGGGTGGTGGGGTGGTAAGAGAGAATCTTAGCAACATCTGACTCACATCAGGACTGATAGCATATCCAGGCTTATGACAGTGCACACTCATGGCCACTTCATAGTGCTGCCCCATGAGGATACAATACCACGCCTACCACGAAAGAGCATCACACTCTATCACATTATCCTAACACTGAGCACACCAGTCCTTACCCTATCCTAGTAATGCCAAGTGCCATGGTAGGTAGCAACAAGTAGCAAATTTTGTGACTCTTTGGTTTAACTCAATCTCGGATCGAACCCATTACCTCACATGGGAAGTGCACCAACCATCCCATTCGCGTCTTTGTTTGTTTATTGTTGCTTTACGTCCTAGTATCTAAGGTCCTATCAGGATGGGTACCGACTTGTGGCAGTGCACAATGACGGTGACTTTATAGTGCGGCCACACTGGGAGATCAGGCCGCCAGCACCATGACATGATATCCCAGTCACATTATCCTGATACTGTGCTAACCAGTCCTTGTTCTATCCTATTAATGCCGAGCACCAGGCTAGGCATCAACAAGTATCAATTTTATAAGTCATTATTTGAATCGGCCAGGATTCGAACTCCTGACCTTCCGCATGTGAAGTCTGCACTCACCCGGTCCCATCTGTGTCTTAGCAAGAAGAGAGCAGACGATAAAACAAACTTTAAAAAAGGTGGTTACTTGACCTGGATTTGCTGAGTTCTTCGCGCTTCTTCCTGAGGTTGTACTCCAGGTCGATGAGGAAGTGTCTCTCCATGTACTGGAGGACTCGGGCTGGGCTCAGGCACAGGTCGTCCTTGTACATGGAGTGAGGAAGGAACTGGAAGCGCAGTCGGTACAACCGATTTCGGCCTCTGGAAGAGAGGCGGGAACAGGGTCAGAGTCAGAGGGAGAGCTAGAGGGTGAGGGTGAGGGTGAGGGTGAGGGAGAGGGAGAGGGAGAGGGAGAGGGAGAGGGAGAGGGAGAGGGAGGGGGGGAGCGAGAGGGAGGGGGTGAGGGAGAGGGAGGGAAAGGGGGAGGGAGAGGGGGAGGGAGAGGCGGAGAGGGAGAGGGAGAGGGAGAGGGAGAGGGAGAGGGAGAGGGAGAGGGAGAGGGAGAGGGAGAGGGAGTTGCCCCTGAAGTAGTGTTAACTGTGTAGTAAAACCACATTTGTCATTTTCTGAAATTGGGCTCTCAAGTCTGACATGGAAACCAAATGTGAAAACCTTCCAAATAATATGTTCACGTTCATATGAAGGTTTACATTTTGTGCATATATCAGAGCTGAAAAAAACAAGCTATTTCACTTTTTGATTTCGATCTTATACAAATTAAGCATCTGTTAATATCACTTGTGTAACATGGAATCAAACACACATCCAGAATATCATTTTAAAGTAGACAACACATTCAAACAAGATTTTATTGGTGACTGTTAAACAAATAATATTATGTCCTACAAGAAAAAGGTTTAACAATAATTTGGGTAAATGCATGGTCCCTATGTGTAATTTTTCAAGTTTTCACTTGACCACAAAATCATACAAGATAGATTAAATACATTTAGTACTTAACACAAAGAGGCAACAATAATTATTTGACTTTCTATACACACAAAAAAGAAAAAAATTTAATTATCACTGTCATAACGTGGAAAACAAATATGTGGTTCCCAGTTTCAGAGAATGACACATTTCCCAGTTATTGCTAACAGAACCATGTTGGTTCAGTTTGCTAAACAAAAGATTTGGTCGCTGTAGCGACAATCAATGCAATGAAGTCGAAAACAGAAAACAAACTACTCACAATGCTTTGTCCCGCTTTATGGACAAGGTTTCGGTAACTTCGAGATCCTCAAGGACCTGTGAGGAGGATAGTAATTAGTTAAAGAGGCAGCAAGATGACCAACACATCCTTACTTATTCACAAGTACCATGATTGAAAAATATATATCTTGAAACAACCTATTCTCTGTGAGTTAGTTATGATGCTCACTAACATTCAGACACATTCTGATGAAATGTGCAGATTTCATGGCCTTGCGTCAACACGGTTTTAGTGTAAATAGCATGCGAGACCTCTTTACCAATGTAAAGCACAAACAAATCTTAGAGTTCCTAAACACAACTGGGCTATAATGCCTCCATAAACTTTGGCTATTTTTGGTGAGTTAGATTTGGCGGTCAGTTGACACAAGTCAAACCACTTCAAAATTACATCAGAGATGGTTTTTGCTATCATTGTACATGGATCTGACCACTTTGGAATTTGGTGTAAATTTCACGGTAGACATGTGGATGCAATTGACAAGACTGACAGAATAGAAATACCACTCAGTTTTCACCGTGAATATGGTTCTTATTGCCAGCACGGCATCAATCCATCATCAATCAATCATTTAAGAGCGTTACAATCAACAATGAAGACCACTAGGGTCAAACCGTGACTACTTAAGGTCATTCATCCCTAATGACCTTTCTCAGCCAGTAAGAGTGATGCAGGCCAGGGGATGCTTAGACAGTTGGATACGCTTTATCAATGAAATAGAATTAAAACCAGTTTAGATTCAGGGATCACTAGAGATAGATAGAGAGGAGTTATAATTAAACAGCTTACTGTAATAGAAATGTCCAAGGGAAGTATCACAAAGCTTACTTTCACTCATAGTGAATTAGAAGCCATTTGAATATGCCTCACGACTTATCCCATCCCTGCAAGGCATCACATCTCATAACTACCATGTTACGGTTACACAACTAGTTATTGCCTAGATGTACATATTCACTGACCTTGCTGTACATGACAGTACTAGATAGAACACTTGGTGCTGTAAACTATACACTTCGAGCTGCTCCCCTTCTAATTGTACGGAGTGGTGTGTGATGTAACACAATACAGCACAGATTACTCTCACACCAATAGGTGTAACCAACCATGATGGTTCAATGGCTAGAAGACCAGTGTCCCGACACTGACAAGTTATATATTCAGATGAAGAAACACATTTACAAAAAATATAATGATGAAAATACCAACATGTGACAAATAGACCTTGATAAACATCTTGCGGAGGACCCTAGCCTTGGCGATGGCCGCCAACACAGTTACCAAATTGTTTAATTAGAAAACTAACTTGTGACAAATAGACCTTGGTGAACTTCTTGCGAAGGACCCTGGCCTTGTCGATGGCCACCAACACACAACCAATTTTTTTTATTAAAAAAAACATAAAAACACCCACCTGTGATAAATAGACCTTGGTGAACTTCTTGCGGAGGACCCTGGCCTTGGCGATGGCCGCCATGCCGGGCAGAATGGGGACGGCCATGTTGGGTGTTTTGATGGCGGCGCTCGCCACCATGAGAACCTCGCGGAGTCGTGGGATCCCCAGCGTCACGTTCATCTCCCCGCGACCCGCGAAGTGGAACGTGTTCAGTGTCATCTGGGTGGACGGCTCGCCTATCGACTTTAAGTAAAGTCCCATAGTCGGATGCTTTTGAGTTGATGTTACTTTAGCGTGGGGTCTATCAGGACTTTAACCATAACCCTAACCAAAACTGGAACTTTAGCCCTAACCATAACTGGAACTTTAGTCCTAACTGTAACCGCGAGTTTAGCCCTAACCCTAACTGGAACTTTAGCCCTAACCGTAACCAAGAGTTCAGCCCTAACCCTAACCGTAACTGGAATTTTAGCCCCAACCATAACCGGGAGTTTAGCCCTAACCCTAACCGTAACTGTTACTTTAGTCCTAACCGTAACCAAGATTTTGCCCTAACCCTAACCGTAACTCAAACTTTAGCCGTAACCGTAACCGAGTTTAGTCCTAACCCTAACTAAAACTCAAACTTTAGCCCTAACTGTAACTGAGAGTTTAGCCCTAACCCTAACCTTAATTCAAACTTTAGCCCTAACCGTAACCGAGACTTTAGCCCTAACCCTAAAGGTAACTGGAACTTTAGCCCTAACCGTAACCGGGAGTTTAGCCTTAACCATACACAGGACTTTAGCTCTAACCACAACCAAGATTTTAGCCCTAAACCAAACTTTTTAGGGTTAGGCCTATGGTTGAAGTCATAGGCTGCAGCAGTAATAGGTTTTTATTAAATTGACTCAGTATTCCCTTCTATGCAGCAAGAAATGCTTAATAAGTGCATCGGTATCAAGGTTAGATAGGTAGAATCAAATCTCCATAATCGCTTTGGTTTTGAAAAATGTATGCTTTCATCGGACTATGCAGTGTTTGTGTGCGTGCGTGTCGTGGTATATATTCAACTTGTTCCAAATTAAGTGCATTCGATGCATTCTATGCAGAACCATAGTGGATATAAAACTGGGAATTATTCCTACTGACAACCAGGAATTTATGGTGTTTCCTACTAACCTGAGCTGCCAGCAGCCCGACCGCTTCGCCAGGCGGAACTTCCGCCTTCAGGTTGCGTATATAGAGAAGGTTCCGCAGGCGGTCAGCAGAGATCTCCCACCGCCTACACCTCTCCCCATCATACTTTATCAGCTGTAAATAAGAATAATAGCATTTTTTAAATAAAAAAAATTAAAAAGAAAAGACATTTTAATAAGATCCCTAACTTAATAAATACAAACAACGTGGCATAGGTGATAGATATGTATTTTAATACGATCCCTAACTTAATACAATACAAACAAATGTGGCATAGCTGATAGATATGCATTTTAATACGATCCACAATTTAATAAGATCCCTAACTTAATAAATACAAACAACATGGCATAGGTGATAGATATGTATTTTAATACGATCCCTAACTTAATACAATACAAACAAATGTGGCATAGCTGATAGATATGCATTTTAATACGATCCCTAGCTTAATACAATACAGACACCATAGCATAGGTGATATACAATAAGACATTATTTTAATAAGTTTCCGAGCTTAATACAAGACAACCCACTTGGCATTGGTGATATATATCAACTATGTTTTGCTTCTACCATATGTTTTGCTTCTACCATATATAACATATGTACATGACCTAGTTATTCGACTAGCTCACATCTTGGACATGGCGGTTCGAACTGTGACGCCACCTATTGGATTGCAACGCAACTATACATTCAATAGTGTCCTTGCATGTACACTTTTCATCTTAGATGGGCTTAGCACACCTTAGGCGGATGTATTCTCCAATACTGACCCCAATATATGATTTCATCTTATAGTTATTATTATTAGTAGTATTACGAATGCTCGATCAGTGCGAAAATATTCAATTCCACCCATGCTCATATCTGGTAAGGCCAGGTCCTCACGTTGAGTTTTAAACATTTTTTATATTTTGTTAACCATGTGTCCTAACCAATAAAACCAGTGGAGTAAACTCGAATTGACAGAATGTATTTAAAGCAACGGGAGCATTGGACGAGGACAGGGAAGGACTTTAACTTTAAGATGGCAGCAAAATTAAGATAAAAACAAACATGAGATAATAAGAGAAAATTGAGAATAGTTATTAGAGGAAGGTGAGTGGATGATTACAAGATGTGAATGGAGTAATGATGACTGAAAGAGTAAGTGTGGAGGAATATGAGCGAGGTCACGTGGGTGACGATGAGGTAACGTTGGCGAGGATCAGGGCCTCTTTCAGGGTACGCCTCAGAGTCAACTCCCAAACGTCTTTTTTTGTGTGCCAATTTGCGTTTAACGTGTGCCTTGGAGACGATTCTGAGACTTTACGCTTTTCGAGTAGGAGGCGAAAACGAACAATTCCGACCCCAAAGTGGCCACGATTGCTAAGGAGTTTAATGTGCATATTTATTTGTCACAAAAGATGTATTATGTTAACAAATAGTTGATTTTGTAGAAAATGTCTTTAAAACAGATAAATAAGTAATAACTAGCTTAATTTTGCAAAAAAAAAGTGAAAAGTCGTGCTCTCAAAATATCCAGTTGCGCATGTGCACCGAGCAGCGTTATGTGCACGTTATGGAAGACCCCATTTTCAAGACATCCGACTGCTAAAAGCTGTTCAGAGTACGCAACATTTGAAATTTTTCCGAGACGCCTCTGAGGCTGTACCCTGAACGAGGCCCAGATCACGTGGGCGAGTATCGGGTCACGTGGGAAGGAGGCACATGATTGAGCAAGGGTTATAGTGGGCGCGTCCCTAATTGTGCCACAATAAAGGTGATTGGCTCATATTATCATGAAACTACTACAGAGAAGCTACACCGAGAATTCCTCTTACACTTACAGCCTCAGGAAATGATAAGGCATTAGTTGAAATCGCTATAACTTCCTTGTTTCCCAACTAACATTTCCAATGGGATACATCATTGTAAAAAATATCACTTCCAATAGGATTGCGGAGGGTATCGCTGCATACCTGCCTACCCCAAATTTCCTATTTGTGTACTCCAGTGCAAAAAATTGTGTACTTTCCAAATTGATTTGGCCTATGAAATTTGCTCCGTATGAAAATTTAAATTTACTCCATGCTTAAAACTTTGTAAAAAAAACAACCCAAAAAACTCCAAATTATCTGTATGTAAATTTTCTATTTGGGTATTCCATTGGGGAAAAAAATTGGGTACTTAAAAAAAAAAGATATAAAACAAATTGGGTACTTTCCAATTTTATTTTGCGTACAAAATTGTAATTTCATATATTGGTGAACTCCAGCTTAAAACTGTGCAAAATACGCAAACATCGTATGGGTAGACAGATCTAGTACTGCCACTATGGTCAGAATCATATCCCGGATAAAAAGGATCGTTACGATTACAATGGCATCCCGGATAAAAATGGGTTATCGTAGACGTCCGCCTCTGATAATATCATCCAATCAGATGTGGGTGATAATAGCCGTTATTTATTACAGGGGTACTGATGTTGATCATTCTCTGCGAGTGCCGAATCGGTAGAGCGCAAGCCTCCCGTTGGGAAGATCGGGAGTTCGATTTCCAGCCGACTCAAACCAATCATTTAGAAAATTGATACCTGTCACTTCCTAGCTTTTTTTTTTTTTTTTGTAAATATTTTTATTCATCTGAATACATATTTTGTCAGCGCTGGGGCACTGGTCTTCCAGCCGTCGGAGTGGTCGCATTTCATCTGTACATAGTGGAAGTGGAATGTGTTGCATTGTGTGCAGCACAACCCATTCTGAACATAAAAGAAAGTGGGGGAGCAGCCTAGGCTGCATAGTGTACAGCATATGTACTCACCATAGTGTAAGGTATCTATATGCATCAAGATAGAGTGTGCAGTAATGTACACTAGTGGTTAAATCATATGCTGTGTTTGTATATGAGTTAGATTTGGTTTTAATAACGGTTAGTCTTTAAATAGTGCCATGTTGTGCATGTATAGTGGTTTATATTGTGTGCATTACTGGTTGAAGATGTAGTTATTCAGTGGTGGTAATGGGTCTAAAGTAGGGGTAGTGGGTCTCGAGTCATTGAGTTATAATAGTTGTTTGTCAAATGTGGATGGGGGGGGGGGGGGGGGGGGAGGGGTCCATGGGTAGGACACTCACCATTAATAAGACAGGGCAAGGATTGGTTAGGTCAATGTCAGGATAATGTGATTGAGTGGGATATCGGGTCATGGTGCTGGCAGCCTGATTTCAGAGTGGAGCAACACTATAAAGTCGCTATGAGTGCGCACTGTCACAAGTTGGTACCCGTCCTGATATGACCTTAGATGTTGCCAGCATGTAAAACTCCAACAACCAACCAACCAACCTACATTGTCGGGGTTGTCCGTGATGTAGCTGTCCACTAGTTTCTGGTAGTTTTCGGAGACAATCCCGAGGTGTCGGCTCGCTGAGATCTCGGAAAGCACGGGGTCAGGTGCACACTGCCCCATCTTAATGTACCTAGAGGTGTAAAGACAGGAAGTCTAGTGAGAAAATTAAATGTAAAACCAAAAACTAAGTAGAACTAACAGACTCAGAGAGGGTAGGGACATGTGGGAGAATAATTACAAACAGAGAAAGAATGCATGCAGTAGATAGCAACCCAACAACTGAAAGTAACCCAACATGGGGAACCACAAGACTATTATTGTCCAGTGGCGAAAACAAGTCATTAGACTTAACTGTTATGGGCATAAATACACCATCACCAAAAATAAAAGAAGAAAGAAAAAGAAAAACTTATAATATATCCCATATAACGTATAAGAGCAGGGATGAAAGCCACAACCTATAGGATTTCAAATTTTATGGGAAACACATTTTGGGTTCCATGCACAGTGCTCATGGGAACCCGTTGGGAACAATTTGTGTTTGTTCTGTGAAACAGGTGACGGGAATCGAGTCTGGATAGAATATTCATGGGAAACAAAATTTCAGTTCCGTTGTTTTTCCAGTACGGTAACGACAGGTTACCGGAAACGATTGTTACTGTAAAATCCTATAGGTTGAAGTCACCTGTGAAATAAAAAGAAGTGGAAATCTGAGTTTCGGGAGGGGCTAGGTTTATAAGAGGCTTTCATTGGACAATGCAGCTTTAATTTTGTAATACACTCAAAAACATAGATTAGTGAAGATTTTCCAAGTTCTATCACAATGTTAATTCCAAATTTCCAAAGTGACTCTCCCGACTCTGTTGACCTCTCACTAGAATTGATTGAAAAATGCATATACAAATACCCATAAAACATCACAATTAACACTAAACCTATTTAAATAAAGGACACAAAAGATTAGACTGTCTTAAACTAGGAGATAAACCAAAAGTGCCCGATGGTCTGCAAGTCTTACTTGGCTTTCTTCGCTTCGTCCAGGTGGCGCCACATGTCACACATGGCGAGTGCTGCCTCCTGGCGGCCGTTGCGCAGTTCCAACTCAGGGTACTGCTCGATGACGGACGGCCACTTCCGGTGACAGAAGTGCAGGAATGGCGTCGAGCGAACACCGACCACACCGTGCCCGTGCTTCTTCCTCCATTTCGTCAGCTGTTGGTAATTCAAGACATCATCAGCAACGCTGGAGACTATGGTGAGTTTTGGCGTGCATGCCAAAACTAATTTGACATGTTTGCACTTTAAATATCTCAAAAGATAGCCATCTAAAACAAAAGTTTCTTTAAACTAAAGTAATGTAGATTACAACAATCAATCTAATGTATTTATCTCAGAAAATGGAAACCATCGGACTATGCTACTTTAAAGTTGCATAGTCCGATGGTTTTTAGTTAGGTTGATCGTTATAATATACTTTACTTTAGCTTGAAGTAATTTTTATTTTAAGTGGCTAACTTTTGAGATATTTGAAGTGCAACCATGCAAAATTAATTTTGGCATGCATGCCAAAACTTGGACCCCCATAGGCATTTGCAGTAACAGATTCTTTTAACTTGCCACCATGGATGCCCTTCTGTGTGGCGACAAATATTTAATAAGTACACCAGTTAAATATTGTGGAATCAAATTTAGATAATTGTTTTGGTTTTGAAATTTTGATGTTTTTATCAGACTGTGCAGCTTTAAGGAATGCAGACCTTCTTCCAGAGGCGAGGCGCCACGTCCGAGTTGAGATGCCGCAGAATGTCCGTCTCCTCGGCCGGAGACACGAGCTGCTCCTGGTTGGCGATGAGGAAGGGCAGCAACTTCTTCTGCAGGAAGGGCGTCTTGCCGATGTCCAGGCCGTCCTCCCCGTACTTGAACTGTCACAAAGACCATGTGGTTCGGGTTAGTCTGCAGGCATTTGGTTGTTAGGGTTTTACGTCCTGGCAACATCTAAGATCATATCAGAACGGGTACCGACTTCGGACAGTGTGCATTCATGGTGACTTTAGACTATATAGTGCTGCCCCACTGGGAAATCAGGCTGCCGGCACCATGACCCGATATCCTACTCATTCACATTATCCTGACACTGAGCTAACCAGTCCTTGCCATACCCAATTAATGCTGAGCTCCAGGCTAGGAAGCGACTAGTATCAATTTTATAAGTCATTGGTTTGACTCGATTGGGAACCAAACTCCTGATCTTCCACATGCGATACCTGCGCTCTACTGATTCAGCTACCGTGCCTGGCCTGTTGTCTGAATGGGGGTAGGTGCATACAACATGGTCGTATTATACTGCTGTCTGACTGAAGGTAGGTGCACACAACATAGATGTACAATACTGTCTGAGTGAAAATAGGTGCACACAACATGTCGGTACAATACTGAAAACTGCTGTTTGAGTGAAAGTAGGTGCACACAATATGTCTGTACAATAGCGCTGTCTGAGTGAAAGTAGGTGCACATAACATACCTGTACAATACTGTTATCTAAGTGAATGTAGGTGCACATAACATGTCTGTACAATACAGCTGTCTGAGTGAAAGTAGGCACACACAACATGTCTTTACAATACCGCTGTCTGAGTGAAAATAGGTGCACATACCATCTCTGTACAATACCGCTGTCTGAGTGAAAATAGGTGCACATAACATTTTTGTACAATACCGCTGTCTGAGGCAAAGTAGGCACACACAACATGTCTTTACAATACCGCTGTCTGAGTGAAAGTAGGCGCACACATCTCTGTACAATACCGCTGTCTGAGTGAAAGTAGGTGCACATAACATGTCTGTACAATACCACTGTCTGAGTGAAAGTAGGTGCACATAACATGTCTGTACAATACCACTGTCTGAGTGAAAGTAGGTGCACATAACATGTCTGTCCAATACCGCTGTCTGAGTGAAAGTAGGTGCACATAACATGTCTGTCCAATACCGCTGTCTGAGTGAAAGTAGGTGCACATAACATACCTGTACAATACTGCCATCTGAGTCGCGTACTGTCTGGTCGTAATTAACAATAAGGCCCTCCAGGTGCTTAATGATACACCGCTGGAGGTAGCCACTGCGACTTGTTTTCACAGCCGTATCCACGAGACCCTGCAATCAGTCAAATACATTGCATTAAAACAGTGTAGCACATTGAATGCTACAAGAGTACATGGATATATATTTTTCTAACGCTATAAGAGCGATGTACAAATAATGAGTGATATTCTTTCAGTGCAAAGCAGCTGGGAGTGGAGAGTTCTAACATATTTACCATGGCTATTAAAAAGGATCGTTTCAAATGTGCGCATGTTCTACTATGAAAATAAGAACAGTGGTGAACATACAATTATATATATATATATATATATATTACTAATTATATATTTAATAAATAAATTTTTATGCTAAAATTACAATGAATAAAGAGTTACTTTTTATATCTATTATATGATCTCAAACTCACTCACTCACTCACTCACTCACTCACTCACTCACTCACTCACTCACACCCACCCACCCACACACAAACACAGTAAATAAACGAGGTGAGAGTATGAAGGCGTGTCACCTCTCGGCCGGCCATGCAGTGGAAGAAGTACTCCTGTGGCCGGATGCCGGTGAGGAAACGCCCGGCGATGAAGCCACTGGCACGAGGCCGCAAGTCATAGGCCGGGAAACTGGGCAGCGGCTTGCCGTTGAGCATGAGGCTCGGTCGCCGACCCTCCAGCTCAATCTGACCCAGCAGACACGAGATCTGCATACAGTTCACCTAGGAAACGGCGACAATACCGGCACATTAAAGTTGCATAGTCTGATGGTTTTAAGTTTCTGTCATGTTTCTGAGATAAATATATTATATTGATCATTATAATCTACTTTACCTTAGTTTTTTTTGTCTTTTTTGGTACATTAGTTGATTAAGCAGGGGAAATTTCAATCGCGAACGATTGGTCTCCTTCATTCTACTGCACCATGTCCTATTCTAATAATGCCAAGCGCCTGGCTAGGAAGCGACAAGTATACAGTTTTAAGTCATTGGTTTGACTCGACCAAGGTTCGATCCCAAGCTTGAAGTAACTTTCATTTAAAATGGCTAACTTTTAAGATATTTTAAGTGCAAACATGTCAAATTAGTTTCGGTAAGCACGCCAAAACTCTGAAATCGTAGGCTTCTGCAATAACATATTCCATTAAATTGGCTCAGTATTCCCTTCTATACAGAAACAATGTTTATTAAGTGCATCAGTGTATAAGTTAGATATGTAGAATCAAATCTAGATAATTATTTTGGTTTTGAAATGTTGATGCTTCATCGGACTATGCAGCTTTAATTAGGCCCCTCAAGAACCTACTCACCCATTGCAAATCTTGGAACAGGGTTCATAGATCAATGTATAAAATTACTAAAACTAAATTATAAATATTAAATTGGACTAGTGCTTCCCAGCAGTGAAAACAAGTGTTAACACACTTATCCGATATGAGCAGGGTAAATAAATTCATCACACACAAACAAGAAAGAAAAAAGTGAGTTAAATTTAATGTAACATTGGTTAATTGTTTGTGTGTTGTTGTTTTACGTCCTATGAACATTGGTTAATCGGCTGGAAGACCCCCCCCCCCCCTTGGGGAAGCCATAGAGTGACGTTACTACATGTTTGTAGTTAACCAAAACAACTCAATCCAGATGCTAAACTAATTTTCTTTTGCTAGTGAAGATGTTTATTCTGCTGAATAGGTTCTTTTGTCAGCATGGGTCTTCCAACCATTTTGTTTTTCAATTCAGGATTATTTACACAAAAATGGTATATAGAGTATTTATGTATTAAAATGAGATAAAATAGCTGTTCAGTACACAATTTGCAACATATAGCACAATGGATTTCGGATAAGTTATCTACAAGTACCAATTAATTGAATATCGTTTGCAATTGTCTAACGTATGCCAAGAACACTCACCGAAGATCCCTTGGCTCCAGATTGGACCATAAGCTGAAGATTATTTTCTGGGAAATGCTTCAACAGTCCGTTTGGAATGATCGCCCTATAATGAAGAATTTCACATGACACTAGTAAAGTACACATATGATAATACATTCGGTGTTTAAATATAGCTTTTTGTTCTGTCTATTGCTAAAGAATATGCGTATTTACGAATATTTTTATGGCGTGTTTTCATTTAAAATATCTACAAAAGTCAACTATTTATATAAATGTTACTTAAAACTGAAGTAAGGTCGATTATAAAAATCAACCTAATATATTTATCTTAAAAAAAACACCACAACAATGGCATTAACTTAAAACCATCGGGCTATGCAACATTAACCTTAAATAGGCTACAAAAAAGGGGTGGTGGGTGGGTGGTGTTAAATAGCTACCCATGGAAAGGCTCTAATTCCAGCAATTACTGACAGAGTGCAACAGTAGAGCCCCATTCAGCGCTGAACAAGTGTTGCGCCACCTTGTTGACCTATCTCGCCAATCGAGGCTCGATGTCCTGTTTTTCCAGGTGCTCTTCTGATTACAAAACTGACTAATTGATTGGTGGTTGCTTTACGCCATGCTTTACGCCACGGTGAGCGAGAAGTGATTAACTTCTATTCTGTCCATTTTCATTCAACTATCGTGCTTTTACAAGGCTCATACACATATTTTGTGGAAAAATTCAAGGACTTTGCAAGGATAGTTGACACTTTTCAAGGAATTTTTGCCATATACAATTTATATTTTATTTAAGAAAAAGCGTTCGCTTATCACCACCTGAAAATACTTTAGGACTTCAGAAAGTGTTTATTATAGTTTCAGTTTGCTCAGTTTTAAATTCAGTTCCTTCTCTATTTCTGGGACTTCATCTGCTTTTCTTTTTGCTGTAGATCGAGGTGAATTTGCTTAGACAAGAGACTTGTGGGCCATTTTCTTCACGGTTTCACCCTTTTGGAGGAGCCCGGCTTTTCTTCGATTCAAAACAACATACCTTACCTTAAATAAGAATTCAAGGATATTTGCAAATATTCAAGGAATTAAAAAAGAAAAAAATTCAAGGACTTCTCAAGGACAAAAGCTGATATTTCAAAATTCAAGGACTTTTCAAGGACTGGTTCGGTTTTCAATGACTTTTCAAGGCCAGTGTGAACCTTGGTAAAAGCATACAATCAAATATGTGTCAAAATGTACAAGTGCTGTGCTTACTTGGCTATGCTGTTGTTGAACTCGTCGGTCTTGCCCTTCATGGCCAGGTCAAGGTCCTTGATCTCACCCTCCATGCTGTAGTGGGCGTCCTCGTACCGCCGCTTCAGCGCCGCCTCGTCCCCGGCAGACTCGCTCATGTTGAATGCCTTCGCTGCAGCTGCTGGGCCCACCTTTGTCGACGCCTCCATTAACACCTTCCGCTTCTTGTCCGCCTTGGTGGTAACAGATTCAAATATAATGTTTAAATATATTTACATTTACCTGTCGTTATGTGTGTGGAATACACAATTGTAATCTCAGAACTAGTCGTTTCCAGAAAGGGGATGTATTATTAACAAGGTTGGGAATCTTTCTTTCTTTCTTTCTTTCTTTCTGTCCTTCCTTTCATTTGCCCCCCTTTTATATATTTCATTCTTTTATTTCAGGAGGCAGGTCTTTTTGGGAGGTTTAAATTGTGCACACTCATGGTGACTTTATAGCATTATTCCACTGGAAGACCAGGCCACTGGCACCATGACCCAATATCCCACACAGTCACATTATCCTGATACTGAGCTAACCAGTCCTTATCCTATCCTAGTAATGCCGAGCGCCAGGCTAAGTATTAATTTTGTAAGTCAGCGGTTAGACTCGGCCAGGATTCAAATCGCCGACCTTCCACACAGGAAGGCAGCGCTCTTACAAATTCGGCTATTGTGTCCGGTGAAAGAGAAATCGGGGGCGGGGGGTGGTGAGTAGAAATACCTCCGGCAGACATAGGATGTCTTTGACGCCAAGTGTGAAGCCGTGTAGTTGAAGGAAACACGTGAAGAGCTTCGCAAAGCAGGTGAGCACCCGACCAGCCACCTGGCCTCCATACAGCTGTAAGGTAAGCAATGGACAATGTGTCATTAGAAACTATTAGGGTTTGAGGTTACCGGTGTGGCAGTAAATCGCAAACCCCTGGAAATTGCACACCCCGGGGTTTGCGATTTACTAGGAAATCACAAACCCCCCCTGGAAATTACAAACCCCCCCCCCCATGCTTTGTAGCATTTATCAGCACAAGCAGGGCAGCTATAGGCCTACCGCCACCACCGCCGCTTCGACGTTGATATCCATACTGTCGAACGTCAACTAAACATCGCCGCCGCCGCCGCCGCATCGGTGGCAATATATTAAGCCCAAATCTATTCAATGCTATCATATTTAACAGAATTACATACGCAATAAGTGAAATTTTATTAAATTAACCCTAAAATCGAAGCGAGATGAACGCTGCCGCCGCAACGGCGGCGATGTTAATATTTTCGAATCGACGAATGTAAAGTAAACAAATCGCCGCCGTCGCCGCCGCCGCCGAATCGGCGGCTACATATTATGCCCAAATCTATTCAATGCTGTCATATTTAACAGAATTACATACGCAATAAATGAAATTTTATTAAATTAACCCTAAAATTGAAGCGAGATGAACGCTGCCACCGGAACGGTGGCGATGTTAATATTTTCGAATCGACGAATGTAAAGTAAACAAATCGCCGCCGCCGCCGCCGAATCGGCGGCTATATATTATGCCCAAATCTATTCAATGCTGTCATATTTAACAGAATTACGTACGCCATAAGTGAAATTTCAGCTATCTGTATCATTAACATGGGGGGTTTGCGATCTCCAGGGGGGATATGTGATTTCCTAGGAAATCGCAAACCCCCCATGCCCATATATGGCATGGGGGTTTGCGATTTCCTAGGAAATCACAAGTGGGGGTTTGCGATTTACAGGGTTTGCGATTTCCTGCTACACCGGAGCAAAGTTATAGTCTGGTCAAATTAGGCAGTGTGTCCCTATGGAAAAGGTGATCCGTGGTTGTGTGTTATAACTTATCATAAGATATTTTATTGGGTCTTTTTGTACGTAGGTCTTATGTGTGTGGGGTTGGGGGGCACATAGGGGGGGGGGTATTTCTGGCCAATATTAATTTTTCTACACGGGGTGCAGCGGAGGGGGGGGGGGTAATACGGGTAAACACATTGCGGTTGACACTTTCATATTTACATTAGATGCTAGTGAACAAATGCAATGGAATTTATGTGGCTGTGGGTGACGCCATGCGTAGTAAATGAAGCGATGTCCTGGTTATAGACATGTTCACATGTGGTTGTAAATAAGGTCACATGTGGTTGAAAATAATGCCTGTAATTGAAAAGTAATTTGTCGTTGAAGATAAGGTCATGTGTGGTTGAAAAGTAACCAATGTGTGGTTGAAGACAAGGTCATGTGTGGTTGTAGACAAGGTCATGTGCAATTACAAAGTAATTAAATTGTGGTTGTAGATGAAATCATGTATGATATTAGACAAGGCCATGTGTGGTTAAAAAGTAATCAATGTGTGGTTGCAGATAAGGTCGTGTATGATTGTAGACAAGGTCCTGTATGATAGTAGACAAGGTCATGTGCAATTGCACATGGAGTAATCCATGTGCAGATGGAGAAATGAACGGTTGTAGCTAGCTAATACAGTACTGACATACGCTATAAAGATTTTTAAAATGTTGCAAATGTGGCACCAAAAAAACTAACATAATTAAGGCTAGCCACTAAAAGATTAGAGGACAAGGCAACTACCAAATTGAGACTATTGCCGCTCACCGATGAAAACAAGCTGTAATCTGATTTACTCGTTATAAACAGCGTAAATAAACCATTACAAAAAAATAAAGTTTGTTTGTTGTTTTACGTCCTAGCGACATCTAAGGTCATATCAGGATGGGTACCACCTTGTGACAGTGCGCACCCATCGTGACTTTATAGTGCTGCCCCACTGGGTGACCAGGCTGCCAGCACCATGACCTAATATCCCACTCAGTCACATTATCCTAACACTGAGCCAACCATTCCTTGCCCTATCCTAATAATGCCGAGCGCCAGGCTAGAAAGAGACAAAGTGACATGTGTCAATTTTAAAGTTTTAAGTCATTGGTTTGACTCGACCAGGGTTCGAACCCACAAACTTATGGGTTCGGATTCCCCAATCTTCCAAAACAGGAGACGGATGCTCAACTCATTCGGCGACCCCGTCTGGTAACAACAACAAAATATAACAAATTTAAATAAAAATAAAAGTGTTGACAGGGGCTTACCTCGTAGCAGCTGTGCACGAGGCCGTAGGGTGTGTTGCCATAGTGACCCTTATCGAGCACCCCGACGAGCAGCTCGCCCTCAGAGATGACCACCTCGGACTCAGACATCTCGTTCCCGACCAGTGGCTCGCCTCCAGCAAGCCAGGCTCGTGCTGGGCGTCTGTTCCAGTTCTGTCACAGCAACCACAAATTAAACACAACATGTATTGGGTACGTTTATTTGTTTGCGTTTCGTGTCCTCTAGCAGGGTTCCTGCACATATCAGCAAATAGACATTTTAATACCAATTTCCATACAATTTAAGACCTATTTTCGTATCAAATCTTCTCATATTAAATCAGGGGATTTTCACATGCTAACCACTCAGTGAAAAGCTGTCAAAGTATGCGTGCACTTGTCACCAGTACATTACGGTCTGTAGACAATAACGTCAACTTCAAGACATTTCAGCTCCACAGCATTTGTGCTTTGTGAAGATAACTGGTAAAACATTTTGAAAAAATATTATAGTGGCCAAATCCAATTTAAGACCTTTTAAAGACCGTTCACAGAAAAGCTACCATATTTAAGACTGGTCAAGGCCTTGAAAATTGACGAATCAATTTAAGACTTTTTAAGACCTTTTAGGGATCCTCGGAAACCCTGTCTAGAAATATCTACGGTCATATCGGTACGGTTACAGGCTTGTGACAGTGCGCAATCATGGTGAATTTATAGTGCTGCCGCGCTGGGAGACCTAGGCCGTCAGCACCATGACTCGATATCCTACTCAGTCAAATTATTATGATACTGAGCTAACCAGTCCCTGTCCTATCCTATTAATGCCGAGTGCCAGGATAGGTAGCGACAAGTATAAATTTTGTAAGTCATTGGTTTGATTCGGTCAGGGCTTGGAAACCACGACCTCAGACGTAGGAAGCCAGCCCTTGCCCGTACCAATTTGGCTGCCCTGTCTGGTTACTGAATACGCCATTTCCCTGAGTTTCTCCCTATGCCGCCGGCCCACGTCCATGTCCCGGGGGGGTGGGGGGGGGGTCCCTCATGTGTGGATGGAAGGGTAGCTGAGTACTGTAAGTGTACACATTTCTTATGCTTTGAAGAAAATGATTACAGCGAACAACTGTTACCAGCATTACACTGTTTGGGTTTTATGTTTTGGCAACATGTTAGGTTATATCAGCTTTAAGCTAAGATTCCATATACGCAGCATGTGGCATGCGAATGCGTACGCGGTATGGCACTTTCGGTCTTTCTTGCTCAAAATTTGTGAAGGAAAGTCAAAGTGCCTGTTGTTTTCTATGGCAAATGAAGCAGCATTCGCATTCGCACCGATCGATCCATGGAGCGATTCATTATCCGCATTCGCACCAGCACATATGGAAGCACCACTATGCATTTACATGCTTTTGTATATTTTGTCGCATTCGCATATCGCATACCGTGTATATGGAATCTTAGCTTTATTCACTCACTTTGACGGAGACTTTGGCACTTCCCACCAGATCCAAGGGCTTCCTACCATCAGGAATTAGGTTGATGAGCACAGTTGACAAAACCTGCAGACGATGAAACAACATCGGATAACACCAAATTCAGTTCTTCTGCATTTTTGAAGATTTTGCGAAACACGAATGATAAAGAGAGAAAATGAAATCAAGTTTGTAGATCAAAGTTGGATATGTATAATCAAATCTTGATAAGTATTTTACTTTTTACAATGTTATGCTTTTATTGGATTATCGGACTATATAACTTTAACAGTGTAAATAACTTGTATAGTGTAAATAAGACCCAGTTGTATAGTGTAAATAGTCCAAATAGTCCCAAGTTAAACCAGCGCCTCGGCATTGAAGAAAGATTGTGTCCAGATTGAATAATACAAAATATGTTTGCAATATAAAGAAAATAGTATCAAACTATAGATAGATGCAGAAGGGGACCTCACCTGTTTGCCGGACCAGAGGACCTGTGGCTTGCGGATGACTGGTGCCAGTTGTTTGATGGGACCGCCCTTATCTGTGAGTGCCCCGTAGACTAGCTGCTGGTAATCAGCTCTGGCAAAAACAAAAAAAAAGAAAGAAAAGAAACCCCAGGTTATGACAAATAAGGAAACCGTACACTTGCTGTCTAGACCCCACTTCATCCACACATCTTCTATCACCTTTCAGCTGCCGGTCTCCTCTCCTTGATATGTCTAGAAAAATACTGCAGGGGTAGGCCGATCAGCCGCACCTTCTACCTTACTCCGTCCTTGTCTTCCGCTGGCCGACTGGTCACCACAGGGCAAGGAGGCACGGCCCTTTGACTAAACTCTGCTCACTAAATCATTCCTCAATACTACAATTTCTTTTTTTCTCTCCCAGGCTTACGCCTTCCACTGATCAAGGGAGTTGTTTGCTTGGGTGGGGCCATTTTCCTTTTTCACTGTTTTGCTTTCTACCGTCTTGCTGCAGATCCCACCTTTCACCCTCCCCCCCCCCCCTCCTCCCAACCCATCGGCGACTGAACATGATTGCTCTGCTAAAATCGGACCGGTATTGCGGTTTCCGAGGCACACCAGTTTGCCAGGGACACATCCATTCAAATGCATTGTCAACGGCCGTGAGCAAATCTTCATACAGAAAAAGTCAAATGTCTCTCTCAAATTACACCACCTAGAAACAAATCGCTTGGTACACATATAGAAAACATCTTTACCATAAAGATTATATTAAATTTATACGGTTAGGGTTCTTGATTTCTATTAATTTTGAATAAAACTAATGTTTTGCACTGGGCGTACCATCAAACTCAAGGCATTGTCAATGGTCATGAGCAATCTTCATACAGAAAATACAGAAAAAGTGAAATATCTCTAATACGACACCACCTAGAAACAAATCGCTTGGTACACATATAGAAAAACATGTTTACCAAAAACATTATATTAAATTTATAAGGTTAGTGACGATGCTGTTCGATTTTAACGCATGCGCAGAAGCGTGTGTCCCTGGTAAACTGGTGCGCCTCGGAAACCGCAACATCGGCCGAGACCCGGTACTGCTTCAACGATTCATCGTTATTGTAGTCAAGTACACCCTACTTCTACAAACTTACCCAGTTCTGCAGCCTGTAACCGTCAAGGTTATACACCCCACACCAAAGAGGAGTAGTGAACGACCCTAAAACTTGGCCACCGTTTGGTATTATATATAGATACAAGTTGTGGTTTCCTACCTGCAAAAGAAGCGTCCCCTTTGGGTGAGAGTGACCCCTGACACCATGTGGTCCTGAATGAGACCAGCCAGGGGAGTTCCATCTTTGGGCACCAGGTACTGGTAATCTGTCAACGCTGAGAAACAACAACAAAATAACAATAAAAGAACAAAAAGTAAAGCTTGTTTTATTTAACGAAGCATATAGAGCGAATTGATTTTTCGCATCGGCTATTGGACATCAAACATATGGTCATTTTTTATATATATTTTTTATAGCCTGTATTTATTCTGTCCACAGCATATAAGCCCAAGTACTCAGGCTTGTTTTAAATGCTGGCCAGCTGTAGTGTTGGTGTTATCTTTTGATTGCCTGCATTACAGTAGCAGGTAAGTAGTTGGTTGATATGGTTAGTAGTCTATGTTAGTTTTTTTTTAAATTTCTTGGCATATATATATTTGATTTTTTTCTACTCTTACTACTAGACTAGCCTACTCCTATGTATGCACTTATGTGGTGTGCTATCTGGCTCATTTTGACATGGTTACCTTCCATTAGCTGTCCCGCTGAGTCATATTTCTTTGGAGGAAACCCGCTGCCGCTACAGGCTACTCTTTCCGATAAGCTGCAAGGGGTCTTTTATATGCACTTTCCCACAGACAGGACAGCACATACCACAGCCTTTGATGTTGTTTGTTTGTTTTACGTCCTAGCAACATCTAAGGTCATATTAGGACGGGTACCGACTTGTGACAGTGTGCACTCATGCCCAGGCGCCAGCACCATGACCTAATATCCCACTCAGTCACATTATCCTGACACTGAGCCAGCCAGTCCTTGTCCTATCCTAATAATGCCCACCGCCATGCTAGGAAGCGACAAGTATAAATTTTTAAGTCATTGGTTTGACTCGACCAGGGTTCGAACCCACGACCACACGATTTACCAACACGGGAGACGGATGCTCTAACTCATTCGGCCACCCCGTCTGGTCGCAGCCTTTGATGAACCAGTTGTGGACCACTGGTTGGAATGGAAAATAGGCCAAACTGCAAATGGGTCCACTGAGCAGGATCATAGGATGACTGACACCTTCACATGTGGACACGCTACTGCCTGAGCTACATCCCGCTCCCTCATAAAAGAACAAGAGGGCACAGTATAATTATAACAATTAAATAATTAGACATGTTGGCGAGGCTAACATGGGTAATTTGCGAACGAGGCTGTTCTATTTCTGGCTTTCCTCGGTTTCCGCAGGACTGGCTCCTAGTCACTTCTCCTCTGCACTGCTTGCTGTTCACATCTCCCCCCCCCCCCCACCCTCTTAACTGGGGGGTGAGTGCTAATCCTCCATCTACTTGTTACTCATCGCTACCTGAAAACGGCTGAACTGTACACGAAGCTCTGTTTTGTTTGTTTGTTGTTGTTTTACGACCTAGTTAATGTAGCAATGGTGTAGTACACTTGGTTTCAACTGGTGTGCACACTCAATTTATTGTGCATGCTTCCAACATTGAGTACCTCCAAAGTTAAACCAGTTATCATAATTATTTCAAACTAAATTAGGGTGGGTTATAAAGGTTAACCTAATATATTCATCTTAAAAATACGACACAATTTCTTGTTTAAACCTATGGATTATGCAACTTTAAAGCTGAAAAAGTTATTACAGTTGCATAGTCCAATGGTTTTAAGTTTCTGTCATTTTTATGAGATGAATATATTAATTGATTGTTAGAATGTACCATACTTTAGTTTGAAATAACTTATTTTAAATGGTTAACTTTTGAGATATTTATAGTGCAAACATGTCAAATTAGTTTTGACAAGCATGGCAAAACTCTTGATACCATAGGCTTCTGCAGAAACAGGTTCTATTAAAATGACTCAGTATTCCCTTCTATCTGGCAACAAATGCTTTATAAGTGCATTAGTACCTAAGTTAAACAATTGTTTTGGTTTTGAAAATGCGATGCTTCAGACTATGCAGCTTTAAATAAATAAATAAAAATGATGAAAAAATTAAAAGAAATTAAAAACAAAATAAAAAGTGTGGGGGGAGTGAAAATTAAGCTTCGCTCTGAGTTGACAGCCCACCTATCGTGTAGGCCTCTGCTCGCGAGATCTCGTCTTGTGGGAAGTGTGCGTTCATCTCGTCGCCATCAAAGTCCGCATTGTAGGCCTTACAGTTGGCGTAATGAAGCCGCAGGGTTCGCTCCTTTCCCAGCACACGAGCCTGGAGACATATATTTCACTTTCAGGAGCTCACATTTATTCAAAGAATATATAATCACATTTCCCTTATCCCCATTAGGATTCTCGCTTCTCCCTCCCCCTATCGCACACACCTGCAAACTCCACTTACCCTCCCAGCAAAACCGGAAAACGCCTGGCATTTTTACATGAAATTTTTAAGAACTGCCAGTTCTTAGATACTGGTGCACTAGGTTTGTTGGCTGTTTGTTGGAGTTTTACGTCCTTACAACATCTAAGGTCATATCAGGACGTGTACCGACTTGTGAGATTGCGCACTCATGGTGACTATATAGTGCTGCCCCACTGGGAGACCAGGCCACCATCAGCGTGACCTAATATCCCACGCAGTCACATTATCCTGACACTGAGCTAACCAGTCCTTGCCCTATCCTATTAATGCCGAGTGCCAGGCTAGGGAAGCGATAAGTATCAATTTTATAAATCATCGGTTTGACTCAACCAGGAACCGAACTCCCGATCTCCCGCATGGGTTTGATTGATTGATTGGTGGTTTCTTTACGCCGTGTCGGCAGCATAGGCCATATTCATGGCGAGAAATGTTAGTTTTTTGTTCAAACCATCGCTTTTACATGTAAAAGCAGACAATCAATTATGGGCCAATAGACACTCATTAAATTAGAAAGCTCACAATCATATATTTGTGGTCAAGGGAAACAAATTCCCATAGAAAAAGAAAAGTTTTATTAATAATTGATAGAATCTATTTAGTAAACTATATGAGGTGGTACAATCCAGCTGCCCTCAAAAAGGCTAAAATGTTTTCCTGTTTTACCTTAGTAAAAAGGCCATGCATACTGTCTGCAGTGTAGAACTGTTGGCGCAGGGCCAAAAAATCAACGCAACTTAGTAAAATGTGTTTGAGTGTCAGCGGGGATTGACACCCAATACATTCAGGGGGAGGTTCCCCCATGAGCAGATCAGTATGTGTAAGCCACGAGTGGCCAATACGGCAGCGGCTAAGGACCACTTGGTCCCGCCGACCTCCCGCATGAGTATGTGGTGGCTTTCCCACAGATGGTTCAATTTCTTAATGTTTTCATCCCACTCATGTTGCCATTTGGATTTTATGTGGGTGGCTATTAGTGGGAGGCCCGCACTCTACCTATTCGGCCACCGCGCCCGGTTAATATAGAAGCTAGAAGGAAAGATACAAGTGGGTTGTGTGAGGTAACTCACCTTGTGTGCCTGGATGCTGGGTCTGTGGAGGGTTGGCTGCCGGTTCAACAACATCACATCACCGCTGATTAAATGGCGATAAACCTAAATTCAGACAAGAAATAAAAAAAGGAAACTGAATAGACGGGATGGCTAAGTTGGTTGGTTGGGGGAGAGGGTTCAGGGGGGCACTCACTTTCAGTGGGGGAGGCTTATATCTGTATCCTCAATATTGAGGTTTCAACTTCTATTTCACATGTATATACCCAAAGACCCTATAATACTAAGACGGCTCACTCCCTATCTCTCCCATGGTAATGTAAATTTTGCAGTGCCACCTTGTGGTGGGTTCGATCAGCCCAGCTGCTGGTTGGTGTTTCACATGTAAACACATACAATTATATTATACATAAGATAGGTAAGTATGAATACACATCAATATGAAATTGCTATGAACAAATACACATCATCATCAGCATCATCATCATCACACATCTTTCGCATTCATATATACATTTATACATATATAGCAACTGTTTAACCAAGAGAAGAGCCAGTGCACCAAGTGGTGGGTTTGATCATTTTGATTACACAGTATAGGCTGAGTGAGCCGTCTTAGTATTATAGGGTCTTTGATATACCACACAGATATCTACTTATAGACTTTAGACTGATGATTAATCAATATGCAACCCGCCCCCAAATAATAACCACAAAAAATAACAATACATTTTTATAGCATGTACTATAGCTCAATATTGAAGGTGCGACTTCTATTTCACGTGCATGTATTAGGTAGGCAGGTAGTTACCTTTTTTGAGCCGATCTTGCCGTCGTTAGGAGTGAGCAGCTGCTTAGCCAGGGCCTGCCGCTGGTCAGGGTTTCCGGCCTGCAGCACTGTCCGACCCCCATCCTCAAACTCTATGTGAGTCGCTCTAAGCAATAAGCAAAATGACGCGAAGCTATTAGACCCATAAGAACACATGTAGTCGCTGTTACATACCTCTCTAACGGGCAGCACAGTAGTTAGTATGCACTTAAGAGAAACTATATCTGTGGTACAATCATAATTAATAATGGTTAATTCATAATGGATATAACGTCAAACAGGTTGGTAACATAAAGTAGAACAAGCAATAGCAGTAAAGAATGACTGCTGACATTTTTTTTGTTTTTTTTTTCAATTGGAAATGTAATCAAAATAAACATAGTAGATGCTTAGTCTATTTTAATATCGTCCCATGATAGTCATGTAACCCTAGAAGTAGAAAGACCAAGTTAAATATATTTACTTAGCATTCCACCCTGCCCCCAGATGCATTCTGCCCTACCCTCTCCACCCCAGACCCACCTTTCCCCTCCACCACAACCCCGCACCCTCTCCACCCCACCCTTTCCCTCCACCTCCACCCCCGCCCCACCCACGACGCACCCCGGGTAGATCTCTGGCCCGTTGATGACGGCCTGCTTCATTTGCTGGAAGTTCCATGGCGTGACGGGCTGTGGGTAGGTGAGCTTGGTGGCGAACACGAGCGGGATGCCGATCTCGTTCGTGTTGATGTAGGGGTCGGGAGAGATGACTGACCGGCACGCGTAGTTCACGCGCTTCCCCATCATGTTCATCCGGAACAGGCCCTGCTTCTTCTCGATTATCTTAAAATTAATCAACGCAGAGTTATTATTTTTTTCTCTTTTCCAAATACAGGGATGAAAGTGGTCTCCGGCAAACAAACAAAAAGCAGAAACGTGGATATTCTTCAATAGCCTTAGCACTGTCAGGGAATCGCAGAAAATTCCAAGAAGTGGAGTCTCAATACGCTGATAGCGCTGCAGCGTTTGAACCATGTATTAGTATACACTGATAGTGATGTGGCGTCTAAACAACGTATTCATATACGCTGATCGTGATTGGGGATTGCTGTACAGTAAAAATCGCAGAAATCCACGAAATCGCTGAGAACCTTCATCCCGGCAAATACAAGGTAAGATATGGAATTAAAAGCTATTTCAAGGCTTTTCAAGGCTGTTTTTGATAGGAATTCAAGACTATTTTATTTTGGTTTATTTCAAAATCGGCATTCGGAATGGTGATTTCAGACTAATTTAGATCAGTGGGGACAGTTTAATGGAATTCAAGCCTTTTCAAGACTAATTACCCAAAACAGTTTAAATTAAAGGCTTTTCAAGGCCATGAAATGGGGCAAATGAAGTCCAAGACTTTTCAAGACTTTGCAGGCCCCTATGGACGCTGCAAATAGAATATCTTTAAACACAGCCATGCTAGTAGAAATACCCCTCACCCATGTCCTAACATGGCGGGAAAACACTTCTGCAAATACATTTTGCAATAATGCAATATGCTCCGGTAATTCCCTCTTCGGAACCATGGTCAGGAAGGGAGACTTCATTGTGCTTAAATAGATCTTTCTTAAAGTTTTATAATCCGATGGATTTGGGTTTCTGCCATATTAAAAAAAAAAGTATATTACATTGATAAATGTATATTGTATTTGATTGATTTATTGATTGTCTAACTTTGACTTTAATGATGCATAATCCGATGAAAGTATCCAATTTTCGATAAAAAAAACAACGTATATAGATTCGATCCTACATATCCAACTTAGATATTGGCGTTCCCATTAAAGATTAATGGTGGCATAGAAGGGAAAGCCAAGTCAATTTATTAGAATCTCTTACTGCTGAAACCTACAGCCTCAGAATTTCGACGTGCATGTCAAAATTAATTTGGTATGTTTTCACTTCAAATATCTTCAAAGTCCGGTAGAGGTAAACAAGTCAAAACCATGTAACTATCAAGATATTTGAAGTTAAAACGTACAAAATAATTATGTTGGTGTGGACACTGAAATGTTGTACGACTTGCAACAGACACACGTTCTATGAAATTAACCAACTGTTCCTTCTATGCAGAAATAAATGTGTAATCAGTGTGTGTTGTGTTAGTGAACCGTAAACCAGGGATGAAAGTGGTCTCCGGGAAAGAAAGCGGAAATGCTGATGGTGTCCCATAGGCTTAGCATTGTCAGGGAATCCCTGAGAATTCCCGGAAGTCGGATTTCATACATATTGGTATACGCTGATAGTGCTGTGCCGTTTGAAGCATGTATTCGTAGTATACGCTGCTAGTGCTGCGGCGTTTGCACCACATATTAGTAGTATACGCTGCTAGTGCTGCGGCATTTGCCCCACATATCGGTATACGCTGACCCTGCTGCGGCGGTTGAAGGCATTAGTAGTATACGCTGCTAGTGCTGTGGCTTTTGCACCACATATTAGTATACGCTGATGGTGCTGCAGCGTGAAATAACGTATTGGTTGGTTGGTTGTTGGAGTTTTACGTCCTGGCAACATCTAAGGTCATATCAGGAAGGGCGCAACGTATTAGTATACACTTATAGCTACAGGAAAAATCCCGGTAATCCGCGAAATCGCGGAGATCTTTAATCCCTGATAAACAGAATATTTTAGTGGAGTAAGAAATAAATACCCTTGACTTTCTGCCTTTCAAGGTACAGGACTTCCCTATTGTAGTTATATATCGAACTAGACTGACACCATTTCCTGAGTTGGTCTCTTTTGATATCAATCCGCAATAGGCATGGTCTGTGCCCCGATTCCCTTCTCTTCCCTTTACCCCCCCCCCCCCCCGCTCATACCTGTTTTATGCCAGGTTGCTTCTCAGTGGACAGTTTATCCAAGTCCATGTCCACGATGCAGTTCACATTGGTTTGAAGTCTGATCCACGCGTAGTTCAGCTTCTCAAATTCAGACTTCCCGGGTAGCTTCTTGCCCTCACCAACCTGAGTCGTCTGCATGAACCAAGACAAGACAAAAGGAAATCAGCAAAAAGGGATGTAGGCGCTACACGGAAACCATGTAGTACTGCCGATATGTGAAAGAAGTGTAGGTTTAACAATACCAGCATGAAATTTGGCACACAACTCAATGATGATTTGTAGCTGCAGGGCCATCTCAGATTCGACCGGTTACAAAAATGGCGGCTATTTTCAAGATGGCCACCATCGGTTATTTTTTAAGTCTTTGATTAAATCAATTGCAGGGGTGGGAAATTTGATTGAATGGTACAAGTAACTACAAAAACATCTCAGAAAGTATGTTTATTGGGGGGGTGGGGGGGGTTGACATCTAGCAACATCTAAAGTTTTTATCAGGATGGGTACCGACTTGTGATAGTGTGCACTCATGTTGTCTCAATGAAGACCTTGCTGCCGGCACCATGATCTGATTATCCTGATAATGAACAAGCCAGTCCAGTGTTGAAAACAAGCACCCTCACGGGAGCTTATACGTTATGGGCAGAATAAAAAACTTGTCACAACAAAACGAAGAAAAGAAAAACAGTGATCGCAGAGACAAAAAAGAAGCGGAAATCGACTTCTAGGTGGGCGATAATGCAATCACAAGGACAGTGGAATGCTATTCACGGATAATCCGTACTGACTCATTAGAGGAATGGAGCTAGGGTAGGGCTAGGAGAGTTTTGGATGAAATCGGACTTCCGGGATTTTCCCACTATAAAGTCCACGGCTGGCATCTGTGGGTTGTGTAGGCAGGCTATAATGAAATCAATACAGGCAAGAAGAGAAAGGAAGTGTATAAAGAATGAAAGTAGAGAGAGACAATGCCCTCAGGTTTATTAATATATAGTGGTACATGGATCTGGTATGGCATACCACCTGACCGTGTTCTCCAATGAGCAACAAGCATTTATAGTTCCACCAATGAACAATAAGCATTCCTGTGTCACCAGGGCTACTGTGATCTGCCCACCACCATGTGGTGTGGCTGCTTGGCCACCACCTGCCTGAGCTGTGTGTGTGGTGATCCATGACTAACATTTGGGAGGGGGGGGAGGGGGGGGGGAGGGAGGCACCTTACATACTATCACTAGTGCCGCCTTCACACTCTCTACCTAATACACAATGACTATTGACCATAAGTAAAGGATCACCAGCAACTACATAAATAAATTCATGCACCTGGCACTATACACCATTTACATTAATAGACCATTTGCATTCCATTATAGACCATTTGCATTCCCCACCAATGCGTTTTATCGGAATATTGTACACCACGATTTCCCAACAGTGCTAAGCCTATGAGAGAATTTCCGCACTTTCATGGAAATCAAAAACAACGCGATACTGAGACATGGTTTAAAATGTCAACTACTCATGCCATTTTGTGGAATTTATATAATAGCTGAACAAAATCCATAGAATATCTTAGCATATATAGAATATTATTTTAGAAATAAAACACAAATCTCAAATTACTCAAAATCGCGGAGCTCAGCGAAATCGCGGAGATCTTTCATCGTGAATTCTAGTAATGTCGAGCAGCGACAGATATACATTTTAGTAAGTCATTTAAAAAATTATAATATTTTACTTTTTTCTCCATTGATTTGACTCGGCCGAGATTCGAACCGACGACCTTCCGTGTGGGAAGCCAGTGATCTTTCTGATTCGGCTACCGCGGCTGGGTCTCCAAGAATGCCAGTGAATAGAGAAGGAGGTAAGCGTTCCACCCACTGGGCCGTGGTTACCTGTTCTGTCTCGTCAACGTTGATAGTGTTGTCGAGGCTTTCTGGTGTTCGGTGCATGTCACGCAGGATGGTCCGCAGTTGGATTGTGCCTTCCAGCACCTTGGCGTAGGTGGCTGTTTGAGGGTTGTCAAACTTCAGGTCTCCCAACGACGCCCTCTGTAAAAACACCATGGGAAGCATATTAAGAAACAAAACTACAATAATAAGTTTGTTTGTTTTTCTTTTACGTCCTGGCAACACCCAAGGCCATCATCTCAGGATGGGTACCGACTTGTGTCAGTGTGCACTCATGGCGACTTTTTAGATTGTTTGTTTGTTTGAGTTTTACGTTCTGCCAACATCTCAGGTCATATCAGGATGGGTACCGACTTGTGACTGTGCGCACTCATGGTGTTACTTTATAGTTTGTTTCTTGGAATTATATGTCACAGCAACATCTAAGGTCATATCAGGACGGGTACCAATTTGTGACAGTGCACACTTATGGCAACTTTATAGTGCTGCACCACTGGGAGACAAGGCCGTCGGCACCATGACCTGATTTCCCACTCAGACACATTATCCTGATACTGAGTTAACCATCCTCAGAAATGCTGAGCGCAAGACTATGTAGCGACAATTATCAATTTCATAAGTCATTGGTTTGAATCGGCTGGGATTAAATTTTCTGACCTTCCGCACGGGAAGCCCTACGCTCTTACTGAATGATTCGGCCAGTACATCTGCTCCATGGAGTCCACACCATGCAGTACATACCGGTCTGAAGCGGGACGGTGGCACCGGCAGCACATCGAAGAAGAACACATCAGTGGGGGACTCGACCCTGCTGCTGGCCCCGTGTACGGCCAGCGCCTTGAAGACCTTGCCGAGCACGTTGCTGTCATGTGACCACACCAGACGCAGGTGACGCCTTAACTCGGTGGGAGTCAGGTACTGCTGGTTCTCTAGCTCCACGATCTGCTTCTCCAAGGCCACCGGATCCAGCATGTCGTCGTCCCGCTGGGCATCCTCTTCCTCCGCAATGAGCAGCTCATTCAGGTCGCCCTCGTTCTCGTCACGACTCCTGTGTTGTCTGTTGGGTTTTTGTGGTGTTTTTTTTTTCAAAACCAAAACAATTGTGAGGTATAAAGTACTTATGCTAATATTATTCATGTACGTAATTCCCCTGCTTTGTTATATAATTGTTCTACTCGCTGCAAATACTCCTGCAACCTCCTTTGATATGTTCTTCGGTAGTTTGGGTTACTGGAGGCTGGGATGCAGCCTGGAGGGCAGGAGGTCTGCCTTTAAGCAGCTCCCGAATTCCCCTCTCCTGGCCTCCAAGTGGTGCCTCACCCCTTTACCACCAAAAGAAACTGCATTTTGTCACCAATTACAAGAAAAATGACATAAAAGATTGATTATAACAACCTAATATATTCATCTAAACATTTAAAAAAAAGTAATGGCAGAAGCACAAAACCATCGAATTATACAACTTAAAAAAAAAAATTAAACATATTGGAGGAGAATCGATCGTAGCAGTTCCCCCAACCGCAGAAACAATTACGATAAATTTAAAGGGAGGAAAAAACAAACAAAAAACTAATTCAAACAGTGAACATATGAAGCTTACTTTTTGCGCTTTGCTTGTGCGATTCTCAACTTCTGTGTGAAGAACTTGTTGATGAGATCCTTGTTCAGGCCCTTATAGAAGAAGACCTTGGAGTTGTGCTCGGTGCGTATGGAGCGCGACGGAAAGCCGCAGTGCGCGCACTTCTTACCCCATAGTACACCGTTCAGGAAGTCTTTGCACAACATGTGGCGGTACTCAACCACGTTCTTCACGTTCGCCAGGTGCAGACACTCCTTCTCATCTTTACCTGTCGAATGTGCATGACAACGCGTGATAACTATATACTGAATGTACAATTTAATTTTTCAATTTTTTTAAACCACACAAAAAAAAACACCAGAAATACCCAACTTTTTGTGTTACTCAGTCCGTACACATGTAAAGATATGGAATTCACGGCTGTTTTTTTACTCCCTATCCCCCCTCCACCCAATTCCCTGTCAGAGGAAGAAGGGGGTGTGGTGACGGATTCTATTCCTTGACACTCAATAATTCCTCTATTAGCTGCTACTTTGAACCTTTTTCTTCTACACCCAAATACCATTACTAAGCAGTCAACCCCCGCCTATATCATATATGCAACAGGAGATCAGACGCACCTTTGATGGCGTTGTTAAGACACTCGTTGATCTTCTCCATAGCCTGGTTGTCCCAGATGTTGTTAACAATGGAGACTTCTCCGACCACCTCGTTGAACTTGTCGTTGATGTCATTAACGAGTGAGATGAGACCAAAGTCTAGTGCGCGCAACTTGGCCTGGAAGGTGTGTAGGGCCCCGCGACTCGCCATCAGGCGCCGGCAGTTGAAGCAGGTCCCTGTCAGCAGCTGCAGAGTAACACAAGGGCCCTTGTTTCATTCACAACAGGGTCCGTACACATGTGAAGATATGGAACTCAAGGCTATTTCAATGCTGTTTTTGACAGGACTTCAAGAATACATTGTATTTTAATTTGGCTTTCTGCAACAACAAAAACGAAGGTGAATGGTGATCTCAAACTAATATAGATATGTGGGGACAGTTTAATGGAATTCAAGGATTTTCAAGACTAATTACCCAAAATAGGTTAAATTCAAGGCCTTTCAAGGTCTTGAAATGGGGCAAATGAAGTTCAAGACTTTCCAGGCCCCTTACGGACCCTGCAACAAGAGCCAAGATTATTTACAGACAGCAACAAAATTTTGAGCAGCATAATAATAATTATGTGAATTAAAATAGGCGGAGCAACACACGTTTGTTTGTTGGAGTTTTACATCCTGTCAACATCTAAGGTGATATCAGGATGGGGACCGAATTTTGACAGTGCGCATCCATTGCGACTTTATTGTGCTGTACCACACTTTTTGAGAACGACCCCATATATTACCAACAAATAGAAAAAAGATTGCTTTTATTTCAATAAGGAGAGTAAATACTGACAATAATGCAGTAGTATAGGATAAGATTCATCACCACATAGTGAGGGCCCTTAGCTTTGCCCAAAGACCCTATAATACTAAGACGGCTCACTCCCTATCTCTCCCATGGTAATGTAAATTTCGCAGTGCCACCATGTGGTGGGTTTGATCAGCCCGGCTCTGGTTGGTGTTTCACATGTAAACACATACAATTATATTATACATGAGATAGGTAATTATGAATACACATCAATATGAAATTGCTATGAACAAATACACATCATCATCATCATCGTCCATTGCGCACTTTATTGTTGCTGTACATACTCTTATATTTGAGACGATCCCCATATATTACCAACAAATAGAAAAGATTGCTGTTATTATTTCAATAAGGAGAAGTAAATACTGACAATTAATGCAGTAGTATAGGATTCAGATTCATTCACCACATAGTGAGGAGCCCTTAGTACGCTTTGACAAAGACCATATAATACTATATGACGGTCACTCCCTTTATCTCTCCCATGGAGTATAATGTGAAAACATTAGCATATACCTATAGTCAAAACAGTAAACTTCTAACAAAACCACAAAGGGCTACTAGAGCAAATAATGCACCACTACTAAAGCAGACCAGAAGCCGAATAAAAGCTCATGAGAGAAGCATGCTGGAAATGGCTGCCAAGTTGTGGAATGCCCAAACGGTAAAGGAACGACAAATTCCTGACCTAAAAACTTACAAAAAATATCTGTGCAAAATAAGGCTAGGAAACCCCCAGTAAGCTGCACTGCAAAGGGGCATGTGATATGTCACGGCCCACCAGCGGGATGCCCAATGGAAGGTAACCATGCCAAAAGTAGCCAGATAACACACCACACAGCTACGTACAAGCCTATGATATGTAAATAGGAGTAGGCTAGTCTAGTAATAAGAGTAGAAAAATAAAAACATATATACCAAGAAAATCCAAAAAAACTAACATAGGCTACTAACCATACCAACCAATTATCTATCTGCTACTGAAATGCAGGCAATCAAATACCTTATCAGCAGCCACTGTGTGGTAAGATAACACCAACACTACAACTGGCCAGCATTGAAAACAAGCCTGGGTACCCGGGCTTATATGCTATGGACAGTATAAATACAGCCTCAATAAAAAAATTTAAAAAAAAGAGAACAGCCAGCGCACCAAATGGTGGGTTTGATCATTTTGATTACACAATACAGGCTGAGTGAGCCGTCTTAGTATTATAGGGTCTTTGCTTTGCCTGACCCATGTCGTGTTATTTCTGGCCGGCAGGTGGCAGCACACTGGTTTGTGAATCGCTGCGCTTGAAAATCAAACTGAGTCAAACTAAAGATATAAAAAAAACCTGATACTTTTCGCAAAATAACCTGGCGCTCAGCATTAATAGGATTGGGCATGAACTGGTTTGCTCAGTATCAGGATAATGCAACTGAATGGAATATCGGGTCATGGTGCTGGTGGCATTGCCTCTCAGTGAGGCAGCACTATAAAGTGTGCACGGTCAGAAGTCGGTAGCCTTTATGACATGAAATGTTGCTAGGACGCAAAACCCTGACAAATGACCGACGCACCACTAATTATGTAGCTAAAAATAATTCTACACCTACTGTGACAGTCTGAGTAAAAGCGGTTTGAGTACGCCTAAATCGGTGCATTTTTGAATAGTCTACAATAAAAAAATCAATTTATTTGTTTATTAAAGAATTAGTAGTACAGTGATAGAGTAAATTAACTAAAATGCTAAGTTAATTGCAACTTTATATAAAAACAAGAGTAATGAGCCAGATTTAATTGTAGGGGAAACACTTGGTTATACACCCGTGGCAGGCTTGCCTATATTACTTATAAAAAATAGGATGCATACCTTAATCATTGTTTGAAAGAGCACAGGGTTGAAGACGGGCATAGGTAGGTTGATGTGTCCCATGTGGCCCGGGCAATGGATATAATTCTGGCCGCAAGTCCCGCACACTTCACCAATTTCAGTAGCTCCTGTATATAGTATGCAAACAATATTAAAGATTCCGCCAATAAGAAATAACAATCATAACCGCATACTGTATGTAGCCTACACTTAACATTGGACTATGTAGGCAGTTGAACACAGTTATATATAGTATAGTTATACGAATCTTACCTGGGTACAGATGATGGATAACTCTTGTTTTCCCGAGGTACAAGCCTCGGGTAATCGTGGACTAGGGAGAAGGAAGCAACATCCGGGTTCAGCAATCTTCACCTAATTATTCAGGATAAAAACAAGCTTAATGATGGAAATCTGATGTTTTCGTTTGGCACAAGCGAACGTAATAATCGTGGTAGGGTGTGGCGGGTGGGCCCTAGTCCACGATTACCCGAGGCTTGTACCTCGGGAAAACAAGAGTTATCCATCATCTGTACCCAGGTAAGATTTCCTATAACTATACTATTTTACCTCGGTACAACGCCTCGGCTACTCGAGGCCGAGGGAGACCTTTACGTAGCCTCATTTTTATCCTCAATTATCTGATGAACATATTATAGTATCAGTAGTAATATCAAAAGTTTGTACATCTCACCCGATCTTGTTAGTTGGTGAGTAGGCGGGTTGCCACCCCGCTCGGTTTTTCTACTCGTTTGTTGTAGTGTTTAGCAAACGACTTGGCCGTCTTCCAGTCGGCGTGTATCAGGATTCTTCGAACTGAGATTCCTAACTTTCTTGCTTTGGAGACCATAGCCCCTCTTGTAGAGTGCGACGCATAGCGTTCTGTGTTTATGCCGGCCAACTTGAGTATAATAATAGTCCATCTGGCGAGTGTGTCGCGTGAGATGGCTTTATGTGGCTTAATAAAGCTCACTAGAAGCTGCTTGGAATTACGTATTCCCTTAGTCTTGGATATGTATGTCCTAATGGCGGCAACTACACAAAGTTTTCTATCTTGTGGAAAGCTATCGAGATGGATGGAGGAGAGTGGATCTCCTGTCCTGTTTGACTTTAACAGTATGTCCAAATCAAACGTGGCCTCTTTCTTATCAATATCAAGGCCTTGTAAGGAGAGGGCTACAATTGTCTGTCCTCTATGTCCTGTTACTAATAGTAATAATACTGCTAATTTATAGCCTAACCGTTGGATAGTGAGAAATTTATTTTCAGGCCAAGATTGGAAAAGCTTGAATACTGTAGAAACATCCCAAAACCGACTATATTTCGGTTTTGGGGGGTTTCTTTCATAGATTGATCTCATGATCCAATGAATGACTTCGTGTTTGCCAATGGTTTGTCCTTCTATTCTTGGCACAATAATGGAGAGTGCGCAGCGCGCCGCATTTATGGCCCCATAACCAAGTCCATCATCTTCCAACATGCGCAGGAAGCGGCCTACTTGCGCGACAGTAGGAGCCATCGGTTTAACCTTCTGTATTAAACAATATACTCCCCATTTCTTAAGGTAACTGGTATACATTTTAACAGTTCCTGGCCTCCACGCATGGGAAATCAACCTTTCTTGGGTGATTTTATCAAGTCCGTATTTTTGTAAATACGCTCTTAGAAAAGGAATGCCAGTAACGGGGTTGTGGACACGTCCCCGAGGGTTGTCACTTTTCCTTGATGTTGTAGGTTTATTGGCCCTCTTGGGAATCTTAAAAAGTGTTTGGCTTCCCACTGCACTATCGCTCGCCATGGCTGAGTGTTCCAGTCCGGGACTATCAGTACTGCATGGGTTTTGTCCAGCCTGATTTTCCTGGCTACCCTGCTGATTAGGCTAAATGGTGGAAAAATATAGTAAAATGCGTTATTCCAAATAAGAGAAAAGGCATCCACTCGCCAAGCGTGTGGCTCTGGATGCCAGGATACATATTTATCAAGTTTTTTGTTCCTACGAGAGGAAAAAAGGTCTATGTCTGGAATTCCCCATTTATGACAGATTGTCTTAAATATGTCGGGACTGTGTGACCATTCTAAATGATCATGGAAATGTCGGCTTTTATTGTCAGCTAATGTATTTAGTGTACCTGGGATATGAGCTACTGTTATCCAAAGGTGTTGTTTCTCTGCCCAATCCCAGATGAGTTTTGCGATGGTGTTGCAAGCCGAGGACTTTGTCCCTCCCATGTTACGGATATAGGCCATTGCTGTAGTATTATCCGTTAACACTTGGACAGTAAGTTTTTGTATTTTTACTAAACTTGTGAGACCTAGATAGATGGCTCTTAATTCTAGGATGTTTATGTGATCTTCAATTTCATTATCTAGCCAGCGGCCCCCTGTGGCTTCATTATCTCTGTGGGCGCCCCAACCCTCTAATTATGCATCAGTAGTGACTGTTGTGTTCGGTTCATCCATACGGATGGGATTATGGGAATTAATTAAATGTTTCATCCACCATTGGATGTTTTCATGTCCTGCTTTGGAAATTGTCATTAGGCATTCGAAATTGCCCTTGGCTTTAGTTAGGGCAATATTTTTTATCTATTTCGAGTGATTTAATGTGTGCCTTTCCGTATAATACGGCTGGCGCATAAGCCACCATTAAGCCGATAAACACTGCTACTTGCCTTATTTTTGGTCTTTTTATGTTTAATAGACCTGAGGATGTAGTAGTAAATTTGTCAATATTGTCTGAAGTTAAGGAAATTGTCATTTGTTGTGTATTGATAATAAACCCCAAGAATTTCAAAAGGGGGGTAGGTTGTAGAACCGATTTTGTCTCGTGAATGAAAAAACCCAAGTGGGTCAAAGTGTTACATAAGTCTGTTATGGCTAAATGGCAATCAGCCTCAGTTCGTGCTACAATAAATGAATCATCAATGTAAGGGAACATGACATGGCCTTTCTTGGCCATTTCAGCAAATACGGGTTTCAGTAACATTGTAAACAAACGTGGGGCACAGGCTAGACCATTGCCAAATGAACCTAAGAAATTTTCTATGTGACTCATAGATTGGTATAGTATAGTAGGCGTATTTCAGGTCTACACTTGCAAGCCAGGCTCCCGGCATTACTAGGTCACGGGCTGTCTCTAGAGAGAACATTTTGAAATGTTTATATTCGACTAAGGTATTTAGAATAGTTAAGTCGAGGATCATCCTAATGTCTCCGTTAGGTTTTGGCCTAGAGAAAATATTTGAAATATATTCTCCCTCTGTATGTTGAACGGTAGTAATAATACCTTTAGTTTCAAATTTGGTTACTTCTAGATCTAAGGCCAGTCTTTCGCCTGGTGTTAAGCGGTAGGGAAAAGGTACTTTATTTTGTATTGGGGTCTCTATAAATGGAATGAAGACCCCTCTAACAATGTCTAGGATTGTCTGATCTTGTGTGAGTTGTTCCCACTGTCTAATATGGTTAGCCACATTTCCTGCACCAAAGGGTCTTACACTGGGTTGTGTTGCAGGCTCTACTTGTTCCCCGGCTTGGGAAACTGCTTCTGGGAGGGGTTGTCCCTCCTGAAGGGGCGGTTGCGGTCGTTCCAGCCGTACTGGTTCCGTTGGCCTCTTCCTCTCGGCTGGTATTGATTCCGGTTCCCGAATCGGTTTGCTGAGAAGCCGGTGCTGCGCCCTCGAAAACCCGATCTGGATTTCTTGAATTTCGAGGGGTTAGTGTCCTTCTTACTGTCGAGGTGTTTGGACTGCTTGGCGGCCGTTTCGACCTGTTTAAACAGGTATTGGAGTTGACCCCCAAACATCTTGGTGTTGTCTAGTGGCTTTCCTTTTATGGGCTTCGGAGCCAGGAAGAGTGTATACTCTTTGCCGTCATTGTCCACAACCTTCTTTGAACGTGCAACCTCTTTCCCTGCGTCGGTTGTGACCGATTTAAACACGTTCTCGAACCTGCGGTCCGAGAGGAAGTTGCTAGTGGCAGTCAGAGCTGCGATGGCTGCGTTCATGTCCGGGGTAACTGTTGTGAACTTGTTACCCACCATCATGCGGTTAGCAACTGGCATGATGGCCGAGAGGGCTATCAGGACTCCTTTGTGCACTATGTGCAAGCACGATTCGAATTTCCTGCGATCCTCACTCATTTTCACGTCATCGTCCATTTCTTTGATGGTCGCCTGAGGAATACCTTTTATGCCAGTGTATTGTTCGGCCAGTTTTGTGAGGGTTTCTGCCGGTTTAAAGGCATCAAAATGGCCCCTCAGGTTTTTGCGCATAAGCGAACAGGTGTTGATTCGCTTTTTCTTGTCCGCTCGGATCTTTTTGGCCACTTTCTCGGTGATATCCGCGAAAGTGCCTGGGTGCGGGTCATCAGACTCCGAATCCGTTGTCGTCGAGTCATTGGACGAATCTGAGGAGGAAGATTTTGCTTTCTTTTTCTTTTTGGACTTAGACTTCTTCTTCTTAGTCCTTTTGACCTTCCTTGTTTTGTTGCGGGCTTGGTAGTAGTCGTCGCCTTCGGATGAAAACTTTTTATGGCGCCGCTTCTTCCCGATGATGATCTCTGAGTCCGTTGTTTGGGGTTCAGATAAGTCCTCCCAGTCTGATTGGTCGGAAGGTGAGCCCCGTTTAGTGGGCGTTTTAGGCGGCGGTGTTGGGAGCAGCTGTTGCAGCTGCTCACGAATGAGCCGCACCATCTGCTCATTGGGGTCTGATTGGGAAGGCCCTGCCTCCGGGGAGCGGTCCCCCTCGCTTAGCGTGTGTGGAGCACCTTTGCTACCCCGCTTTGCGGCCATCTTGAGTCGTCTGAAAACAACCAAAAAAGGGTGTTTAGCACGAACTCAAGGAATAACTGAACCAGTGGAACAGTGTTAGAGGGGCATATATCCCTTATAGGGTAAGAAAACTGTATTTACACCAGCTTTATACCAGGCGTGAGTAAGCTAAGGTATAACGAAAGCGTAACGTCAGAGAACCGAACCGAAACCAATCGAGGGGTAGGGACCAGTGTACTGTCCCACCCACACTCTCTGTATCATAGACTTCTCCCTCCTGTGGCTTCAACGCCAACAAGTTGGAGAAAATATTATGAAACTCGGAGGTACGCCTCAGAAAAAACTATCATGACGACGAAATGGCTCCAGCCAACATGTCTCTCTGTTGGGCAACGGGCGGCAAAAATAAATGCTATCTAAGCGACGAAATGACTCCAGCCAACATGTCTCTCCGTTCGGCAATGGGCGGCAAAAATAAAATGGATGCCTCAAAACTACGGCACCGGATAAACACAACGCTTGTAAAAGTTAGTTAATACAAGTAAGCTTTGTCGTAAAAAGCTTATAAGCGTGTGCTATAAACATTCATAAACCAATATGCCAGTTTATGTTCCGGTACTTACAGTAGAAGTGAGTAAATCCGTGGTAAAAACTGCTGAGCTGCTCGTAACGTTCCTCCAGTTATGAGCGGAATATGCTAATTGCTGAACCCGGATGTTGCTTCCTTCTCCCTCGGCCTCGAGTAGCCGAGGCGTTGTACCGAGGTAAAATATATATATATGAGACTGTCTCAAAAGGTGCTCAGCAATATGGGACAAAACTTTGTCTATAGTAACGATCAACACGCTATCTACTTATGCACTTGCTCATGATAAACTGATTTATTTTTTACATGGTATTTCATAATTCCAATAGAATACATATTGATTTGAAGCAAATGTCCTTGTCTTTTCAGTGTAACCGTTTCTGTGCTGTTTTGTGTCAATCGTTAATATGGACCAAAAACCGAAGAGTTAGCACCTTTTGAGACAGGCTCATATAAATCTCACCGTAAATTTATTTCCATTGACATCACAGAATGTAACACACTTTCAGGTTGATTGCACCAAAATTATAAAGATGTGACTGTATCTGAGTTTTATTTAACCACACGCATGTAGTAAGATAACTGTATAGTATGGATTCCCAAAGGGGTGATTTTCCAGCCAAGCCACCGATGTTAAAGTTCATACTTGTGAAAAACACAATGTTACAACAAATCGGCAATCAATTTTATTTAAACCTAGAATCAGAGATGTCCCTGTATGTATACATATGTAAGCATTTCACATGCATACATACATATTGCCACAAGACAAGTGGTGTCAAAGTTACATAATCGTGATTCCTATTTCTTTTCCAGCCTATAATATACATCATAATGTATTTGTATCTTCATACATCATTTATTTTGGGGAGGTTTAAATCTGAATAAATTACCCATTGTATGCCAATGGCTAATTAAAAAAAAAAAAAAAAAAATTGTATGCATCATTGAGACACAGCTCTTTGTCATCGTGTTTCATTTAACAAGAGCTCCCAAGTCACCGAGAGCCCTGATAATTTGTAAAACAAATTTTCACCCAAATATGGCAGACATCGATCAATGAAAATCTGAACTACCCTCACCAAGCGCGGGGTCGTAGAGGCCGCCATAAGTGGGATGGAGCAAGACGTCCAGTGACACCGGGTTAGTAATCTCCTTAACGCTCAGTTTGCGAATCTCATCATTCGAATAGAGCGAAAAGGAGACCCCAGTCAGCTGATGGAATGGCACATCCAGAGTCCCCATCGTTCTGGCGTTTCCTGTATAAATGTGTACACAGTGAGAAATTATGTTAACTAGCATTTGCAATAAGAAACCAATGCAATACGTGTGTTCTGGCTTCTGGTGGTCTCTCAGGAAAGACTGAAACTGCAACTCAGCACGCCAGGTTGCAGCTTCAGCTTACACACCGGAAAGTGGAGAATACATGTATGAACTATAATGTATACAACGTGGCATTTTATCTACTGCAAAATAGTTTCAAGGGCAGTTTCACTGCAATCTACATTAGAAAGAAATGTATTGTAAGAATCCTACAAAGTTTAGTCATCAAGTTCAAGTATATGATTATATATAGGTGCAAAGTGAGTTTTATGATGGGGATATCGTGATGGATAGAATGTCAACCGTGTAAGCTGCCACCTGACATTTTGGGTCAGAAGTTCAGTTCTTCCTAATGGACCAGCGAAATAAGGAACACAACCAATTGTTCTTAGAACTAATGTGTTAGATACCACTGTTACAAGGACTTAGAAAACCTATATTATGGCATTTGAGAAAAGCTTGGGAGTAAATATATAAGTAAGCGTTTTCAATTTTAACCATTACATTAAAGTGGGGAGTATTCCGAGATACCGACACTAATCAGGATCTTTTCTGCAAGGGTGTGGGGACGGGGGGAGGGGAAACACACTGCATCAACCTAGAAAATGGCAGTGACAGTGTACATGCCAGACACAGAGGCACACACGGTGGTACCACCCACAGAATAGACAATGTATGTGTGCCTGGTGCACCGCTGGAGCAGCAGTGGTTCCTGCTGTCTGCACACAGCAGGTGGGTGTGGGGTTACCGCCATAACCATGGTTATTAATTAGGACATGGTGTGGTTGACATTTGTAGTTGGGTTATCAGAGTCAGAGGGTGGTGATGAGGTGGTGAACACACGTACAGAAAGTGGTAGTTTTCTTAATATAATTATAAAGTAAAATATCGCCAGGTCAATTTCACTGCAAAAATTTAACGAATGAGTATATATATATATAGTAAAAGGGTATGACTGGGAAGGGGCAAAGGTCCCAACTTCCATCATCCAAGAACTTGAACTTTGAAGAACTTCAAGAAGTTGTGACCTGTTGAATCGCAGATCAAAGTTGCATAGTCCGATCGCGTTTGAATTTTTGTCTTATTTTTTAGATAAATATATCAAATTGATCGTTATGACCTACTATTCATTAGCCCGGAGTCATTTTGATGAAAAATGGCTAGTTTTGAAGCAATTTAGAGCTGAAAGAACCCAAAATACTTTTGATAAGCTTTCCAAAAGTCCTCTCGCTATGACCGGTATTGACATCTCGTGATGACCATGTGATGTAGAATGACCTAAATAAAATATAGCCTGGTCACCTAGCATTTTCTAGTAATGGCGCCATTGCACCATCATTTGTTTGTTGGCATGTGATGTGCTGTGGGCTGACCTATTGATGTAAGTCGTTGTAGGTCATGGGATTTGAACCCATGAGTTCGAACCATGTTTTAGAGCTGCATGGTCTGATGAAGCATTTTTTTCTAAATCAAATCACACACTTACATTTGATCTCATATTTCCAACTCAGATGGGACAATGTTAGAGGGTTGTTTCATGGTAAATGGGGCCTATGTATTTTCCCGTATGTAATCCCGTCTTGGTATTATAGGGTCTTTGTATAAACATACACTAATAAAGTCTGTACTAGACTACTAAATGACTGAAATGTACAATCCTCCAACCATTGTTTATCCCATCATTACTAACAACCTACTGACTCAAACTACTTCATGTAGTCAAATAACACCCGAGGTATTAACCTTTTAAGCATGATCCTACAAGCTAACCACACTCTATCTAACAGAATAAACAAACCATTCTACTAACACTCCATCTCAAAATGTTAACTCCAACGACATGATAATTTTACAACTCACAACATAGTAGGCATACAAACCTATGAAGGGAAACTATGCACCTAACCACTCAGTAATGTAAAGGTCTAATCAATACACATGTATGTATCTAAGTGTGTATGAATACAACATATAACTGCTATTTTATGTGAATTGTCAAACTAATGTTTGATATTGTTATTTCAGCTGATTTGAGGTAGCTGCTGATGACAATACCAGACTACGTATACATATATTGTAAATAACTGTATTGTCACATGGCTGGAAGACCAGTGCCACGGCGCTGACAAAAGACTTTATTCAATGAATAAACTATATTTACAACAACATTTTAAATGGTCAAAAACAATTATGGAAAGAGTAGAGGACATATTTTCTTATTAGAATTAGTATTCTTACACTTTGGAGGGATAAATATGAAAAAATTAAGGCCTAATGTGACATAGGGAAAAAAGCCAACGTTTTCATTCCAAAAATATGGTGTTTTAAAGGCATGAATTTGTTACATGGGGAATGTTGACTTTTCTACAGACTACTAGACCTTTATTTTGCAAAGATTATTTTCTGTAGATACAAGGAATACATCTAATTGTATGGCATAGATTAGAAAAATATTGTAATTTTACTAATATTTTAGTATTACTAGACTTACTTGTAAGTTGAAGTATTACTAAGATTCTTACGAATCTACGAATACGAAGGTAAGGATCAGGGGAGAGGACAAGCTCGCGCATGTCCGGAAGTAGCCTCAGTTTTCGTAGTTGGAGGGAACAAAAAACCTATTCACTTGGATCAGTAACCCCCTGTCCCATCACCATGTTCACAGAACCTTATTTAATATTTATACTCGAGTATTTGCGGTTCTATTTCTTTAACAAGGCGTGGGTGGGCGGGCCCCTGATCCTTACCTTCGTATTCGTAGATTCGTAAGTAATACTAAAATATTCTTACTTCATCTTCCGAATACCGGAAGTTAAGTATCCGGGGAGAGTCTTCGTAGCTTGGTTTTTTGCTTTCCGACCTCTCCTCCTTATACTTTCTTCCTCTCACTCCTCAATAACACCCTCTGAACTTCTGGCTTTTCTTAGTTTTGTTAAAACACACCTTTTCTTTTTTCAAGTGTTTATTTTAAAAGTGGTAGTTATAAACTTCCATTTAACATACTTATTCATGCCTTCCCAGTGTATTTTCTCTTACCGTTTTAAAAACACTTTATAACCATTCTTATCATAGTTGTTCTAATGTCTTTTCAATATCAGTCTCTGCACTTCACCCGGATCTTCTAATGATTTGTGATAGAACCTGGCAAAGCTTGTGCTGTCCCGCCATGATGCGTTCCTCATTATGGCATTTAGGCTAGCCCCCAGAGCTTTAGCTGAGGACGCTGACACTCCTCGTGTGCTGTGTCCTTTGTATTTTGACGTATCAATACCAGCGTTTTCTAGCGCACTCAAAGTCCATCTTGCCAAAGTGGCCCTTGATATGGGTCCATGTGGTCCAATGTAGGACAACAACAGCTGGGTAGAGTACTTCCTTACTTTCACCGTCCTTTTTAGATATCTCTTTAAAGCTGTTACTACACACAGTTTTCGATTTTCTTTATATTCATAAAACCTTATGGCATCCAGCGGTTGACCCAGCTGGTTATGCTTTAACAAACACTTCATTTTGAATACAACTGAATCCTCTTCTATCCTCATCCTATCCGTAGCTAGGTTGAGAATAGTTTGTCCCCTCTGAGAGGACACCAGTAATAATAACATTGTTACCTTATAAGACAAAAGTTTTAAACTCATTGCAGCATTGTATCCTAGTTTTTCTATCCAATTTAGGACCACCTGCACTTTCCAAAAACTATCGTATCTAGGTTGCGGTGGTCGTTGCTCATGGCAACTTTTGCAGAACCACCTCACTATGTAGTGTTCCCCTACTGTAGTTCCATCTATCCTTCTGGGCAAGATCAAGCTCAGCGCACATCTGGCTGTATTAATTGCCCCATATCCTACCCCACTCTCAAAATATGTTCTCAAATACTTAATTATTCCCGCCAACGTGGGGTTCATAACGCTAACATTATTTTCTATGGCCCAAAGGGCCCATTTATTTATATGAGTAGTATAGTTCTTTCTTGTTGACAATCTCCACGTATGACTAAAGAACTGTAAAGACTTTCTATCAAGATTGTACCCTTCTAACGTTCCACCTAGAAGCGGTACGCCGTTAACCTTGATGTTGTTAGACCTAGCCAAGCTGCGTAGTTTTTCTGGTCGCTGACTCCATATAGGTTCCGCTCCCCTTTTTGGAACTCGATTCTGTCCCTGGCTTCTCCTTGTAGTAATGGATGCCACGGTTGTGCGGCCCAATGAGGAGCCACCACTATCGCCCTGGCCCCGTCCCTTTGGATCTTCCTTATCACCCTGGGGAGGAGGCTGAAAGGTGGAAAACAATAAACGTACATGTTTGACCAGCTCATTGAGAAAGCGTCTGTTCTCCAATTATCTGGCTCTGGTTCCCAGCTCACATATTTGTCTATTTTCCTATTTAAACGTGATGCAAACATGTCCACCTCTGGTGTTCCCCACTGGTCACAGATGGCTTCGAAAATCTTTGGATTTAATTCCCATTCGAGGTGGTCCTTTTCTTGATCTAAGATCCGCCAGCACATTATCTACTCCCGGGATATGAGTAATTGTTAACCAATTCCCCTTTTCTTGGGCCCATTCCCAGATTATCAGTGCCTCCCTTAGGCAATCCTCTGAATTTGTGCCTCCCATGTTTTTGACATATGCCAGCGCTGTGGTACTATCTGTTCTGACTCTAATATGAATATTCCTTCTTTTACATAGGCTTTTTAGGCCAAAGGCTATAGCTCTCAGTTCTAATGCATTAATATGTGTCAACTCATTCGGATGCCATCTTCCCCCCGTTTGTTCATCTGTGTGCGCTCCCCACCCCTGGTGCGAAGCATCTGTAAACAATTCTAAGTCTGGTTCTGCTCTCCTGATTAGTCGTTGGTTCTTTAAATTTGTTCTCCACCATTCCATATCTTTATAACCTCCGTCTGAGATCCACATTGTACTTTCGAAATTTCCTTTACTCCTTTTTAACGCCTTAATTTTATCCCTTTCTAAAGTCTTAAAATGGATTCCCGCATACTCAACTGCTGGTGCATATGATACCATCAATCCTATCAATCCCGCTACTTGGCGTATGGTCAGATTATTCTGTGGTGCTTTTTCTACTTCATCTATAACTGATCAAATCTTTTGTTTTTTCTCATCCGTTAATGATACCCACATGTTTACAGAGTCAATGTCAAATCCTAAGAATGTAAGGCATTGCACCGGCGTCAAAACCGATTTTTCTTTATTCACTCTGAATCCTAAATTGGTGAATGTTCTAGTGAGTTCCTCAATGGCTTTCTGACATTTTTCTCTAGTTCTTCCTATGACAAAACTATCATCTAGGTACGGGAACCCCACATGTCCGTTCTCTCCCCATTGTGCATAGATGGGTTTTAACAATTTTGTAAAAATACGGGGCCCTGGCGAAAGCCCATTAGGCAACACCTGGTACTCGAATAGTTTATTCCCTAGTCGGAATCTAAGAAATTTTCTTTGTCTTTTATCAATTGGGACTGAATAGTAAGCATCTGTGAGGTCAGCGCTCGCCATCCACATGCCTGGTTCCAACAGGTCTAGTGCAGTTTTTAAATTAAACATTTTGAAGTGTTTATACTCTATACGTTTGTTTAGTTCTGTTAGATCCAGGATCATTCTAAATTTGCCATTAGATTTAGGCCTAAGAAAAATGTTCGACACCCATTGTTCAGGATCCTCCTCCACTTCTTTTACCACTTTCTTTTCAATTAATAATTTTACCTCATTAGTTACAAACTCTTTTTCTCGTTTATCCATCCTAAAGGGGAATGGTTCCCTCTCCTGTACTGGAGGCTCTATGAATTTTATTAGAATTCCTTTTACACAATTTAATATCCAATTAATTGACGTCAGATATGACCAGTTATGTATATAATTTACAATATTGCCTGCAGTAAATATTTGGTCATTTAACAAGTGTTCCTTACCAGGCTTCAAAGTCTCTGAGTCACCCACCTGGATAGGATGGCTCACTTCTGAAAACCCCCTCCTCTGCTGGGGTTTCCCTGGCCACGCCCCTTACTCGCACTTGGGGTGTTCCCGTATTGGGGGTAGTCCTCAGTTGATCTGCCAAAGCGCCTCTCTGGTGGTGCTTGCCTAGATCCCCATGTGGAAGTCACCCTGCCGCGAAATCCCCTTGCCCGTCCAGTTCCCCTGAACCTGTTGTATGGGGAGCTATGGTTACCACGGTTTTGGTGGAAGAAGTCCTGTCGCCTCTTTCCTTTATATCCCGTATTCGCATACATACAGTTGTCTGCAGCTCGGACCGACTTCATGAGTTGTTTGTTACGTTCACCTAGATTTTCCCCGAGCAGGTACTCCGTTGGTTCCGGCAGATCTCCATAAACGTCTCGTTTCTGTTTTATGAGTTCCTTCCCTAAGCGGGAATGCACGACTTTGTTCACACTTTGCTTTCTGTCGACTCGCATCTGCCCATGCGTGTTAACTAACATACGTATCGCATTTAACATGTGTAGTGCATGATCATTAAGTTCCGGATCTGCAGATCCTCGTTGTAAGATTATGTCCATTACCGGAGCAATAGCTGTCAGTGCTCCCACAACTCCTTTTGTCGCCATAAGAAGCGAACTTTCGCCGTCTCTTAGACCCTCAGCGAATCTGATCTCCTCGTTCAAGGCCTGAACCCTGGCCCCTGGGACATCTGCTAAGCCTGTATACTGCCGCGAAATTTCCCTTAATGTTTTTAAAGTTTTGGGGCCTCCATCACCGCCTTCATAGTAGTGGTGGATAATCCCAGCCATGCTCTCGCTTATTGTAATGCGCGGTGCCACTGGTTTCTTGACATTTTTGTATTCTTCCTGCAACTTAGTCAACAGAGCTCCCTCATGGAGTCCCGTATCCAGCTTAAACTCCCTTCTCTTTGGATTTGTCGTGGTGTTACTTACTGCCCCATCGCTTTGTTTTTCTTTTGAAACAGCCGTCGTTTCTACCTGCTTTGGTTTTACTGGCGCTTTAAATCCGCTGAACGGCGATGCCGTAACTTGTTTTGTTGTTACAGTGCCTTGACTAGCAATGTCCACTTTAGCGCCCTGCTTTGATGAGTTTTTCCCAAATTTTGCCTTCAAAGCCGCTAATTGATCCACCATGTTCATAGAAGTTATCGACTCAAAATCACTGTCGTCTTCATCTGCACCGTAAATATCGTGTGCTTCCTCCTCGTCATCGTAATCCCAAACGCCCCGACACGCACCACTTTGTTGACCTACATACGTCTCTTGCGCGTCATCGCGATGACCCACATAGGATTCCTCGCCTCCATCTTGGCTATCTCTCCATGACTTTTCCTCCTCTCTCAGGCGCACTAATTCCTCTTTTTCCCTCTTTGATTCGTCTCTCATCTCTAACATTTCTTGGTACATCTTTTTAAATTCATCCATCTCCGAAGCTTGAGTACCGCACTGCGTTTGGCTTATCTGACCTACGTCCGTCACTTTCCCGCGCGATTTTGGTTTCACCTCGCCCGCAGCCATTTTCTTCCTTTTTGCTTTTGTACGCGCTTCCACCGCCTCAGAATCATTCTCACTCAACCCTTGAGTGCTTGACAATTGGGGTGTGGGTTCATCCGTAGACATCATACGTGCCATTAACTTCGTCACACCACCAGACTTGTGCTTCAATATAGCGACCACACCGCTTACTCGCCACGGTTAGATTGGGCTTTCGTGTTCGGCCGAGTGTGTGCTCAGGGCACGCACACTCGCAGTCAGTACGATCTGTAACGACAGAGTTAAAATCGTATAAGTTCACAGAGAACTTTCAGCAAGGCAAAGCATGCACAGTCTGTCAACTTTGTACCAATAATTGTAATACTAATTGTTCAATTTATCAACAACTTACCTTTTTTAAAAATTCCTCCTCAACTCGCTGTTGCTTCGTCCGTTGCCGAGTTGCGTACTGAGGCTACTTCCGGCCATGCGCGAGCTTGTCCTCTCCCCGGATACTTAACTTCCGGTATTCGGAAGATGAAGTAAGAATCTATTTCACTATTCGCCATATTGGATTTCTAACAGCCATCTTGAATTGTGGCATCCACAAAAATGTTAGTTTTACTATGTTGACTCAAAGTATGTATGGTTGTGTAGACCTAAAATGTTCTTTTCTACTTAATCTTAATTAACTTTGTGAAAATACATCAAATTTTATATTCGTTGTCGTCTTTTTGGTGGCCATATTGGATGTAGAGTGGCCATTTTGGATCTTAGTATTCGTAAAAATATTCCCTTTGCATGAAAAAATATCAAATAAGACTTATTTTTGGTGCCATGCACTTCTATATGTTAGTAGTGATTATTGTCACCTTGTTACTTGTATGTCATTAAATTTGTCATAACTTTTAAGAGAATGAAGATATTTACATGAAATAACAAGTGTTATGTTACTGAGACTTTGCTCTTTCTCTCTGTAATAAAATTGCATGTAGCATTTGTGGCGTTCTCTGTGGCGGAGTGGTTAGAGTGTCTGACTTTTTTCTAGGTCAGACTCCTAATCTGAGGGTCGGCGGTTCGATTCCCCCTGCCCCCAGCTCTGCCAATTTGGATTTCCACCGCTGTGTATAACTTACAGCGTCATCAAAGGCTGGTTGCTCTCACACCATGTCTATGTAGTGTGGTCGGTTAAAAACCCCTTGGGTCGGTAAAAGTGTAGGCTCGGGCTTTCTATCGACCAGCAGTGGAGTGGGGAAGACCAGTTGTCTGTGACTGGAATTTCCCCTGCTTGGGACAACTAATGTACCAAAAAAAAATGAGACAAATAAGTGTTCACACTTCCTGTCTACCATTCGTTATATCGCTATTAGTCTAAGATATACCCTACGGAAAGCCCTACTTACTAACTAGTAACTTAGTCTTAGAGCTACCACCACAACCTCTATTATCGTCCGGAATCTCGTCGCACATATCAAAAAGGTGAATCTATTGATGATTATTACACTAATCTGAGCGATAGCATCCTAAAACTATCGAGCACGGTGCTGACATATTCTTATTTTGGGGCAAGTTGTCAATAAATATGTGGATACATTTAGACCCACAAAGCTTAAACTCACGTGGGGAGTTTCAGATCCAAAACATGGATGCATTAGTTCCAGCTCTCACTCACTTATAATTCTTTTGTGGAGTTAGCGAACTAAGAGAAGGAAACGTTAGTACTTGTGACGTGTGTCGCCGTCTTGTTTATTAATGTTATTGTCCGAAATGCGAATTAGTTATCTCTTAAGAGCTGAGTCAGATAATAAATTATAATTGACAGCTGGCAAATATGTACTCCCGCATCCCTGTTGTTGTGACAGGCCGTCCTTTCCAGGACATGGGCTTGTCGGCCGGCCGAGATAACGCTAGGTGGCGCTCGTGTAGTATCAGTCCGTGCAGTGCCATGTGAGGCTGGTTGGTTGTTGGAGTTTTACGTCCTGGCAACATCTAAGGTCATGTCAAACCTGAGGATGAGATTGAGAGAGAGGGGCGGGGGAGTGGGAGTGGGAGATATAAGCAGACAGAAAGGAAAGGAGTGAAAGAGGGAGGCAAATAAACAGACAGGCAGAGATCCAGGCAAAGAGACATTCAGGCACAGCGGTCCTACAATACATATACACATACAGGCATAGATACATAGGCCGATGCACATATGTCCATACATACATACACATACAATGATATAGACAGGCAGTCATATAGTTATAGTACACAGAGAGAGTACGGACACGCCCAGCGTTATCTCGGCCGGAAAGCCCCATATAATGTACTCTTGAAGCGCTGCAGTAGTTACTCCCGCAGCCCTGTGTACATGTGACTCAGGATATGAGTGGATATTTTGTATTCACTGCATTGTGTATATGGTAGGTGTAAATCTTTTATCTAGGCGTTAGAGAGTTCCCGGTGTCATATTGTCAGCGCCCGGTCATCGTCAGCGGCCTGTCGTGGCTTCTGCGCATGCGCGGATTTTCGCACGTTGCGGCGATCACTGCTATTTGTTTTGTTTACACCCGGCGATTCGACGCTGATCGAGCTGCTACGTTAATATCGCTTGGAATTTAAGGTCAATTTAATTAAATTTCATTATTTGAGTATGTAATTCTGTTAAATATGATCGCATTCAATAGATTTCGGCCTAATCGGTCCCTAACACAGCCGGGTACCGTGCCTGAGCTTGTAGCCGGCGAGGGAATGGGTCTTTTGCATATGTATTAAAATCCGCGCATGCGCAGAAGCCACGACAGGCCGCTGACGATGACCGGGCGCTGAGAATACGACACCGGCTTTAAAACAAAATATTCACCTAACTACGATAGGTGCCAAGTAGATAAGAGTGTGAGTAGGGAAATCTCCCTAATAGTAATCTACACAAATTGTTATCTTGGTTGAAGGTAGATAAAAGATTCACCCGGTACTTGTAGTACACGGGTGAAGATCAGCCTTATATAAATACGGGCGAAAATAGCGTTAGTATGGAACATCACCTAGAAACTGTGGCTCCAGTATCAAATGGATACTTATATAGGCGCAGAGTTGGTGAAATGGGAGAGAATGCAGAAAGACAAGATGGCGGCCGCAGAACGCCGTCGATTTCACTTTTAAATCTTATTAAACTAGATATTATATCATATTTTTCAACTCAAAGGTAGCGGGCTCTCAATAATACATATGTAAAGAATAAATGTTGCTTCTTAGATTGTGAAATTAGGCTCTCAATTCTTTGACCCGCATTTTCGACAGCTTTTACATAGGGTTGGTTTGCACCCCTACTGCAGCAGTACGGGTGAATCTTGTATCTACCTTCAACCTAGGTAAAAGATTCACCCCGTACTGCTGCAGTAGGGGTGCAAACCAACCCTATGTAAAAGGTGGCGAAAATGCGGGTCAAAGAATTGAGAGCCTAATTTCACAATCTAAGAAGCAACATTTATTCTTTACATATGTATTATTGAGAGCCCGCTACCTTTGAGTTGAAAAATATAATATAATATCTAGTTTAATGCAATCTAAAAGTGAAATCGACAGCGTTCTGCGGCCGCCATCTTGTCTTTTTGCATTCTCTCCCATTTCACCAACTCTGTGCCTAATGGGTAGCCATTTGATACTGGAGCCACAGTTTCTACTTGTTGTTCCATACTAACGCTATTTTCGCCCGTATTTATATAAGGCTGATCTTCACCCGTGTACTACAAGTACCTGGTGAATCTTGTATCTAGGTTGAAGGTAGATAAAAGAATCACCTCTGACTGTTCAGACTACTGCAGTAGCGATGAATCTGTTATCTAGGTTGAATTTGGAAGGATCCAGGAGAGGGCATTCCCTGGAAAATTGTTCTTTAAAAAAAAAGGTGATACAAAATAGTGCATTCCGATGACGAATGAAAAAACCCCACAAAAAACTAAGCTAAAATGATTCTTTGGCGGCGGATTTCAAATTACAAGTGGCTCTGAAGCGGTCAACACGACTGTTAGCTGTATATGGTCCTACAAAACCATAACATTAGTCACTCCCCCCCTCCCACCCCCCTGCTAATCCGTGTAATTTTATACCATTATTAGATGGCACTTACACAATCCCCCCACCCCCCAAAGCAATGTAATTTGATACCATTTAATAAACAAACCTGAGTATACACCCTTCGATTGACAATATTTCTTCTGGAATCGGGGATGTCGCCTACTTATATAATTCTTAAAACAAATTCTTATATTGAATTCTTATATTAATCTAGGTAAATAGTTTCTTTATAGTTAAACAAATACATCCAACTTCATGTCCTTAGGGAACGAATTTTATATTTCATATAAGGTCAGAACCCACTGATGAAATTTATTTTGACTAGGCTAGTCTAAACAATGTTTATATTTTTACTTCCTCTATAAGCTCTCTTGATACTTATTACTATGGTAGGTATGGACAGCAGTGTGTTAGTAAAATGCGTCAGTCTTCAGCCCTGGTGGTAAAGCAGGTAGAAAGCTTGATAAAAGATTCACCCTGTACTCGTAGTACACGGATGAACGACAACGTAGTCTAAATACGGGCGAAAATAGCTTAGTATCGAACAGGAAGTAGAATGCCTGGTTCCAATATCAAATGGCTACTTATATCGGCACAGATTTGGCGAAATGGGAAAGAATGCAAAAAGACAATATGGCAGCGATAGAACACCGGCTATTTCACTTTTAAATTCTATTAAACTGTATGTTTTATTATATTTTTCAACTCAAAGGTAGTGGGGAAATATGAAGACATATAAAAAGAATAATTGTTGCTTCTTAGATTGTGAATTTAGGCTCTCATTTCATTTCCCCACTTTTTCGACCGCTTTTATATAGGTCTGGTATTCATCTGTGTACTGCGAGTACAGGGTGAATCCTTTATCTAGTAGAAAGCATATATAATGTATACGTTGCTTTATAGATGAAATAATCAGTTGCAAAATCACATGAAATCCGTGAAATACCCCCAAAAAGATAACACAAACAGAAAAACAAACTACCGGATGTATGCTAGAAATATGAAACTCCATAAATAAAGTCGATTTAATGGCATCAGAGTAGACTAGGCATCACAACACAAAGTATAGTTTCGAGCAATGTGAATATCTGAGCTGCTCGATTATCACAAACATAATCAACTGTACAACTTAATCCATGAAAAGTCCCAATATGCATTGTGTTACAGTGTTCATATCAAATGCCGCCACATGCAATTATTACCCATATTATCCTACATTACATTAGGTCAATGTTGAGACAACAGTCTACAGGACAATTTTCTACAAAGGACAGGACCTGCTGACAGTTCGTCTGAAATGTCCTGTCTAAGGCCCAACATCTGCTATAGCCTATTTATATGTAACTAGACCAAGTGGTCATTCACTCTGACTGAAGTAGAGATGGCATGTCCTGTCTAAGGCCCAACATCTGCTATAGCCTAATTACATGTAACTAAACCAAGCGGTCATTCACTCTGACTGAAGTGGAGATGGTAACGGTCGGCAAGGGCGTAGCCACATTGTCACTGTCACACTGAAGCAAGTGTGAACAATTTCTTTCAGCGTCATAGTTTTTTCATACTAAATCTTTTGTAATACACGATTGCTGCGACTAGTACGACACCTGGTGATAGACAACAACACTTGTGTTGTTGGTCGACAATGTATCACTGTATTGTTTTACACTGACGATCAAGCTTTTCAATCAATCAATCAATCAATAGGATACAGCTATAATTATAAAAAATTATTAAAAAATGGTAAGTATGTTTTCTCTATAAATCCACATTTGTGCCGAAAAGACTGCCAGTTGCTCAATATAAAGCCAGTGTTAACAGAGCCTCAATTGTCTCTCCACAGACTCTGTGACCCACAAGTCCAGTCTGGATTACGCTCTGCGCATGCGTCACGAAAATCGTGTATATCCACATTTTTATTTTGTGCTTATAATTTTATTAATTTCCTGTAAGCACCGACAAACAATTTTGTGCTCTTTTTCCATACTAATACAAAATGTATACAAAAAGCACTTAAACAAATCATTCTATTGTACAATTAAAAAATATATTTCCTGTAAAGCATGTGCAATGTTGTTCAACAATTTTTTTTCTGGCTACGCCCCTGGTAAGGGACATCATACCAAACTCTTTTGAACCTGGTAATAAATGCCTTTTAAATAAAGTTTGGTCAATGCAGACTACTTGTAACTTTACACCTCATACGTTTTCACATATCAGATTGATATACAAAGTAGACAGTATGAATACTGTCCAGACAAATATCGGAAAATATATGTATACAAAAATTCCAAGTGCGCTTTTAAGCACTGCTTTGTGAAATGAAATTGTACGTTACACAGGGAGAATTGAAGTTTTCATTACGTCTACTTCCAAGCTATATATATAATACAATACATTCCATCACTGTCATTTAAATTTATATGCAAGGATACATACAATGTAATATGCATATTAATTGCTCATAAAATAAATACATAGGTTCTCCAAAAAGAACATTTACAATAATATACAATAACATTTTCATCTTTGCATCTTTACAAAATTGAATTATTGACGATAAATAGGTAAACATTGTCAATGCGAATGTTATTTATGCCATGAAGAACCAACTTCCGGTAGGATGGCGATACCCAGGCATAAACCACGATAGTTAACAGCAAGTCGTGAGGGCATATCATTATGAGTTAAGAAGAGGCATGAATTGCGATGTATTTAAACAGTTACCATACAATTGCTTACATATATCTAATTAAACACACCAGCCCCAACACATAAGCAATTATTGTTTATAAGTCTAAGTAATTACATTATTGATTAAATATGAGCATATTTATAAGTACTCATTCAATTCTGTGTATACCACTACATATCCTTATACTAGCATAGGAAAGGATTCTTTAATTAACGAACTTTCAGAGCCACATGATTGCGAATAATTAGTACAATATAAACAAACAAAATAGTCGAATAGTAGCACTGATTTGATTATCATAGGAACCCGGCTTTTATGAATTGCATTAAACAGGACTTAGACTTCTGAAACTTGTAATTATTATTGGAATGATCACCTGTGTGTATCACAAACATATTCACACTATTCACACATGACCTAATTAAGCATCAGAATGAGGCCGAGTACGCGTCGGGTATTGGAAATGGCAGTAAGAAAGACACTGCTATGTGCTGATGTGTATGAACTATGACAGAAATTAAGGGAGTAAAATTTGAAGATATTCACATTTTAAACTATCATATTCATTTTTGCATAATTTTTTTCTATGTATTGGTCAATTTTCATGAAGATTAGATGCATTTCAGTAGGCAATGTCAACAAGTTGCTCACCCTGGTTGCCAATCTTTTCTTAAATTCAAAATTGCATAACTTTCTTAATATATATATAACAAATATATTTGAACCCTTTTAAAGCTTTTATTAATTAAGACTAGTTGTTTAACTGTGTTGCACAGATAACTATGCTGACAGTGCTGCATTACATGATACCACCATAATTATGCAGACTTGAAGTTGACAGTCACATTGTAGTAAAAGAATGGGAAAATCACCATGCAAGGGTCACCCAATCTTCATGAAAATTGTCCAATAGATAGAAAACAGCTATGCAAAGATAAATATGGTAGTTTAAAAAATGAATATCCTCAAATTTGAGTGATTTCGAGAGGTATTGGTCAACGAAAAAGTATTCACATTACTTTTCATACAGCGGCGCCTCACAGATGCGTATGTGGCCTCCGTATGTTTTCAACATGCCCGCGGCGTGAATAGCATCAATTATGCAACCATACTGTAAATCATGCAAACGTGCATGCCCAGACGTAGAGACGCAGAAGTATAATTCGACATGGATTCCATCTCTCGTGGCTTGTCGACGAACTATCAGTGCTTTCCGTTGCTGGTAGGTGTTGCTGTGGTGTCGTAGTAAGCATCGAAGAAGCAGGAGGCAATTTCAGCCACAAGTGATCGATCGGGAATGCTTTGAGCCATGCCGTAAATTGCCGCCTGGGGGGGGGGGGGGGGAGACACATTTAAACAAATAATTATTAAAGAAAGAAAAAAAGAAGCAAGCAGGTGCTTATGATTTGAATGCCTCTCCACAAACATAAATATATTGCAGTAGAGATGATATCAATAGTTACAGCCACTGGAGGCATTCGACTGGGCCTCTCTATGCGAATATCAAAATATTTCCTTACAAATAAATATTCGACTGGGACAGGAAGTGGGTTTCTATACATATGATTCGGATGTGTGTTGTGGCTCCATCCGCTCCATCCATAAATCTTGCGGATAGAAAGGTCCCAGTCGAATGCCTCCAATGTCTATAGCATCACATGATCCTCACCCTTTAGCGCTGATGTAAATTTAGACGCTGTTCTGATGGACTGCTACTGACCCACTAGATACAAGATTCACCCCGTACTGCTGCAGTAGGGCTGCAAACAAACCCTATGTAAAAGCTGTCGAAAAAACGGGTCAATGAATTGAGAGCCTAATTTCACAATCTAAGAAGCAACATTTATTCTTTACATATGTCTTATTGATAGGCTGCTACCTTTGAGTTGAAAAATATAATATAATAACTAGTTTAATGCAATTTAAAAGTGAAATCGACGGCGTTCTGCGGCTGCCATCTTGTCTTTTTGCATTCTCTCCCATTTCACCAACTCTGTCCCTATATGGGTAGCCATTTGATACTGGAGCCACAGTTTCTAGGTCATATTCCATACTAAAGCTATTTTCGCCCATATTTAGACTACTTTGTCATTCACCTGTGTACTACAAGTACCGGGTGAATCTTATCTACTGACCCACATGAAGATGGACAGCTAGATGCTCCAAATACACCACTAAACGTTTAGGGCATTTGTCGGACAATAACTATCTGGCATAACAATGGAGGCATTCAACTTGGCCCTTTCTAACCGCAAGATTTACGGATGGAACGGATGGAGCCACAACATACATCCGAATCATCGGTATATGAACCCACTTCCGGTGCTAGTCGAATAGAAATTTGTTAGGAAATATTTTGATATTCGCATAGAGAGGCCCAGTCGAATGCCCTCAATATTGAGGATTTGCTTGTGACGTAGGCATCACACTACTCCTGCATCGTGGTTGGATAGCAGTTCCTTCTTCTATCAAGTGTGTGTGTTAATAGGTATGTTGACATCCACGCGAGGCGTCGCCGCCGTGTTGTCCTCGATCATTGTGATCGGGAGTGCGCGAACAGGTTTCGACATGTGTACCAAAATCGCTTCTCATTGGCTAACGGATGGGGGGTATCGGGGATCATTATCACCACATATAAAGGAAAGCTTTCTGAATGTCTTCGTTTTCGAATTGTGCATTTCTGATGATTCGCTCGTTCGTGACACAATTTTAAACATTTGCATTCATTTTTGGATGCTCAAATCATTATGGCCATAAATAAAAAATATATAGCCCAAATTATTAATGTCTTGTCTCACATGATACCAAATATTATCATGATCCTATATGTCGAAAGTGGTTAATTTTGAATCGGAAAGTGTCATGGGTTGCGCGACTTTGGCACTATAGTGACAGTAGGTACGTGCACGTCCGCGCGCTACACGGTGGCCGTTTTCTGCCAAATGTCATTATCTGGTCCCAGAAAAAGTGAAATATCTCTAAAACCACACAAGTTAGAAAAAAACCGCTTGGCACACATATAGAAAACATATTCAACGAACAGATTATATTAAATTTAGAAGGTTACAGTTCTGTATTTCTATTTTGTGGGAGAAATCATGCAAAAATCTTGGAAATATCATGAAAGGTCACACCCATTCCATTTGTTTCAGTCTAATTACAGGACAAAAAAACATGCCAATATGCATGATCTTTGTGTTATTTAAAAGTATTTGTTTGCCTCTTTACAATGGTATGAGTATCATTGCTATATGGTAAATTTATTTAGAACCATGAATATTCTATCGGGGGTTGAAATAATGTTATTTAGGAGCATAGCTTACTCAATAAGTGAAATTCGGCTCAAATTAAACCTAAAATCTGAGCGATATTAAGGCCGCCGCCGCATCGGCAGTGTTATTGTGAATGTAAATAAAACAAAAAGTACAAATCTATTCACTGCTATGATCTAATTCTGTTATTTAGAACCATGAATATTCACTTGGGGTTGAAATAATTCACAGCGAGACAGGTGTGGTATAATTTGCATTTATTCAGGAAGTCAGGTTAGTTAACAGGAGAACAATAGGAACGTCGGCAATCTCAACCCCACCGCGAGCTACTGTTCTTATGTAGTTGAGGGGTGGGCGGCGGCGAATGCTAAGGCTGCAGCGTGGTTCGTGTCCGGTCGGCAAGTGACGGTTGGTCGCGTGCGAGCGGTCAGCGTGGTTTCGTATGATGCCGGTTCGAGCCGATAGGTGGCGGCAGGGTCGGAGGCTAGGGGTAAGGTGGGGTCACGCTAGCGGGATCCGAGCGAGACCCGTATCATAGATCGGTAGGTGGTAGTTCGATCGTAGTGGGTTGAAGTCTACCACCCCACGTCCCGCTGCGAATTACCCATGTTAGCGCTAACATGGACAATTCACAGCGAGACAGGTGTGGTATAATTTGCATTTATTCAGGAAGTCAGGTTAGTTAACAGGAGAACAATAGGAACGTCGGCAATCTCAACCAAATAGGGTAGAGAGTGCCCGAGTGGCCAGGGAGAACGCCTTCTTCGGTACGTAGGTATACATTGCGTCAGATCTCCATACGCCTAGTTCTCGGACGTCGTCGGCCGTGGCGCCGGCCTGCGCGCAGGCCTGGGCTCCGCCTCTCCGGAGGCCGTGGAGGGTGAATGTCCTCGGGGTCGGGTGGTGATGGACCTGGAGGGCCCTCCGGATGGCAGCAGTCAGTGTAGTGGCGTTCAAGGGGCGTCCATCTGGGGTTAGGAATGCGAGGTCGTAGGGGTCACCTGGGTAGGCCTTGCTGGAGCGGCGCCAGGCAGCGACCGGGCAGCAATGAGAGTCGCGTATGGGGTGTAGTCGTAGGGTGTAGTGGTCTGCTCGGGATCTGGAGGTTTTGGTGGAACGTACGTGGACGATGAGCCCGTCGTTCTCGTTGCTGATGTCACGTCTGAGAGTGTGGCGTGTCGAGTGGCTGCTGGGGACGACCACGTTGCTCTGGCGCAGGAGGGTGAAGAACATCAATAGGGTGGCCGAGGCAAGGACGAGTGCAGTGGGGCCCCCGGTCTTGAAGTAGTGGACAACATCCTCCAATTGGGCGGCGGAGAGGGGGGGCTGGCGATGGAACGTGTGAGGAGGTCTTGGCCACCCCTTTCTTCACTAGCTGTACCGGGTATGTGTCGAATCCTTCGGTTGAGCCCCCGATTAGGCGTCCCCAGGTCCGCGCCCCACTGAGGTAGTTGAGTACAGCGCCCGGGGATTTGAGTGTTTTGTCGAGGTGCGCGATGAAGGCCATGACGTCCATCTGGGTGGGGGTTTGGGGGTTGAATCCCTTCGTTGCCGCGAAGTCCGTGTACATCTTGGACTGTAGTCGCTTGTTGCACCAGGTTCCGGTGGAGAGGGACGCGTTGAGTAGCTTGAGTATGTGGCCTCTGTCGTCGTGAACGTCACCTGGGAAGAGAGAGGCAAATATACGAGCTTCCCAGGGGACAGGTCTAGATGGGGGGGCCGTATTGGTCCAGGCGGTGCTGGACTCTTATTCGTTCGATGCCCTTTTCCATGCAGAGGATGCGGGTTCGGGTGTCGGCTGCGGGGTCGTCATGGCGCCTGCTGAGTGCATCAGCGAGCACGAGCTCTTTGCCCGGCTTATGGACTACCTTGGCTCGGCAGCTGCGTGTGGCGGCGAACCTCCAGACCTCGCGGGCACAGGCGCAGAGTATAGGGTTGCGACCCGCACCAGAGGAAAGTACCGCCTGGGAGGCCTGGTTGTCGGTATTAACCACCACAGTGTAGTTGTGTGGTTGGTCGGGGGCTAGGCTGTTCAAGGCGACGACCAGGTTTAAGGCTTCGAGTTGATTGATGTTATAGGCCTGTTCGGTTATCTCGGTGGGGTACACCTCCGAGAAGAAGCCTTTGGGTGAGTATGCCCCACCCCTTTCAGTGTGGAGTCGCACTCGATCGTCCAATCCTCGGCAGGGTCGGGGTGAAGGAGGACGATGCCGTTGGTGGTTTCCGCATATCTCAAGAACCAGGCGATGTCCATCGCGAGGTCCCGGGGGACCGTGTGCTTCCCGGTGGGAGGGGCCTCGCGTAGTGCTGCAAGGATCCTACTCATGAAGCGTCGGGCTGGCTGCACGCAGCGTGCCATGTGTTGGAGCCTGCCGACCAGCCTCTGTAGGTCTCGACGGGAGGCCCTCCGTCCGGTCGACCATAGTCGACATTCCGCGAGGATGTCCGCGAGTTTAATGTCTGGTATCCGGATGGTCATGTCGCTTGCTGATATGGAGTAGCCTAGCCATTCGAGGCTCTTGGTCGGTGGGACGCATTTGGCCGGCGAGAGGGTGAGCCCGAGCTCTCCGGCCAGGTACCTGACGTCGACGTACGCCTCCCGAGCCCTCTCAAGGGTGGGAGCCGCCCCGACGAAATCGTCGAGGTAGCAGAGTGCATGGTGGCCGCGCTGCCTTAGTAGGTATATGACAGCGTTTGTTGTATGTGCACATGCAAGGGAGGAGGTCCGGCACCCGAAGGGAGGGGCGACGTCGAAGTATGTCTCGCCATGTAAGTGTATCCCGTATAAGGGGATGGAGAGCAGGCAGGCGCGTAGTTGACGGTACGCTCTCGCCAAGTCGGCTGACCAGATGTAGCAGGTATCTCCGAGTCTGGTGACCTCGTCGGCCAGGTCTTGTATGCCTGGTAGTGTGTAGGTCGCCGGTCGTCCTTGGTACTGGCCCCTCCTGATGCCCGCGTTGACACTCGCCCCCCTGGGGAAGCTGAGGTCCACGATGACCCGCCTCTCGGTGGTGTTCTTTTTGGGGCGGGTCATCATGGGGCTGGTCTGCGCCCAGGGTAGGAAGGGGGCGGTCGCGAAGGGGCCGAGGAGTGCTCCATGTCCGACCTCAGTGCGGACGTAGCTCTCTATCCAGGTCATGTTGGCCGGATCCTCTTTGTGGTTGGCGATCGAGGGTATTGGAGGTCGGTCCCCGGTGAAGTCTGCGGGCCATCCAGTCGAGATATTCGAGTAGCTGTTGGTCGTGGTAGCCTGCTAGATAGCGTCTCCAATTGTCTATTCTAAGGCCTGATGGAACTGGTACTCGCGCGACCATGTAGTTGGGGAGGCCCGTTACGCGAACTTTGTCATAAATCAGTCGATAACTCTCATTGGGCCAGGCACCGGGGACTGTGGTAGGCCATATGTCGATGAGCGTTAGTCGATAGGAGGCCGGCGTGTGTGGTGGGTTGTATGGGACCGCCGGCGCGATGAAGTCGCCGCTGGTTATGGCGTCTATGTCCTCGTCCGCCCTGCGTCTGTCGTCATAAGTAAGGGTGTGGTCGTTATGGTCGTCTTCGTCTTGTGCTAGTGTAGAGGCACCGACGACGTAAGGGAGCACTGGACCAGCGTTGTCGAATGAAGGGCGGGTTGGAAGGGCAGGGGTTAGGTGGCAGGGTGCTCCAGTGTCTCTGTGTTGTTGTATTGGCGTCTCGGGTGTGTTTACTGCGTCCCGGGAAGGGGCGTGGCCGCGGGTGGGTGTTTGGTTGGCGCTGCCTGGGTTGGTCGGTGCGCCGAGCACGTGGCGTTAACTGGGTCAGCGGTGGCGTGGGTCCCGCGTCGGTCGGTGCTGCGGCCAGCGGTCTCTGGGTGGGGGAGTGAGCGGGTTGGGTGTGACCCACTTACAGGCGGACGGGAGTTTGGGGCGGCTGGAGAGCACGTGGCGGTAACTGGGTCAAGACAGGCGTGGGTAGTGCTCTGGGATGTGCGTGGGGCGGGGGGGTCTGTGGTGAGGTCGGGAGGGGCCGGCGGGAGAGTCTCGTGATCGTAAGTGATGATGGAAGGTGGCTCACCGTGTGTTTTGGTGTTGTTGTCGTCGGACGGAGGCTCAGTACCACCCTGCGGTACTGTGACTAGTGCCACCGGCCGGGTTACTGAAAACCCGAGCTTGATGGTTCGGATTCTGCTGCCTGTTTCTTCTCGATCGCACGTTTTTTGTTGTTGCATTCATTCTCTCGGTGAGGATTGGCTTTTCGGTATTTAATTGCGCACCATGCGCAGACATGACAGTAGCGGTTCGGCAGTGTGCCGTGTGTAGATGAGTGGCCGCAGTCGTTGCCCCAATTCCACTGATCGCAGGGGCGGCCGTCCGTGGCCGTACTCGTATCCTCCTTGTTCCTCCAGCCGTTTGTGGTAGTCCATTGTTTTCTTCTTTTTGATCGCTATCCGTGTGCCGACTGCCTGAGCATCCCGCTGCACGTCTTTGATGGCGTAAATATCGTCCCAGCCCCGCGGCAGCCGCCTGTCCTCTATCATACTAAACACGCGTTCGGACCACAGAATGCACGTGTCCCAGTCCCAGTCCAATGCCATAGTGCTGAGTTGCTCCTGGTGTTCGCGGAGCGGTTCTATCCATGACCTGGGCACGCTTGAGTCTTTGCACATTCGGAACAGAGCACTAAAGTACTCCATGCACGTACTGTCGCCCAGTCCCACTTTGCCCTTCCTGTCCCCTCTGATTACAAACGTATTAGGCATAAGGGAGATCCTTCCTCTTTTGCTTTGACGGGATCCTTTTGCCTTGAATAAATCCTCGATCGATCCTCTATGGTCCGACTCTGAATCGGTGTAGGACGGTGACCTTTTCCGAGTGGTCCTCCTGCGTGTTTTAGGGGTCACGTCGCGGCGATCGTAGTGGCTTCGTCTGTCAGGTGATCGTGGTACATGAGCGGCTCCTACTGCGTCGTGTGCGTCTCGGGCTAGGGCTGCGGCGGCCATTGCGGGGGCCACGTGATGATGGGCCGGCGATCTCAGCGGAGTTCGTCGTTGTTACTGAGACCCCGTTCTTGGCTGACTCCAGGGCACTGATCCTATTAAGAATGTTACTTGTAACAGAATCCAGTTTGTCAGTGAGAGCCTTTTGTATCCTCGTCAGGCCGGCGGTAGGGGAGGTTGAGGCCCGTTGTAGGGGGTGCGCTCCGATGATCCTACTGGGCGTGTTCCTTTAGGGGTTGTGACGAAGACTTTTGTCACTATGGAGCGAGGCCTACCTCTGGAGCGCATTGTTCGCTTCGGCATGTTGAAGTTTTGGTGTTCGAAAGTATCTTGGGTCGATGGCTCCTGCGAATGCGAATGCTAAGGCTGCAGCGTGGTTCGTGTTCAGTTGGCGAGTGACGGTTGGTCGCGTGCGAGCGGTCAGCGTGGTTTCGTATGATGCCGGTTCGAGCCAATAGGTGGCGGCAGGGTCGGAGGCTAGGGGTAAGGTGGGGTCACGCTAGCGGGATCCGAGCGAGACCAGTATCATAGATCGGTAGGTGGTAGTTCGATCGTAGTGGGTTGAAGTCTACCACCCCACGTCCCGCTGCGAATTACCCATGTTAGCGCTAACATGGACAATGTTATTTAGGAGCATAACTTACTCAATAAGTGAAATGCGGTCAATGTGTTGTGGGGCATAGGGGGTATAGGTGTGTGTGGTAGGGCTTCGGGCTGTGATGGGGGTGTAGGTGTGTGGTGGAGGTTTAGGGATGTTAAAGATTTTGAGGTGCCACTCTGCAAGACACCCCTACACCTCCACCACAAACCACCTACACCCCCACCACACACACCATCAACTCACGACACACCCCATCACCCCCACTACACACACCAAAATCCTCACCACACCCCTACACCTCCACAACACAAACATACACCCCCCACCACCCATAAACACCTATACCCCAACCACACCATACCCACTCACCCCTACACCCCCACCACACACCCCTAAATCCACACTCCACAATCCTCACCACACCCCTACACGCCCACCACACAAACATCCACACCCACCACACCATACACACTGAAGCATAAAGAGACCGGCATGGTGCGACATCTGACGAGAGAGTCATGCAAACTGAAAGGTCCCCCCATTGACACCAGAGGGTGGCTTGATGGTGAAAATGGTTTATTTCAATAACAACCCAAAAGCCCTTGGAAATTTCCAACTGAGTGGTTCTACGTGGCATTTGATATTACTTTTTAAGTGGAGCAAAATCCAGATATGCACATGTGTACTATATTTTCCGGTACTGTATAGGATCATATAGGATCATATTGTTGTAGAAATTATGCACAATACTTTGCTTGTTGGAATTTTACCTACCAGCAACATCTAAGGTCACATCAGGACGATTATGTACCATATCATTTTCAAGGTTAAATTTCGGAAAGCATGGCTATAGCAGATTCCATACATATGTGAAGATATGGAATGCAAGGATTTTCAAGTATGTTTTTGATAGGAACTAAAGACCATTTTCATTTGGATTTAAGAAAAAAAGAACAATGGCAATTTCGGACTAATTTAGATCAGTGGGAGAATTTTAATGTAATTCAAGGCTTTTCAAGATTATTTACCTAAACATGTTAAATTCAAGGCTTTTCAATGCTTTGAAATGGGGCAAATGAAGTTCAAGAATTTCCAGACCCTGTACGGATCCTGCTATAGTGTTCATTAAAAACGACAACCCCAAAACCCTAACCATTTTCAGTATCTATGACTTTTCCCCATACTTAATCAACTAATATGCATGCGCGCACGCACACGCGCACACAGAACTTTTTAGAAACTCATCCATAAATATATTTACCAGGGCAACAATGCAGTTCCATTATAAAAATAAAAGACCTATTTCCTGCAATATCGCTGCCAGAAACGAAGTTCCGAGAAAAACCTGTGTACATAAATGGATAGTCACCTGCATTAATTTAAAAAAATCAATTAAACAAATCTTAATTTTGTCAGGGATATATCGTGAAATGCACGAGAGGTTTAGACTAGATAGATTATAAGGTGTGGCAGGTGTTCTGATAGCACATGTAGCTTGGCGTACCTGCCCGCCGGCCTTGGCCTTGGGGTCCTTCATGATGACTGCCGTCACATCCTGCACGTCACGGATGAAGCGGTCGGTCACGCCCGGCTTGGTGTGCAGCAGTGTGCAGCAGAAGTGGATGCTGGCAGACAAGTAGATCAATTGTTTGTTGGAGTTTTACATCCTGGCAACATCTAAGGTGAATTCAGCTCGCTCGCTCGCTCGCACGCTCGCTCGCACGCTCGCTCGCACGCTCGCTCGCACGCTCGCTCGCACGCTCGCTCGCACGCTCGCACGCTCGCACGCTCGCACGCTCGCACGCACGCACTCACTCACGCACAAAAGGTCAAATCTTGTGACAGTACGCACTCATGGCCACTTTATTAGTGCTGCTTCACTGGAAGACCAGGGGCCATATGCAGGGGTCAGTGATAGTGCCGTTTGGTGTTATAGCCTGACACCGGTTAGCTATCTCCGACGTCGGGAACTGTGTCAAGTGGTATGCAGGAGCGCGTAGCACCTTCATTATAGCTAAACATGAATTTATTTATAGATTTGGGAAATCACTCTGCGTCTGTACCCATATATTAGGCTTAAATATATTAAATGCTATCATATTTAACAGAATTAGATATGCAGTAAGTCAAATTTTATGAAATTAACCCTAAATTGGAAGCAATATTAATGCTGCTGCCGCAACGGCGGCGATATTAATATTTTCGAACCGACGAATGCAAGCAACCACTGTGGCGACGGCGATTTGTTTACTTTACATTCGTCGATTCGAAAATATTAATATCGCCGCTTATGCGGCGGCAGTGTTAATATCGCTTCGCATTTAGGGTTAATTTGATAGAATTTCACTTATTGCATATTTAATTCTGTCAAATATGATAGCATTGAGTAGATTTGGGCCTAATATATTGCCGCCGATTCGGCCGCGGAGGCGATGTGGGTTGTGGGACAGTATGGATGTCGACGTCGACGATTTGTTTACTTTACATTCGTCGATTCGAAAACATTAATATCTCCGCCGATGCGGCAGAGGCGTTAATTTTGCTTCGAATTTAGGGTTAATTTGTTGAAATTTCACTTATTGCGTATTTAATTCTGTCAAATATGATAGCATTGAATAGATTTGGGCCTAACCGACTGCTGTAAACCTGCTATTTTCCAGGGGTAGGGTAACACCGGTTAAGCTTTTGGTGTTAGGCCTATCACCGCCTCGTGCATACCATTTTTCGCCGCTAACCGGGAAATTCCCGCCTACCACCGTTTTGGCTCGCTACCACCGACTCCTGCATACGGCCCCTGGTTGCTGGCACCGTGACCCAATTTCCAACTAGGTCACATTATCCAATTTCCAACTCAGTCACACTATCCTGATACTGAGCTAACCAGCCCATGCCCTATCCTGATAATGCTGAGCACCTGGCTAGGCAGTGACAAGTATCAATTTGGTAAGTCACTGTTTTGACTCAACCTGGATTCGAACTCCCAAACAGATCAAAAGCCGGAGTAGTACCTGGTATTCGTCATAATGGTTTGTCGTATTTAATCAACCACACAGACTGGACAAAATATCGCTATCATTAGCTAATGTATCCAGAAGTGTAGTTTGTCAATGTTTACAGCAACACAATATAACTAAGTATTAATAAATACAGAAAATGTTATTAAGAAGGAAAAGAATATTCAACTAAGATATCAAGAAGCGTATTTTATCAGTTTGAAAGGAGAATAGAAAATTGAAAAGAATAAGAAAGAAAGAACGGAAGAAGGAAAGAAAGAAAATGAGCGAAGGTATAAAAGTGTAGTTTGTCATTGGTTTTGGTTTTATTTTATTTTAAAGGAAGAAAGAATATAAAGAGAAAAAGAATAGATCAAAGCAGACATTTCTAAACGATACAGACACTATTGGGTAAATAGTCACGGGGTTAACTTGTTACCAGCTACCGAAGAAAAATTGCCAAGTTTAATTTAGGCTACAAATTAACAATTTTGTTGTTTGTTTTTGTACGATTAAAAATGTTCCGTGGAACGTGTTGCAAGCAAATAGGACACCATCCTAGTCTGGCTTTGAACCCATATTTATGACACTCGGGGGACGTCTGTCCTACCCATTACACTACCTAGGCTATACCAAACAGCCTGCCTATGCATGTGCCATTTTACGTTGGGTTGGTTGGTTGGTTGTTGGGAGTTTTCGTCCTGGCAACATCTAAGGTCATATCAGGACGGGGTTTTACGTTGGGAGGTGAAGGCACACTGCATAGATGTGTAGAGAACACATTATATAGAACAAACCCTTATTTAGAACAAGCCCCCTCCTCACCTGCTGGGGAACTGTAGAGGATTTAGGTGCCATCCTTTGGTGGTCAGTGCGTCTGAGAGCCGAAAGATGTTGAAATCATCCGAGCCAAGGCCTACTACACTCACAAGTGGCTCACCGTAGACCTTGATTCCGGGTATTTCCGCCAGTCTGTGTACACAACGGGCACGACATATATATACAGAGCTGGCCGGATTGAAAGTAACAAATAATGTTACACACCACCAAACCACTTCCGAGCAGCTAAGATGACAAGGCAACTACCAAATTGAGACTATTGCTGTTCATCGATGGAAACAAGTCGAAATGCGACTTACTCGTTATGGACAGGGTAAATAACCCATCACCCAAAAAAAGAGAATTTAAAAAAAAGGAATTTAGTGTACACCATTTATGAATTAAAAACTGATGCATCCCATAACAAGTTTATTAAAAGTACATAATTTCATAAGGTTGTACAATATGAATGATTAATATTAGTCTCCTATCTTCAGATATAATATATATTCATAGATAGATACATGAATAAATAGATATGATTGATTTCTGATGATTTAATGCCTTGTCCACATCAAGGGAGTGGTTTTGTTAATCACATTTAGATGTCTATATTGAAATTGAACCTTTTCTTTTTTGTGTCAAATGACAGCAAAACAAAAGGGAAAGAATTCCAATGCAATTTTGAAGTGGTTACATTTGTGTCAAATGATAGCAAAATTTAATGCACAGACTGTGGCCGAACGTCAGTGTACACTGACACCCTATGTACTCGTGGGGTGGTCCTCTCTTGAGTAAAAATGAACGAGTCAGCCATGAGTGGTTAATTTTATAAGTCATTGGTTTGACTCGACCCGGAACCGAACTCCCCATATCCCGCATGCGAGGCCCGCGCTCTACAATTTCGGCCTCCGTCCCCGGTAATTGTCGCTTTGAAAACGTGTTGGAAATTAAGAACTGGCTGACATGGACTTTTATTTCTTTCCAGGCCTCAAACAGACGGGGTACTAACGCGTTTGCAATGCGGCGGGTGGTTTGGATAACTTTGGTGGTGGCATCCACGTAGCCGTCCTCTCCTATACACATCATGGTCGCCCAACATGCAGCAATGATGGCACCAGCTCGGCTACCTGAAAATTATAGCTTGTTTTATTTAATGACGCCTCTAGAGTACATTGATTTTCATATCATCGGCTATTGGACGTAAAACATATGGTCATTCCGACATATTTCTTTGGAGGAAAGCTGATGTCGCCACATAGGCTACTCCTTCTGATAAGCAGCAAGGGGTATTTTATATACACTTTCCCAATACAGGACAGCACATACCACCTTTGATGAACCAGTTGTGGACCACTGGTTGGAACAGAAAATAACCAAAACTGCAAATGGATCCAATGAGAAGATGACTGACAGCTTCAGAGGACACTCTACCGCCTGAGCTACATCCAGCTCGCCTAACGACATAACGAAAAGACAAGGTATAAAAAGGACCTAGGTATGACAGTAGATATGAAGATAGGTTTGTAAGAGCACATAAATGACAGCATAAACAAAGCAAATCCACTGATGGGATTAGTGAGATCATTCATCTGAATGGACTTGGGACAATCTCAGATTGTCATTTAAGAGCATACTGAGATCACAAGTGGAGTATATAAACACAGTCAGGAGCCCCACAAGGGAAAAAAGACAATATACATGGTAGAAAATGTTATCTAAAGACCTACTAAAATGGTACCAATATTGAAGGTTCTCAGTTATCTAAAGAGGATAAAACGGCTCAAAATTTCCTAAATTGGTGCATCAATGCTTGCATGGGGACATTCTCGAGACATATACTACAACTGGCCAGCATTTAAAACAAGCCTGGGTACCCGGGCTTATATGCTATGGACAGCATAAATACACCCTCAATAAAAAAAAATATAAAAAAAATCATAAGCGTGATGTATGATTCAGCAGCTTCATTGGGCATGGACACAGCGGGACTGAGCAGAAGACCCAACTTGAGGGCATCCATACAAGTTATGCAAGAGAAGAACTAGAACCAGCTGCAGGCAACCCTTTTGAACTGAGAGAGTTACCAATGTTTCGCACCGCTTTCCAAGTTATGTTGAGGAGGCCCAATGTGTTAAGGCAGTTGAATGAAGGATTGACAGATAATGGAAGGATCGAGATATTGAATATATTTATGAAGTGACTGAGCTCATGTCACACAGACCAGCCTAATATTGGCATCTCTTCTGTCATCAGACAATGATCTGGATATACAGATCTAATGTCTTTGTCCAGTAAACACCTAAATAAACCTAAGTAAGTAAGTGTATGTACAGTAGGCATATCATTGTACTTTCTGCTAAATAAGTGTATTGTTACGGACAGTTATATATAATCCGATGGTCTTTGAGTTCCTGCCATATTATTTTTTTTAGATAAAAAAGATTTTAGGTTGATTGTCATAATATACTTTAGCTTGAGGTAGCTTATATTTTAAAGGGTTAAAGTAAACATGGAAAAGAATATACATGGCTGTAAATATATGGAGCTTATTAGTATGCCACAAAACTAAGGATGCTGGAGAGGCATAGAGTACCAACCTGCGAATGTTGGAGAGGCATAGTTTTACGTCTTAGCAACATCTAAGGTAATATTAGGATGGGTACCGACTTGTAACAGTGCACACTCACGGCAACTTAATAGTGCTGCCCCACTGGGAGATCAGGCCATCAGCACCATGACCCGATATCACACAGTCACATTATCATGATACTGGGTTAACCAGTCCTTGTGCTATCCTAGTAATACTGAGCTCCACGATAGGTAGCGACAAGTATCGATTTTTAGAAGTCATTGGTTTGACTCAGTTGCGATTTGAACTCGCAACCTTTCACCAGCGCTCTACCGATTGGGCCACTGCGTCCGATGGGAGAGGCGTAGAACACCAACCTGCGAATGTTGGAGAGGCGTAGATTCCCCCTGTCCAGTCAGGCTGTACGAAGAACTGGTAGCGTCTGTAGGCAGGGTTACTGTACATAATGCATGAGGAACCTTTGGGCGCGTAACCATACTGAAACCACAAACCATAAGTCATATTTCAAATATCGATATTACAGCCATAATATCCACAAGCCTAACTCCACCTTCGCCATAATGCGTTGCTTGTGTGAGCGAACCCAGCTGATATAGTTGTAGCTTCGTTGTTTTTGCTTACGGATTGGTTTGAGTGTAATTTTATTTGTTGTACATTAGTTGATTAAGCAGGAGAAATTTCAATCGTGGATAATTGGTCTTCCTCATTCCACTTCTCCTTGCCCTATCCTAGTAATGCCAAATGCCATGCAATGTAGTGAGAGGTATCAATTTTCAAATCTTTGCTTTGACTCGGCCAGGGTCCCATGACCTCCCAACTCATTCGGCTAATTCAATAACGCGAAGCCCATATGTCGAGTTTGGAGTTTGTATTTATCAGAAATATTTATTATGATGTGTAATAATTTATCAACTGTCTGTATCTTGGATGCCAGGACGATTAACCATATTATCTTTCTGTTTAAGTTTAGGTGAGAGGGACGGTCAAATTTACCGAGACTACCCCACAGTTCCCGTTGGCTGTAGGCGAAGTGCTAGTCGTCGGCGGGGCCGGGTGTAGGCCGAGTTGCCTCGGTGCTGACAAATGATGTATTCCGATGAATAAATTACCCCCCTACCATAAAAAAAAGGGGGGGGGAATAATTAAAATTGATAAAAAAAAAATTGTTTAAAGAGAGAGAAAAGAATAAAGCATATGAGACTTACCTTGTGGTGGTCGGCCGAGATGGAGGTGACCCCAGGGACCCGGAAGTCGAAGGGGTTATTGGCGAAGCCGGCCTTCTCCATGAAGGGCACGAGGAAGCCGCCGAGGCAGCAGTCAACGTGGACGGGGATCCCATAGCGCCTGCCCAGAGCCGCGATGTCCTCGATAGGATCGATGATACCGTGAGGGAACGCAGGCGCAGATCCCACAATCTGCGCACAAAGCAGTTAGTCGGCGTAGCTGGAGTTTTACCTACTAGCAACATCTAAGTGCTATTATTTAGACATCTAAGTGCTAAGACTATTAGTATTACTGTCTAGCGGCGAAAACAAGTCATTAGACTTAACCGTTATGTGCAGCATAAATACATGCATCACTAAAAAGAAATTTGAAAGTTAAATTTGCGCAAGTGACGGGCGGTTGAGCGAGTGATTAAGTGAGAGCTGGGTTCAATGAATATAAAAGAAATTAGCCATCAGATTCAAGAATATTCGAGAATATTTTCAATGGCATTGTCAAGGAAACACGCAATATTTTGACATACATTGTTTTTAAATGCAAGTATGTAATGTTGGGAAAACAATTCGGCAAAAGAAACTGATAGGAATTGATTAAACACAAATGCTTCTCAATCAAATGACATGTTATAGTCACGTTCATAAAAAATGTTGGACACCAGACTCAAGAACATAGTTAAAGCTGCATAGTCCGATGAAAACATCAAATTTTCAAAACCAAAATAATTATCTAGATTTGATTCTACATATCTAACTTAGATGCTGGTGCACTTATTAAACATGTGTCATCACATATAAGGGGATACTGAGTCAATTAATAGAACCTGTTACTGCAGAAGCCTGTGGTGTTAGAGTTTTGGCAAGCTTGCCAAAATTAATTTAGCATCTTTCCATTTCAAATATCTCAAAAGTTAGCGATTTAAAATAAAAGTTACTTCAAACTAAAGTAAGGTAGCTTATAATGAACAATCTAATATGTTTATCTCAGAAAATGAGAGAAACTCAAAACCATCGGACTGTGCAGCTTTAAATTCAAGAACATTTGCGGGTACTCTTACCAAAAATGTTAATTGAAGAATATTCAAGACTTTCAGTGATGCATGCCAACCCTTAGTGAGAGTGACAAGCAACACCGATATTACTCTATATCTGATACTAGACCGTGGATAGTGGACCGACGAAAGCTGGTGTAGGCACTGATTTGAGACTGAGACTAACCACAATCAAACATACTCACCACGCACGTGTTAGAGTTGATAGCCCGCTTCATGGCCCTCAAGTCCACCATCCGGGTTTTCTCGTTCACAGCAATATGCACAATTTTCATTCGGAAATACTGCGCAGCCTGTGAAATGTACATAACATTTACTTGCACCATTCAAGTAAATACAGTAAAACCTCTCTAAATCGACCGACCATGGGACCGACTTTAAATGGCTCATTTATGGAGGTGGTCGGTTTAGGGAGTTTCTTTTATTGTTAGAATGGTATTGTATGGGCGATCATTTCGGGACCCATATAAAGTGATCGATATAGGTGAGTAGTCGATCTGTGGAGGTGGTCAGTTAGAGAGGTTTTACTGTAGTTCTATTTTTGCATTTAACGAGACACACATCAGAGACGTAGTTAAGTAACGAAACTGACATATTTTGCATCACACTGTTTAAGTAGCCATATTAATTAAATAATTAACAAATTCACAACGCCACCTATCATTTGAACACTGTACTAATCCCGCCATTTACTTTCCTACACTTTTCTACAAGACGCTGCATCACCATTTAGATAGATCATGTATAATAAATAATATGTAAAAGAAAAACAAATAAAATTTACTGGATAAAGCTTTCATCAGCTTTAATGTAACTAGAGTCTATAATGAATTAAAGGCAACCTGAAAATAGAGATTTGGCATGACAGGCGACACTGCACCCCTCACGTGACAATGTGATGGATTATTATCACAGTCGGTCAGTGGGATGGTAGTACTCACCTTATCAAACGCTGCATGGACTGTGATTGGAGCTAATCTGTCAAATACACCACAACGCCGATTAGATATATCATGTCTACAGGTGACATACGTGTATTTTCAAACAGATTTCGCTTGCTTACCATCCAATTTTATTACTTTTAACACATTTTCTATCTGGTTATTCTTATTGAGAGGACTTTGTGTGAAGATGGATAAGGGGGTAAGCTGCTTTTACTGCTAGATATCACAGTACTATGCTGGACTGGACAGGTTAGGTTATTTTGTTGGGGCTTTACTTCCTAGCAACATATAAAGTCATACCAGGGTGGACAACGACTTGTGACAGTGCACACTCATGGTGATCTCGTAATGCTGCCCCACTGGCGCTCGGCATTAATAGGATAGAACAACGACTGGTGTAGTTCAGTGTCATGATAATGTGACTGAGTGGAAATCAGGTCATGGTGCCAGCGGCCTGATTTCCCAGTGGGGCAGCACTATAAAATCGCCATGAGTGCGCACTGTCACAAATCGGTACCCATCCTGATATGACCTTAGATGTTGCAAGGATGTAAAACCCCAACGACCAACCAGCCCCACTGGGAGATGAAGCTGCCGGCACCAAGACCCGATATCCCACTCAGTCATATATCGTGACAACTGGCCAAGCTAGTCCTTACCCTATCCTGTGGCTAGGTAGCTACAAGTATCAATTTTGTAAGTAATTGGTTTGACTCGGCCAGGATTCGAACGCCCGACTTCCCACATGGGAAACCAGCAAGCGCTCTTACCAATGCGACCACCCCATCTGGTTGACTGGATAAGATGCCTGTGTGGTACAGTGTACGCTTGCAGTTTGGGGAGGGGAAGTGTGGGGAAGTGGGAAGAGGGAAGAGAGAAGAGGGAAGAGGGAAGAGGGAAGGGAATGTGGGAGGAAGGGAAGGGCGGGGTTATGAGCGTGAATATTTAGTGGGGACTATTTGTGCATAGTAATTGGAGTTAAAAAATGCAATGGAATTATAAAAAGGATCTGACTTTCTTGCATCAGCCAATAATCAACACACCAAGTCACGACTCGGGAATTAATTTAAATGCTCTAATTTTACCTATATACACACTGAACATGTCTTACCTGGCTACTACGTCTAGTACAGTGATATCCCAGAAGGACAATACATTTAATTTATGGCTCGAGGAGTTGCTCACATTTCTGGGTGCTTGATGCCTCTTTCCTCGTAGGCTTTGTCTCTGTATGCTTTACATGCTAGCAGGATACTTTCAGTTCCACCGGACGTCATCTGTTGAAAATACATATACTGATTAACTGACATCTGCAATTTATTTTTTATAGGACAGGGTCTGTGCACTACAGAAGTGCTCCGCTGAAACTGAGCCCAACAGTCTCTGTAACCGTGACATATTGCTTTATACTTATAGTGCACAGGGTTCATATAAACATTTGAAAATACAATTCAAGGGTTTTCAAGAGTTTTGGGAACTTTCCCAGTGGGGCAGCACTATAAAGTCAATATGAGTGCACTGTCACAACTCGGTATCCGTCCTGATATGACCTTCGATGTTGCTAGGACGTAAAACAATAACAAACAAACAAACGAATAGTCCTGCCCCAATGGGAGACCAAGCTGCCGACACCATAACCCGATTTCCCACTCAGTCACATTATCATGGTACTGAGCTAACCAGTTCTTTCCCTATCCTAGTAATGGCGAGCGCCGGGCTAGGTAGTGACAAGTATCAATTTGGTAAGTCAATGGTTTGACTCGGCCGCGTGTTGAACTCCCGACCTTCCACACAGGAAACCTGCACTCTACCGATTCGGCCACTGCATGCGGTCCGAAGACAGGTACTGCTTACTGTACTTTGATACACATCATTACCAATGGGGGACTTTCGTTGCAACACCTATCTGCAATATACTGTCAGCAGGTCGTGACTCGTGAGGGGCCAAGGTCTTGTGAGATTTGCCATTTCCCCTAGACCCCCACAACACACCTACATCCCCACCAAGCACACACACCATCAACCCCCACCACACACACCTACACCCTCACCAAGCACACACACCGTCAACCCCAACCACACACCCCCACTACATACCTGCACCCCCACAACACCCATACCACACACACCTACACCCCCACCACATCCATAAGCCCCCACCACACACACCTACACCTACAACTAGCACACAGACCTACACCTACACCCCAACCATACCAACCTACACCCCCACCATCCACATCCGTAAGCCCCCACCACATACCTACATCCACCCACACCCCAACCTCTACCACACACACCCCTAAATCTCCACACACCATACACACCTACCACATCCCTAAGCCCCCACCACATACACCCACCGCAGAAGGCCCGGTGTCGGCTGCTGCCACCTAGCGTGTAACCAGAGAAATCCGCCCAGAAAGTCCCATATTCACTCGTACATGTTATATCTGTAGTAGTCTGCACTGACCTCTCAGGCAAGGAGCCACATAGACAGGTAGGCGTGGGTAGTGTGTTGATATCAGGGAGCCTAGGTGTAGGTATGTTGGAATTTTGTTTAAATTGACCATATAGAAATGATACTCATACCATTGTAAAGAGCCAAACAAATGCTTTTAAATAACACAAAGATCATGCAAATTGGTCTAGTATTAAGAAAGTTATGATTTTTTATTTATTTAAAATTGCATGTTTTGTTGTCCTGTAATTAGACTGAAACAAAGGGAATGGGTGTGACCCTAAGCAATGCAAACTGAATGAAAAAAGTGGATAACTTCAGTGGTTTTCATGATATGTACATGGTTTTTGTAATAGATTAAAGAGAAGAAAAAGTCCCTTTTAGGGGTGCATCGAAACCTGAGTTTGTGTTAATAATGATTTAATTAACTAATTATTTAATTAATTAATTAATTAATCTCGACGAGTAGCTAAACCACAGAATATGCCATAACTTCCTTAAATTTCATGATATTTACAAGATTTTGGTCATAGATTATAAACAAGAAATGGTCCATTTTAAGGCTGCATCAAAGTCTGATTTTGTATTATTAAGTAATTAACTAATTAATTGATTAATTAATCTCGGAAGAGTAGCTCAAACACAAAATAGGCCAGAAATTACTTACTTTTATTGATATTTAGAAGATTTTTGCATGATTTCTCCCACAAGAAGAGATCGTAATAAAATTACACAGAGTCCCACATAAGAAAAGTGACAATATAACAATCAATGCTGTATCCCTAATTATATTATCAAATTAACTAATTAATCTCGAAGAGTAGCTCAAAGACAAAATATGCCAGAACTTCCTTAAATTTCATGATATTTACAAGATTTTGGTAATAGATTATAAACAAGAAATGGTCCTTTTTAAGGCTGCATCAAAGCCTGATTTTGTATTATTAAGTAATTAACTAATTAATTGATTAGATCATCAAATCTTTCAATATGAAGTCCGCCCCAAGGGCTATACTGCAGCGCCCCAAGCAGGACTTGATGTACCTACCAAAGTCGCGATGCGGCCCGCGCCAAAGTCGCGCAAATCATGACACTTTCCGTTGCAAAATTAAGCACTTTCGAAGTATAGTACCGTGATAATATTTGGTACAATGTGAGGAAAGACATTAATAATCTGGGCCATATATTTTTTATTTATGGCCAAAGTGATTTTGAACTGATTTGAGCATCCACAAATGAGTGCAAATGTTTAAAAGTGGGTCACGAACGAACGAATCAGCAGAAATGCAAAATTCGAAAACTATGATATTCAGAAAGCTTTCCTTTATATCTGGTGATATTGATTCCCAGATCCCCCCATCCGTTAGCCTAGGAGAAGCGATTTGGGTAGAGATATTGAGAACCGTTCGCGCACTCCCGATCACAGCGATCGGGAACAACACGGCGGCGGCGCAGCGCGTCGATGTCAACATACCTACTAGGTGGTGTAATGGTTAGCACACTGGCCCGGAATGCAAAGAGATGTGGGTTCGAGTCCCGCTCTAGGCGCAATATTTCCCATTTTCATCACCCCCACGACACTGGTTGCCGTGACCATGATCCTGTACAAGCTACGCGCTGTATGGTTGTTGAACCTACCCTGTGTATGTATGTAAGTGCATTGCCTGTATGTATGTAATTGTAAGCATTAAAAGACTTACAATTCCAGGGGGACGAGTGTAGTAGTCTGCACTGACCTCTCAGGCAAGGAGCCGCATAGACAGGTAGGCGTGGGTAGTGTGTTGATATCAGGGAGCCTAGGTGGTGTAATGGTTAGCACACTGGCCCGGAATGCAAAGAGATGTGGGTTCGAGTCCCGCTCTAGGCACAGTATTTCCCATTTTCATCACCCCCACGACATATCTAAGAATATGGCACTGTCTCACATGGATGAACTGTGTTTATAAATAGAAAGAATACCAGTTGTGTGCCAACCAATAATATTTTGGCTGCCTTTGTTTACACCAAACTGCAATAAAAAGGCTTAATGAGTGCAACAGCATCGTAGTTGGATATGTCAGACCAAAGCTATATCAATGCTTTGGTTTAAAAAGAAGGTGATCTTTTAATTGGATGTAAAGTTGCATAGTCCGAGGGATTTTGAGTTTTTGTAATTTTCTGAGATAAATATATTAGGTTAATCGTTATAATCTATATAACTCCAGTTTAAAGTAACTTATTTTAAATGGCTAACTTTTGAGATATTTGAAATTCAAACATGCCAAATTAATTTCGGCAAGCATGCCAAAACACCATAGGCTTCTGCAGTAACATGTTCTAGTTAATTGTCACAACAAATGCTTAACAAGCGCACCAGTATCTAAGTCAGATATGTAGGATCTAATCTAGGTCAGTATCTTGGTTTTGAAAATGTGATGGTTTTATCGGACTATGGAACTTTAATCAATGAATGCAATAAGAATTCCTTTTTAAAAGTTAAAATAAATGATGGTATCACATCTCAGTAAGAATTTAAACAAAGAATGCACTTACCGAGCCACATGACTCCTTTGAACCGTTGAACATGGTGCAGGTCATACGAACTACCTCAGCCTCCATCTTCCGAATGTCTGGGAACACTTCAGGATGGAGTGGGTTGGTCCACGCAAACTCACCATAAACCTGCAACAAGAAGTGTACAAGTAAAGTACAAAACACTTCCGCAGGGACAGAGAACTGGTCCACAGAAACTTGCTGTAAATCAGCAACATGTGGGTACAAGTAAAACACAAAACATTCCAACCTGAAATGGGTTGGTCCACGAAAGCTTACCGTAAACCACCAAGCAGAGTCAAGTAAAGCACAAAACACTTACATGATTTTATTTCTTTTTTCCCCCACTCAAAATGAATTTTGAACTTTTCTTTAAATTAAAAAAAATATAATTATATTGAGGCTGTATTTATTCTGTCCATAGCATGTAAGCCTGGGTACCCAGGCTTGTTTTCAATGCTGGCCAGCTGTAGTGTTGGTGTTGTCTTACCAAACAGTAGCTGCTGATAAGTTATTTGATTGTCTGCATTTCAGTAGCAGATAGATAGTCTGTTGGTACGTTTAGTAGTCTATGTTAGTTTTTTTGGACCCTCTGGGCATTGTATTTTTGTTCTATTCTTATTACTATGTTAGTTGTTTTCTTAAGGTTCTATGTTAGTGTTTTGGGGGTTTCTTGGGAAGAGTTTTCCGCTTTTTTCTACTTAATTCTATACTAGCCTATTTTATTTACATGTCCATAGGCTTGTACGTAATAGGTGGTTGAGTTTTGAAATTGATTTGATTGGGAGAGATTTTGAGAAGCCCCAAACACCCTGACGACTGACATGCCTGGTATGTAAAGCCTCACCTTTGCCATGAGCTCTGAGAGCCTGTCCTCCCCGCTGTACACCGTCCCGGAGCAACTCCCCACCTTCCAGTCCACGTCGACTGAAGCAAAGACAAAGTGATAAACATTTTCAGTCATACAAACACTCGATGCATCATTCACAAAGTAGTACCTAGCAACATTTGATCACAGAACATGGAAATGGTTTATGATATATTAGGGTCGTTCTCAGAAACTGTGTACAACTTTTATGACATGGGAATCAAAAGTGAAAACATTCCAAATAATAGCAGAAAACATTCCAAATAATAGCAGAATCCATATTCATATGAAATTTTATATGTTGTGATTATGTCACAGTTGACATATTCCAACCCCCCCCCCCGCTTTTTTTCCCATTTTGATCTGCGCAAATTGATCTGCGCTATTAAAAATTAACCTTGCAGCATCGCTATATAACATCATTTTAACTTACGTCCATAACATCATTTTAACACACACAACAAATTCAAACAAGATTTTATTGATTAGTATCTTACAAGAAAACAGTTGAAAAAAACGTTTGGGTAGATGTATGGCGTTGATATGCAAATTTTCATTGTCACTTTACCACAAAATCATAAGCATATTTTGGATAAATTTTGTGGGATAGATTAAATACAGGTATTGCTAACATACCAATAACTATTTGACTTACCACCCCTCCAAATATAAGATAAAATCATTAACAATGTAGTGTGGTGCAGTTTCTGAGAATGACCCATTCACATTTGATTAAACCCACAAAAGTTGTATCTGACTAACAACACCCCCCCCCCCCCCCGAATCCCGAAAGCTCACCCATACCCATCGTCATATGCTCTGTAGAATCGTGAAAATATTGACATGTCCATTACTTAATTAGTGAATAAAGTATTAGGGACTACGAGATTGGAGGACACCGGAGATCAACATGTCCGTATTGTTTACAGCTAGGTATTATCTCTACAGTTATGCAACATGTTTGTTGGAGGGCTGAAGAAAGTCAGAATTAGCACGCACCCAAGGATTTATACTCCTTGACTTCTTCAAGCACGCGTTTCTGAAAACAAAACGTAACATTTATTGTTAAAATACATAGTTCAGATACATACATTCTATGACAGTGCTATGTCTTCATACAAGCTGAGGAATAGCCAATATTGCATGTCACACACACAAATAAAATACATAATTTATATTAAAGTATTAGTATATTTCTCTCTATGGTTATCCAATTATTTGCACTCGCCTTTGGTGAAATATTGAGTAAGTGTGAAAAAGTATGAAGGATAAGTTGTCAAAATCCTTCTGACAATATATGTGCGCATTCATTCTTGTTTGCTTTACATTTGTAATCGCTTTGGTGCTTAACATTGTTTACTTTACATACGATTGTTTGTTTGTTTGTTGTTTTACGTCCTAGCAACATCTAAGGTCATATCAGGATGGGTACTGACTTGTGACAGTGCCCACTCATGGGGACTTTATAGTGCTGCCCAACTAGGAGACCAGTCCGCCAGCACCATGACCCGATATCCCACTCAGCCACATTATCCTGTCACTGAGCTAACCAGTCCTTACCCTATCCTAATAATGCCAAGCACCTGGGTAGGAAGCGACAAGTAAAAATTTGTAAGTCATTGGTTTAACTCCACCAGGGTTCAAACGCACGATCTACCAACACGGGAGACGGACGCTCTAACTCATTCGGCCATCCCGTCTGGTCCCCTTACATAAGATATCTGCATAAATTACTTATTGTAAATAGTCTAATATTAATCCCATTAATTCTAATATTAATTCTTACTATAAAAAATCAAATACATATTGATATAAGCAGCTAGTTCTTTTATGGACCTTAGGAGTAATACAAAGTTTTCAACATTTTCATTGTCGTACAAAGCGCATGACTGGGGGGGTGGGGGGGGGGGTGTCAAACTTTTATATTTGGATAAAATGTTGATATTCTTCGGCGAATTTTTGTCGCCCTCCATTAGTTGATTCAGCGGCAGAATTGTCAACTGCAGGGGTGGGTCTGTAAAAGTAGTACTCTTTGTACTACTTTGAAAATGTTGAAAACTTTGGAGAATCTCTTAAAGTGATACATAATCGAGTTGGAAGTGCCTCTGACCTCTCCATATCCTTGAGCTGGCAGTCGCTCTAGGTAGCCCTCATTGATGCCCTTGTTGAACAGCTCAGTCATACTGTTTAAAGTCCCTGACATTTCGCGGTCTATACGCGCCTTTACCATCGGGATCTTCTTCAGGTTGGTGAAGAACCATTTCAAGAAGCGCTTCTTTAGGCCTGCATAAGCAAATAGAATATTCATTTTATATTCAATAAGCGTGGTAACAATACTAACCAAACTTAATAATAATAATAATTTATAGAGAGCTCATCCAGAAGCGTGTGTGCGCGTATGTGTGTGCGCGCGCGCGTGCGTGTGTGTGTGTATGTGTGTGTGTGTGCGCGCGTGTGGCTCCCTCTATTCCACTATAGGCTTTATTCTTCAAAGTCACTTTAAAACCGTAAACACATGGGGTTCTAGCGACTAAAACTTCTTAGGCTGCTTGCTCTATATAGGTTTTCGATTTGGGTTGCAGTGAAATTGTGCTACAAAATATTGCTAACAAAATATTCTACATTAAACAAAATACCACTTCCTGTATTTGGATATCGCAGTATGTGGTGCTGCAGTATATGGCTGGCTCATGCATTTTTATTCAAGGGAAAATTCCCATCCGGGAGTGCAATGGGTGTCAGTGTCCACTGACAGTCAGACACATTCTGTTGAAGGGTGTAAATGTCATGGTTTCTTGTACCAATTTTAAAAAAAGACGTAAATAGCATGTGATTGTGAAGCAATTTGACCAAAGCACAACCAAATTCGAGTTTATAAGTACTAGACTGTAATACCGCCTGTAATTTTAGCAATCTTTTGTGAATCTAATTTTACTATCAGTTTAAACAAACTGACCATTCCAGTTTTTTTATGTAAATTTCAAGGTAGGCATATAGATATGATTAACAAAACCGACAGAAAAAATACCATAACTTGTCACTGTGAATATGGCCGTTGCTGTCCACACGGCATTAAACCATCATCAATCCCTCAATCAATCAATCAACCATGCATGGCCAGGGCACTGACAAGTGTCTGGGTTGACACCAATTTTGGTATCTGGAAAGTTACTTTATTAGAACTGCTGTTCAGTAAGGAACCAGCGAATAATAGGGCATAAAACAAATATTGATGTTTCTGGTTGCTGACCGAACCTGTTAATAGTGACTCGATTTTCTTCCTCTCTGAGAAAAAAACAAAACATACTCTTATGTGGTCCCGTTGACCTCAGATTTGAGGCCACATTAAGACATTATATTGGTTTATAGCAAAAAGAGAAAAAAAACATGCATCAGCAATTCTTATATGAATGGTTTATACACTACTCATCTAGACAGAGCTTGAGAAGTATTATATTAGGTGACCCCAGTTTAATTTCAGTTTTGAGAACTGGAAGGGCAGCCTTTGCAGTGTGCAGTTTGACAAGCAATAACAAATAAAAATAATAATAAAAAAACTACCTACGGACCCAAAATAATTTTCCCCTGCAACCGGAAACGTGAATATTTTTCTTTTTGGCCTAGTAGAGATTAATAACTTACTTTCTGGTTGGAACAGGAACTCGTAGATCCAGACGGCGAGTAATGTGAGGCCAAAGGTGATAGCAATGATCTGCCATGGCTCCAGGGCGCGGCACAGGTCGTTTACATGCAGTCGGGCAACCTCTGCATATTGTGCCACAGTGGCCTGTGAAGGAACATATAGGAAACAAATAATAATATCTGCAAATAGTGTATATGACTGCAATTATGCATGACTTGAATACCAGTGGGTTGGCGCAAACCGTTCAGAAGAATACATATTTACGCCCCAAAACATCATTACATTTCTTTTTAGTATTCAAATGTATTTATTCCTCAGAATGTACAGATTAATTTAGTAGCCTCGAAACACTGGTCTTTCAGATCTAGTAGCAGGTATAATCATAGTGATAGAAATAAGCAAAGTTGTTCACTTGTCCATAGGACAAGTCTGGTGTGATTTTGACATGTCCGTCTGGATTTTCACTTTTCGTTTCATGTCTGGTTAGTTGATAAGGCCAACATAATACCTACTAACTCTATTTTATTTAACTGTTGTTACTGTTAGTGTTAATTTTGTTATTCAGAAAAAAATATCTTGTTGCTTAATAGGTTAAACCTAATATCTTATTCTACTAACCCCACTCTGTTTTGTTATTGTTATTCAGAAGGTAAAAAAAGAAAATCTTAATTTAATTTTATACATTTGATTACCACATTATTGTTATTAGTTCCTAAACTCTTTAACTGGTTAATCGGAAATTAATTCTAGTGTTTAAGTACGGCTATATTATATATGTTCAGTGTTATACACAACATGTACCAGGTTAACTTTAAATATCATGATTAAAAAGAAAACACCACCTGAATAATGGTAACAAGAGTCTAAATGGTAAAGTCGCGAAATACATGCTTTCCAGTCCAAAATGTTCACTTGTCCAACGGAAAAGCTCAAGCGATAGTCAGCTTGTTCTTATTTACTCTCACATGGCTCGGACAAGCGGATATGTCTTATTTCAAACGTTGAATCATATACTAAAATGATATAGATTATGTGACAAAACAACAATTAATAACATCCAACTAAAACATGAGGTAATCACTTTTTCAGATATATACAAATTTCAGCAGCTATGTAAATATCATATAATTAATTATGAAGTAGTTTAAAATATCGAAGCCTTTGCATCTTTGATCATAGCTTCCAGGAAAGATAATCGAGGGGAGAAATCGCCATTCTTTCAACACCCACTTGAGAACAATCCTTATACGACAGTCAGCCGGGTTCACAAGCATAGCTACTTTTAGCCTAGTTTTAATATGCAAGTTTCTGTTGTTAAAAAAACACACCCAATAAGACAATGTCAGTGCGATTAATAATATTGTGGCAGCCAACTAAAACCTTATTTACTACTCCACCCGAACGGAAAGTGACCCATTGATCACTGACGGAATGGCCGAATGAATTGTATTTGAATCCCTGGGTTCGAAATGTGGCGAAGTCAAACCAATGATTTACGTAACACAATTGATACTTGTTACTACCTAACCTGATGTTCGGCATTGCTAGGTTAGGGCAAAGAACAGTGGAATGAGTTGTGAGTGCAGCAGACGAGCTAACTTCTAATGCTACTTTAGTTGTTTGTGTTTTACATCCTGGCAACGTCAAAGGTAATATCAGGACGGATACCGAATTGTAACAGCACGCAATCATGGCGACTTTATAGTGCTGCTCCACTGGGAGACCTGACCGCTGGCACCCTGACCCGATTTCCCACTCAGTCCTGCTGTGCCTTGGTCCTTTATAATTATAATTTTTGTTTTATTTATATGAATAGGGGTTTTTAACCCTCCGGGGGAGGGGTCTGAATCTCTTAAACGCGTGAACTCCGTACTATGGTTTAGATCCGAATCGTATTTGGATTAATGGCTAGGCTATATAACAAAATAGCAATGCTTACAACAGCTCTCTAAAGGAATGTACTTTAACCACGCCACATAATAGTTTGGTTATCAGTTCGAATCGATGAACTATGTGATCTCTGTCTTCATAGATTAGATGACTGGTTCAAGTAAGCAGCGGTCATCCCATTGTTTATAACTATAACAAGATTAGTGAGACTAAGTCTATAATTGATAGCTCATGTTATGGATGGTTGCTTATTAAGCAAATTCTAAACATAACACAAGGTTTTATTTCATTTAAAACAAATGGACTCCCCAAATATCCACTGGACAAGTGAAAATGGCAATTAGAGGGCGGACAGCTGACCACAAAAAAAACCCATAGTGGAACCCTTCAGCTAAACAGAGCGCTCTTAATAAATGTAAATTCAAAATGAAAATTTAACACTAATTCTTGCCCCCCTCCCCCATTTATTTGACCGAAATTGAAGAAATAATAATCATAACAACTGTGTCATTAATTGCTTACCTTAATTAAATAACCCCCCCCCCCCCTTTATCCATCAACGCCAAGAGAAAAAAAATAACTTCCTAAATAACCCTGCAAACAAGAGACAATATTCGCCACCAATCCACCCTTTGACCGCAATGTCAAGAACTTGTGTTCTGGGTACGACCCCAGAACTAATGCATTGGATAATACCCAAAATCACAGAAGCCACACATTTCCAAAATGTTAAAATAGAAATACAAAATTCAATAGAACATTTGAATTCTAAACTAGATAAATACAGGTTTAGAGGTAGAAATGCAGAGTTCATAATTTAAGTACTAGTTATATATGTTGATATTTTCTATCAAGAGGCTAGCACGTCACTAGATAAAACTTAAAAGATTCACCTTGACTACCCAGAGTACGGGTGAATGACAACTATGTCTATATCCGAGCAAAAACTGTTTCAAATAGGAATTAACTCTGGAGGGAGTGGTTCCAGTGTGCAGTGATCTATATTGGCACAAAGCTGATGAAATGGGAGAGAATGCAAAAAGACCAGATCTATGGTGATTACAGCCTGCTGTCAATTTGGCTTTCAAAGTCTATTGAACTACATGTTTTATTACACCGACCCACTCAGGGGGGATGCTAATGACTAACATGTGTATACATATACATATACATAAACAATACCCTGTCATAGAGAGGGAAACTGAATTCACCAGAATCCAGAAACAGGTATTTCTGCAGAACTCATATAAACAGGTCCCAGTGCCTTCTCCCATGCTTGAATAAAGCACCAGCCAGGTACAAGTACTGCTGAAACTGAAGGCACCGGGAGCAGTTTATATCAATTCCACAGAAAATATACATATATATTAATCCATAGAAATATACATGTAAGCCTATATTTCTCTGGATTAATCATCAATGTGGGGGGTCAGTCTTAAGCGTTGCTTATTCATATTATTTAAAAAACTAAAAGTAGTGGGCAAAAAATATGAAGATGCATGTGAAGAACTAGATACAAGATTCACCCCGTACTGCTGCAGTAGGGGTGCAAACCAACCCTATGTAAAAGCTGTCGAAAATGCGGGTCAAAGAATTGAGAGCCTAATTTCACAATCTAAGAAGCAACAATTATTCTTTACATCTGTTTTATTATTAGCCCGCTACCTTTGAGTTGAAAAATATAATATAATATGTAGTTTAATAAGATTTAAAAGTGAAATCGATGGCGTTCTGCGGCCGCCATCTTGTCTTTTTGCATTCTCTCCCATTTCACCAAATCTGTGCCGATATAAGTAGCCATTTGATACTGGAGCCACAGTTTCTAGTTCAGGTTCCATACTAAAGCTATTTTCGCCCGTATTTACACTACGTTGTCCTTCATCCGTGTACTACAAGTACCGGGTGAATCTTTTATCTAGTGAAGAACATATTGTGCACCTTAAAATAAGAATATGTCCTCATTTCATTTACCCGGCCTTTCAGTTTCACCACTTTAAAAAAAAAAGGGGTTATTCTTCACCTTCTACTCTGAGTAGGGGTGAATCGTTTATCTAGCATATCACATGCTAATTAATGGTCACATAATTTAAAAAAAAATGTATTCATTAAATTTGTTTATATATTTTATTCATCTAAAAAATGAAAAAAGGTATGCACGTGAAACTGAAGGCCCTTAGGTTCCGTGAGTCAGTTCCTAATCATCATTAGCCTAATCAGGCTAATGTAATGGCTAATCATCCTAATGGCTAACATTAGATTGTTCGATGAGCATTGATAATTTGATTAGTAATGCTCATCGAACAATCAAATTTTCGAACGCTTATAATCTTAGTGCTACCACTACTGGCACTAGTTAATTAAATAATAATTCTATACAAATAGTACTCCTCGCGGAAGTTCACCTGCAAATCCCCCCAACCCCCCGACATAAAGAGCTCCTTGGAAATGGGCTAGTCATCTGCGCCTTTCAATACTAGCTCTACCTGAGTTCGATTTATCCGCAACTGTCTTCGACGTTGGTTTCTCTGTAGTGTAACACGATTATGGTACATACGCCGAAAACACAAACGAACTCGCCAACCTAAGCACCATCGACTTGCCGATGTTGTTATGGCCTGTATAAACTACTATGTCCTCTGTATACACGTCTAGTCATCGTAGAATTATACTCAGAACAACAAGTGACCAGATTTGTGCATCCAGAAACCATGCGACAAAAAGAAAAACAACCGATCAGACACTCACCAGAATAGGTTTCCCGACGTCCGCCATGCTGACTGGTCACATGATCACAGGGCCGCAGTTGTCACATGACATTAGTTCTGAAGCTGCTCACTTGTTGGCAGCACATGTATTTCGTAAACACCAACAGTAACCACATGGCACATGCCACACTGCGCATAGAGGGGGTGTAATGACGTCACGAGACAACTTCCGGTGGCCATATTGGATTACATATGCAAGGCTTGGAAGTGCTTACATTGTGTTTATTTACCGATTTGTTGGTTTATTTGTCACTGTTTTGAGCAGTTTGGCTTCAAAAGTTGGGGGAAAAGGGTTTTTTGATGGAGGGGAAGCATTTTATAAATCATGTAGCCTCACATCATTACTAAAGTGCAGTGTGTTCACACTTTGGATGCTCTGTCAAAGAATTAGAAGGGTTCGGGCAGTACCCGCTAGGTGGTGCCACATACTTCGGCATCCCTGACTATAGGCAGAGAGCGTGTATATAAACAGATGAGAGGGACAACTCGCGCGAAAATCGGTAACACAGGCTACAGTGGCGTTCCTGGCGGTTAGTGTTGAACAAGCTTTGAGTTTGCCGGTACGTGCAGTGCAAAACATTTGTTTTTATTCAAAATTAATAGAAATGCAGAAGCCTAACCTTATCAATTTAATATAATCCTCTTGGTAAACATGTTTTCTATATGTGTTCCAAGCGGTTTGTGTCTAGGTCATGTGGTTTTAGAGATATTTCACTTTTCTGTATGAAGATTGCTCAGCGCCATTGACAATGCCTTGAGTTTGCCGTACGTGTAGTGCAAAACGTGTATTTTATTCAAAATTATTAATAGAAATACAGAACCCTAGCCATATAAATTTAATATAGTCTCATCGTTAAATATGTTTTCTATATGTGTTCCAAACAGTTTGTTTCTATGGGGTGTAGTTTTAGAGATATTTCACTTTTTCTGTACGAAGATTGCTCACGGCCATTGACAATGCCTTGAGTTTGACAGCTGTGTCATATACTGTTCAACAACCACCACTTGGAGCGCCACAGTCGGCAGCTGTTACACGGTCTAGTATGGGAGTTGTCCCTCTCATCTGTTTATATAAACGCTCTCTGCTATAGGTAGGCCCAGTGGTGGCCATAGTGTTCTTGGTATAAGACAGGGGGCGCCATAGGTGGTATTAAGTGTAATCCAAGATGACTAACCACTGAGTGATGACGTGACGTGCACTCCCTCTATAGGCAAACTGCGGTCATACTCAACATGCACTATCAATTTCTTCAGTAGGCCTACATATAACATGGAGGTATACTAATATTATCGACAAGACTTAAAATGCAAACTCCCTAATACTTCAAACAGGAATATCTAACAAACACACACTATCCATAGCCTATAGGCTCTACTATTTTTGACGGATTCGTGAGATTCACAAAGCGTAATATGTTATGTTTTACATTTACATTAGACATAGTGTAAAAATATACGGATTTTCGGTTAAGAGTTATATATTGGCAGAGAGCATTATTAGTCTTGGGCGACGGAGTGGGGACGATGTTATATAAACTAAAAGTAATAATATCCCACTCCCATTATGACATGATATAAGCTGTGTGAAATATATGTTCATATATTATGCCTGAGATTAATGAAGAGATGTTCCTATATAAGAGGCAGTACATGATTGTTGAAATGTTTCTCTATGCATCCATAAAGAGTGCAATTGGAGAAAAGACCATTTTAACAGAGATCTATTGTAACTGTATAACTACCTGCCCCCCCCCCCCCCTGCCTTGACCACTGGGCCGGTCCACCAGCCTAATTTGCATATACACACAGGGCACCACCTGCAGCTGGGTTGAGTGACAGCTACCCCTACTGGGGGAGGGTGCCACCCACCCTGACTGTGGAGGTGCCTGATTGGCTGGCTGTGGACTGCCCAGTCACCTGCATCCCATTGGCCCTCTGACCACACTAGCCTCAAACCAAGATCTTAATTCTAGACTCTGCTTCAGACCCCCTGGAGAGAGATCACTCTACTCCTGGCTCTGGAGTGAGGCACACCTACTCTTGAGCAGGAACCCCAGACACTCTGTCTGATGCTATCAAAATTCAGCTATTCTAATTGAGTGTGAACACAGCCCTAGGACTCCTGTCCCATGGGCTGTAGGCACTGCTTTCTATACAGGCTAAAGTAGTAATGAGATATTGTGTGGCTAGAAGGCAAGGGGTGTGGATGATAGGTCACTGGTAGGTGGACAGGAGTTGGTGTTAGTAAAGCACAACTTCTCCACTGTTTATCTGTGTCTTGACTTCATTCTTCCTTAGCATTGGTTAATGAGTTGATAGACAAGTGATATGAAGGGGAGAGTTTCTGTAGTATTCTCTGGTGTCCCAAACGTGGCCGGGCATCCAGTAATATTATAATAGGCCTACACATAGCGAAAATATCCATGAGTTCCTGAGTGAGTTGTACATTTGCTATTTATCTGGAGGGAAACACGCCTCCCTCATCTTCATACCGTCACAAAACCCAGCCACACTATAGCAGCATCTTTACCGACCTCATTATCATTCTGCTGTTCATTTCAACAACCATTTCAGAGATAACAACAAAAGCATGTAGGCCTACATATACACTCACAACAGAATGAAATAGAAAGCAAATATCATGTACAATGGGGACCTCTCAGTTTGCATAACTCTCTCGTCAGATGGCGCACCATGCCGGTCTCATGTGTTGTGGAGGTGTAAGGGTGTGTGAGGATTTTGGTGTGTGTGGTGGGGGTGTATGGGGATTTAGGGGTGTGTGGTGGGGCTGTAGGGGTATGTGGTGAGTGGGTATGGTGTAGTTGGGGTGTAGGTGTGTGTGGTGGGGGCATATGTTTGTGTGGTGGAGGTTTAGGGGCGTGGTGAGGATTTTGGTGTGTGTGGTGGGTGTGTGTGGGGATTTAGGGGTGTGTGGTGGCGGTGTGTGGTGAGTGGGTATGGTGTGGTGGGTGTGTCTGGTGGGTGTGTGGTGGAGGTGTATTTTGTGTGCTGGTGTGTTGTGGAATTGTAGGGGTGTGGTGAGGATTTTGGTGTGTGTTGTGGGGGTGTATCGGGATTTAGGCGTGTTTGGTGGGGGTGTAGGGGTGTGTGGTGAGTGGGTATGGAGGGGTGGGTGTGGTTGGGGTGGAGGTTGGTATGGTGGTGTAGTTGAAGTGTGTATGGTGGGTGTGTGGTGGGGGTGTATGTTTGTCTGGTGGAGGTGTAGGGCTGTGGTGAGGATTTTGGCATGTGTGGTGGGTGTGTGTGGGGATTTAGGGGTGAGTGGTGGGTGTGTGTGGTGAGTGGGTATGGTGTGGTTGGGGTGTAGGTGTGTATGGTGGGTGTGTGGTGGGGGCATATGTTTGTGTGGTGGGTGTGTTGTGGGGGTGTATGTTTGTCTGGTGGAGGTGTAGGGCTGTGGTGAGGATTTTGGCATGTGTGGTGGGTGTGTGTGGGGTTTTAGGGGTGTGTGGTGGGTGTGTGTGGTGAGTGGGTATGGTGTGGTTGGGGTGTAGGTGTGTATGGTGGGTGTGTGGTGGGGGCATATGTTTGTGTGGTGGGTGTGTTGTGGAGGTGTAGGGGTGTGGTGAAGATTTTTGTGTGTCTGGTGGGGGTGTATGGGGATTTAGGGGTATGTGGTGAAGGTGTAGGGGTGTGTGGTGAGTGGGTATGGTGGGTGTGGGTGTGGTGGGGTGTGGGGTTGTGGTGGGGGCTTAGAGATGTGGTGGGGTGTAGGTGTGTGTGGTGGGGGTTGATGGTGTGTGTGGTGGGGGTGTAGATGGTTTGTGGTGGAGGTGTAGAGTGGCACCTCACAATCTTTAGCATCCCTAAACCCCCACCACACACCTACACCCCCACCACAGCCCTAAACCCTCACCACACACCTATACCCCCTACACCCCACACACCCCCACCATACCCACTCACCACACACCCCTACACCTTCACCACACACCCCTAAATCCCCATACACCCCCACCAGTACCCCTTACACCCCCACAACACACCTAAACCCACACCTACACCCCACCACACATCTACACCCCCACCACACACCTACACCCACACCACACACACCACACCTACACCACCACACACACCTACACCACACACACACCTACACTCTCACCACACACACCTATACCCCCACCACACACCGACACCACCACCACACACCTACACCCCCACCACATCCCAAAAGCCCCAGCACACACCTACACCCGCACCACACCCCTGAGCCCAGCACAGACATACACCCCTACCACACCCCCACCACATCGCTAAACCCCCACCACACCCACCCCACCACACACGTACACCACCAATACATCTACACCCTTCTATCCAACCATGATGGCCGACTTGGACCGGGAACGGGTGCTGCCACCAAGTATATAGCGAGAGAAATGGCTCATGAAAGGTCCCCATTATAGTGGACAAATGTAGGCCTATACAATAAAAGTACAAGTAGCTGTTAATTTTATAATGTATCATATGGTATATATATATATATATATATATATATATATATATATATTTATATAAATAGGGCCTATTTAATATATAATTGAATTAAATTGTATTTGAAGTAGGAAAGGTACGCTGACAAGCCTTTAGGACAAATAAGTGTTCACACTTCCTGTCTACCATTCGCTATATAGATAGGGTACACTCGCTGTATGGAGTAACATTGTAAAGCTAATTGTGTTGGTTACAGATTAGGCCTACACATAATTAGTGATTGGCTAATGCTCTAAAACTTAGTTAGGCATATAAACCTCTCATTTGGTTGCATGTCCATTGGTTAGCCATATATTTCACGAGCAGTAAGCATTGATTCAGCCGAGCTGCTCCTCACAGGTGATGTCTCCGGCGGGCGTCTCAGGAAGTTAGCGACCATTGTGATGACACACATACTGAAAAGCAAAGCCATATATATCTAGTAACATATAGCTTCATACTAGGGTGGCTATTTCCAAACAAAAAGAAGGCCACCGCATAGCTCATGATCATAGGTATGCATATATATATATATATATATATATGATATATCTATATATATATATATATCTGTAGAGGTGGTCGGTTAGAGAGGTTTTACTGTATATACATATATATATATATATATATCATGATATATAGCTATACAATGGCCTATATATAATATATGTATGTATATATATATATTATATATACAAATATGTGAATTATAATGTATTATAATAATATAAAATAACGAAGCATGTACAAGGTTCTTATTTATTTATTTATTACTGTTTGCAAGAATATTGTGCATTTGGAGTCGCGCACCAACCCAAGTTTGGACGCGCGAATGGGGCGCCACCTGTATAGCGACCAAAATAATATCACTTCTATCACAATTTCGTTTGAGAGCGGACGTGTCTACAGCAGAGTGGAAGCAGAATCAGATACGAAGCGGCATGTATTGCGACTTATGCGGCAACTCGCACAAACCGGACAAATGTAAGAAAAAGAAGGGCAAGAAAGGGAAGAAGTTGGCCTCTACCCGAGTAACAAGGTCTGCGAGACAAATAGCAGACGTACAAGAAAATGGTTCACGAGAGAGTTCGCCAGAAATTGGAGATAGAATGTCGACACTCACACTAGAAGAACAGGCAATTTCATTAGCGAAAGAAATAGAAGAAATGGAATTGGAGGACAGAGTGCAAGAGCTGCAGGAGCGCCGAGAGAGCATGAAGAGAAGATGGGGCTTTGCATGGGGATGATTGGCTAGTGGGTTGCTTCAACGAAAAGATAGTAGGGCAACTTAAAGAACAGTTAGGCCACCATTATGACCAGCCAGATGATAAGTTAAATACAGCGCACATTAATGTGCAGGAGATGGGGGCGGTTTATGCAGCAGTAAGACGATGGAGTTCAGGCTGGCAGGGGGCCTCGATAGTAATGGTAACAGATAGTGCAACGGTTGAAGCGGCCTTAGCCACGGGTAGATCAAGATGTAAAAGGATTATGCATTATGTGAGGCGCATTTTTTGGTTATCTATAAAATATAATTTTGTCTTTACTGCCGTCCACATTAGCAGTGAGGCGAATGTTATATCCGATGCTTTAAGTAGGTTGGAAGATAAGCGCATGCAAGAAAGAATATATCGCGCGGACCATGGAAAGCACTTGTGTTGTATTGGTTTATTTGAACAACCCTTCTCTTTACAGAAGTCGAAAGATTAAAAGCAGAGCAGAAGGAGTTTCAGATGAATTACTACGCGCCAAACTCAAAGACGACGAGAGCGGTTCAAATTAGTAAATACTTGTGTTTTATAGAGGATTTTTCTGAAACTCACTCTCCCTTTCCATGTGATGCTAGGCAGGCTGCCTTATATGTTACTTGGCTAGCAAGGTCTTTAAAATATTCCTCAATTATTAATTACTTAAGTGGTCTGAACTACTTTCTGAAAGAGCAGGGTTCTGTGCAAATAGATTACTCAGACTTCGTTCTCTCATCTACTCTTCGGGGCATTCGGAGAGAGCTGGGTGATGTTCCTAAGCAAGCAATTCCATTGCTTCCTAATATGCTAAGGGGTATTTTCTCGTTATTGTCGAATAACACGGGACATATTGCATGGCGGGCAGCGGTGTTGTGTAGCTTTAGGGGGCTATTAAGGAAGTCGAACGTTACGCTATCTGACGCTATGGTTCGCAGGAAGGATTTTAAGTTCTTTCCTTGGGGTATGTTATTAAAGATCCGGAAATCCAAGACGATACAATTCGGGGAGAGGTCCTTGGATATTCCTATAGCTAGATGCCCAGAATTAGATCTGTGCGCAGTCCACTGGACTGAGAAGCATTTTTTTGAGCGGCCTGCGGGCGGAGAGGAATTTGCATTTTTATTACCGGATGGGGTGGGTGGTAACTCTCCGCTCACATATGAGGTGTACCAATCGACTTTGAGGTTATTTGCAGGTCGAGTGGGCCTTGATGTAGATCTATTGTCTTCTCATTCTCTGAGAAGAGGTGGCTGCACATACTTGTCGATGTGCGGTGCGACGCTGGAAGAAATACGGACTAGGGGAGATTGGACTAGTAATGCGGTATTTGAATACCTAAAAACTCCCTTAACGGTGCGAATAATGAATGACATGAAGGTGGCAGCCAGGTTAGCTGCCGAAAAGATTTGAGTTGGGTTGGAGGTCCGTTGGCTTTGGCATGTTTATCAGTCCCTGCCAGAGAACTAATAAAAGTACTCAGCCCAACTCGTGTGTCTTCCTTTCTATCGCAGTGGCTTTATGTGAATTATAATGTATTATAATAATATAAAATAACGAAGCATGTACAAGGTTCTTATTTATTTATTTATTACTGTTTGCAAGAATATTGTGAATTTGGAGTCGCGCACCAACCCAAGTTTGGACGCGCGAATGGGGCGCCACCTGTATAGCGACCAAAATAATATCACTTCTATCACAATTTCGTTTTTTTTTTTAAGGTGGGCATGTTTATCAGTCCCTGCCAGAGAACTAATAAAAGTACTCAGCCCAACTCGTGTGTCTTCCTTTCTATCGCAGTGGCTTTATACATAAATATATATGTGTGTGTGTGTATATGCATACCAACATAAATACTCCAGCGTGAGTGGCAGTTGACGGCCCGGTAGTTACACTAAGGGCAGGTGGAGGCACCACCTTCAGGCGGTGGAGGAGGCAATATACAAAAATCGTAATAATATAGACAATAAATTCCCTTTCACACCTTTATCCTCGCATAATTCGTTATGCATCTCACATACATATATAATGCATTTAAAAACATCAATAAAATATCAGCAAATTTAAACAGTATTACAAAAATAACAAATGCAAGCAGATGATCACATTAGATATTTTATAGAAGAGGGGCCTACACATTATAACATAATTTTTTGCTTAGCCTATATAAATCTAGCAAAAGCCCTAACAAAGGAGGATAAAGGCTCTGGGTAGGGGAAATAGTGCTTCAAAACCGGACTGTCCGACCTGACACCAGATGTCTGGCTACCCTGCTCCATACCAATGTGCAGCCTCTTATTGTGAAATAAAAGGAAATAATTCTCAAATGTAATTCGCATTTGCCCATCTACCTAGATACAACTCCCCCAAATATAAATAAATGTTATGCAGGGAATAACATTATTTCCGAAATTCTCCTTTAAATTATATTACACATGCGCATACAGAGAGCTGATATAAATATTTGATTAGCGCTTCTCTGTATGAAAAATTACTTTAAAAAGCCAACACGAGTGTTGCCACAGCAAAACCACATGCAGCAACTGAAATGGGATGGTAAATGAGTTGAGTGTCTGTCTCCCATTTTGCTAGGTCATATAGGATTTGAACACATGCCTTGTTGAGTCAAGGATTCATGTACTTACATGCAGTATCAGTAGTTATTTTGCATATATGTTAATGGGGGTACATTTTGTGTTCTTTCCCATAGCCACTTGATATTTTAAATTATGTGACTAGTTAATGACAACTATGTCCTATTATATATATTCTTTACTGGTAATTGATTTAGTATGCATTGAGATAGCTTATCTTTAGTTTTTTACAGAAGTTTTTCATAGTTTTAAGGTTTCTAATTTCTACTGGTATTGAGTTCCAGATATTGGTTCCTTGGTTTTCAGTTGTTATTTTGCCATATTTGTTTCTAGTGTGTTTGTGATGCATGTTATTTATCTGTCGTGCTTTATGGGAATGGACCTGATTGTTTTCTTTGAAGAGATTATCAAATATTTCAGGGAGGAGGCCATTCTTTTGCTTGTAAACAAATTTTGCAATGTATATTTTATAAATATCAGTTACCATAAATAATTCCAGGTCATTATGAAGTGATTTAGTTGGGGTGAGATATAGTCTTTGCTATACAATATTTTCAAGGCTCTGTTTTGTTGTGTCTGTACCTTTTTTAGGGTTGATAACTTGGCTCTCCCATACACCTCTATACCATACTGAATTTTGGAGTAAACATATGCATAGTATAGTAATTTCTTATTATCCTCATGTACCCATCATCTGATTATTTTAAATGAGTTAGCTGTTTTAATGATTGAATTATTTAAGTTATTAATATGTTCATCCCAGTTGAGGTTTTCATCTAGAATTAGACTTAGGTATTTCACAGATGGGACTCTTTTTTATTGTGCAATTGTTTATCTTTATGTTGTTTAGGTAATCAGGAATGGGTATACTTCTGCCTTTAGATATTGTGTAGCATGTTTTGTTCAGGTTTACTGTTAATTTGTTATCATTGCACCATGCAAATATATCTGAAAGGAATGTTTTAATTGAATGTTTTAGTTATTTGGGTGAATTTGAGGTTATGAAGGCATTTGTATCATCTGCAAATAACCTTGTTTTGACATCTTGTTTTGTACAGTTGACTATATCATTTGTGTAGATCAAAAATAGGAGAGGTCCCAGGAGAGAACCTTGGGGAACACCATGGCTGACTGAGTTTAGCTTGGATCGTTTACCGTCTATGTATGTAAATTGCTTTCTATTGCTTGGGTAACTCTCAAACCATTTAAGTGCCTGGCCTCAAATTCCATTGTGCCTGAGTTTCGAGAGTAAGATGTCATGGTCTATGGTATCAAATGCTTTTCTCAGGTCTAAGTAGACTCCTGCAACATGATTCCCATTTTCAAGGTCTTGTAGTATAATGTCTAAGATTTCAGTCAGGGCCATTATTGCTGAGTAATTCTCTCTAAATCCAAATTGGTATTTGTATAATATTTTGTATTCATTAAGAAATTGGTAAACTCTTTTGTACCTTAGTTTTTCCATTAATTAGTTTAAGGTACTGAGTAGGCTGATGGGCATGTAGTTATCAACTAGGTATTTCTCATTTTTCTCACCGATGGGTATTAGTAAAGTGTCACACTCTTTGAATATTTTTGGAGAAATATTGTCATGTCTGCTTGACTTAGTAGGATTTAGTTTCTTTGTTTCTTCTAGGGTTTCTTGTTCATTGGTGGTACTAAGAAAAAAGCTATGTGAGTTTGGGTGTTTAAGATATTGCTTTTGTGCTATGCTATTACTAGTTTGTTTTGCTGCAATTTTTTCACCAATTGAACAAAAGTGTTCATTTGATGTGCTGGCTTCATTATTTGTCATTGTTTTATTGTTATAGATTAGTTTGTCAATTTGATTTTTCATTTTTGCTTTATGTGGGTTGATAATGTCTCCAAAGATTTTCCAGAGGGTATAAAGATTTTGCTTCTTGTTACAGACTAGTTCTTTATAGTAGCCTTCCTCTGCTGATCATAGACAAGTGATTAGTATTTTCTTATATTTTGTGTGTTTTATTCGGTTTTCAGCTGTTGGGTTCAGTTTGTATGTTTTGAAGTATCTATCTTTTACTGCTATACAAGTTTTAAGGCTTGATGTAATGCATCTTTTACCTTTTGCTCTTTGTCTTGATAGTTTTGTTAGTGGAAGGCTGCATTAAATGCTGTGTTTTAAATCTGGTCGAGGATGGTTAATCCTTTGTTTACTTCGGTTGCTTTGTAGTATTCTTTCCAGTCTGGGGTTTCAATAAGGTCTTTGAATTTAGCCATGTTCCCCCCAATAATCTGATAATGGGTCTATCATGTTCTTTAATGGGGTTGTGAGATTGAATTGTTATAAAGTTGGGTAGATCATATCATAGTAAATATTTCCTGTGGATATATTCTGATTGCTTTTTATTACATTGGAATTTATTAGTGTATGATCAATAGTGGAATTTGGTAATCTACTATTCTGGTTGGTAATGTGATGGTGGGGATGACATTTTGATCAAGTACTGTTCTGAAGAAGTTATTGACATGGTTATTCTGTTTTATATTTAGTCCATCGATGTCTAGGTCCCCTGTTATTATGTACTTTTTGTTTTCCAAATTAATTTTCTTCATGTTGTTTACAATTTGTTCAGTGAAGTGTTTGAGGCATTCAGCAGTACTGCCTGGGTGTTTATAGATGACCCCTATTATGTAGTTTTCCTTTTTATTTGGAAAGTTAGTTTCAAGCCATATGTTTTCTATTTCTAAGTTTTGGTTACAACTATAAAATATAGCTATCACAATCAGTTTGAGATCATTGTAAGATAGCATGATCTTTTGGCGAACACATAGACAAACAAACACACACATTCACTTTATCCGGGTAGTTCGAATCCCAGCCGATTCGGCCCAATGGCTTACAAAATGGATACTTGTTGCTACCTCGGCTGACGCTCAGCATTACTAGGATAGGGTGAAGACTGGTTAGCTCAATGTCAGGATAATGTGACTGAGTGGGACATCAGACCATGGTGCTGACGGTCTTATCTCCTCGTTTACCTATCCATATATACCGCTGTTCATAAACCTTTTTTTAAAGCAATGCTGATAGATTATGTTTTAGTACTGACATGTGCTATATTCAGAGGAATAAATTTGGGACCCCCCCCCCGCAAAAACACAAAATAAACCCACCCTACCACATACTAACACAACAACCAAACACAACCGCAGAAGGGTGGGAGAGGCTGCCTGTATGAATGGAACTTTCCTATCTCTCCCCTCCCCAAATTTCAATGTGAAAGGAAATATATAATGCGAATAATCTATAGACCGTAAAAAAAATGACCATACACACAACATACCGTTTGTGGATTGAACACATCACAACGGCTGCAATAATCCCGATCAGCAGAATAAGAAATATGAGTCCAGCGAGGACAATAACGTCTGAAACATGGATATAATTATATATATATATATTAAAAACAATATATTGGTTATCATAGCTTGATTATATAGATTTATGAGATTGTTCTGAGTAAACCAATCGATATATATATATATATATATATATATATATATATATATATATATATATACATACATATACACATACATATCGCATATTTACCTATATACCTAGCAATGAACCTAAATTAGTTTAAAGTAATTCTTATTCTAAGTGGCTAACTTTATAAATATTTAAAGTTAAAACGTGCAAAATTAATTTTGGCATGCACATAAGAATGCTGGACAACATAGGAGTAACATGTTTTATTAAATTGACTCAGTATTCCCGTCAATACAGAAACACATGTTTAATAAGTGCACCTGTATTTAAGTTAGATCTGTATGGTCATTTCTAGATTAGTGTTTTAGTTTAGAAAATTTGATAATTTCATGTGGACTATACAGCTTTAAATTGCTGTAGTAAAATGTACCAAATAGTAATTATTTTTCAGCACAGCATAATACTATACATATAAATACATAATTTCGATATATTCACTTTAGCCTGATAAAATATGCACATTTCAACCACATAATTTTGACATAGATATTTTAATTACTATTTCGCAATAAATATTACCCGCGAATAACATACAATTCGAAACTTTAACTTCACACTCACCAGTATTGCTTAGCATTGAAAGGGTAACCTGAAAGCGCTTGCGATCTTATCTTGCGATCTTATCTTGCGATGTTATCTTGCGATCTTATCTCCTCGCACTGTAAACACAATTTAAGCATATGTCATCGGGTTGTTGCAAACAAGTGGGATACTCTGCCTCGAGTGGGAATTTAACCCACATTTATGTAATTCTAGAGTGATTATCCAAACCAGCAGGCAATTGGACCACACAAAGATCTGACGATCGTAAAGAGAAACAAACTGCAGTGGTATGGCTATACCTCCAATTCATCAGGTCTGGCCAAAACCATCTTGTAAGGCACAGTGAAAGGGGGAAAGAAGATAAGGCGGACAAAGGAAGAGGTGGGACGCACATTCAATAATTAGACAGACGGAGACAGTGTTATAATGGCTGTTTATTCAGGTAGAGAACAGGTGATCATATACAGGTGTGGTTGTCATGGTAATTATTCCCTTGGGGATTCACCCCTCCCCCCCAGTAGATGTTATGCTGAAACCGAACCCTCAACCCTACCCGTTAGTGTCTTATTAGCGGTGTGGGTGGGTGGGTGAAGATAGGCTTGAGGAGTTGTCCGGTTGACGTCTGGAGGCGAAGTGCGGGCCGTGGAGGTGGTTTAATTTCAAATCGGGAGGTCACGTGATCGTTTTGTCGGGAACTGAGAGGCTTGTTGTAAGCGGGGAGTTGGTGGGGGTCACACAAGGTGGCGCCACCGTAGTCCTATGGCTGGGGTGGTTAGTTAGTTCTGGGGTATGAGTGTGGGGCATCTGTGTCTTGGCTGGTGGGTGCCGTCCCCGTCTGCTAATTACTCATGTTACTAGTAACATGCACAATTAGACAGACGGAGACAGTGTTGTAATGGCTGTTTATTCAGGTAGAGAACAGGTGATCATATACAGGTGTGGTTGTCATGGTAATTATTCCCTCGGGGATTCACCCCTCCCCCCCAGTAGATGTTATGCTGAAACCGAACCCTCAACCAAGTATTGTGGCGAGGGTTCGGGGTCCGGCCTTGATCTGCTCCTTGGGCACGTATGTGTGGACTGCGGTGGACGTCCAGGCACCCAGCTCCATTATGTCCCTGAGGGAGCCGTGGGCGTTAGCACATGCTTGGGCCCCACCCCGCCTGAGGCTGTGGAGCGTGTAGGCGGCTGGTTGGGCAACACCAACAGTGGCTAGGGCCAGGCGGAGTGCGCCAAGGAGCGCTGCCGGCAGGAGGGGCCCGCCCCCTCTCACCAGGAAGGCTGGGCCGAGGGGGTATGGGCCTTGGTAGGCGTGGTAGGCCTGCCAGGCTTTAACTGGGCAGTAGAGAGAGAGGGGTGTGGCTGGGACCAGCACCTGGTATGATTGGCCTGGCCTCCATCTTGTTTTGGTCGACCTCACTGTGACGGTGAGGCCCGTGGGGGTCACGCGGATGTCTCTGGCCGTCAGGGTGTGTCCTGGGTCATCTCGCGCTCCTGTCTGTAGGAGGTTGCCCTGCCGCAGCACGGTGTAGTATCCTATTAGGAGGGCAGCTGTAAGCACTCGTGCTGTGGGGCCTGCCGTTGAGAGGTAGTTGATGACTTGCTGTAGGTCTGATGGGGCGAGGAGCGGGGCCTGGGTGGGTATGTGTGCTGACAGTCGTTGCACCCCCCCGCTTCATTAGCGTAACGGGGTAGGTGCTAAATGCTGATACATTCCCACCGAAGAGCTGGACCCATGTCTTGGCCCCACTTATGTAGTTGAGGACCGCCCCTGGTGTTGAGAGAGATTCTTTTAGGTTGAGGATCATATTGTGTTGGGCCTAGTGGGTCGATGTTGTATGTCGCTGCGAAGTGGAGGTAGCGCTTTGCCTGTGCCGACTTGTTTCTCCAGGTTCCCGCTGTGAGGCCGGCGAAGTAGACCTGTAGTATTCGTTCGTGTAGGTTGTCGGGGTATCCTGGTGAGAGAGAAGCAAATATGTTCTAGCGAGCCAGGATACACTACAGGCCAGTTGTGAATACATTTGTAAAGTCAGGTATTACTTCGGTTATTGCTAGTTGGTTACATATGTCTGCTGCTATGGCACGAGCATTCCGGTCGGTTGTTCGTCGACTTAGGGCATCCGCGAGGATCAGCTCCTTTCCGGGTTTGTGGCGTATGTCTATTTCGCAGGAGTTGGTTGCTGCGAATAGCCATATTTCACGTGCGCAGGCTGTGAGGACGGGGTCCTTCCCTGTGCCGTTGTTGAGTACTTGCTGGCTGGCAGCATTGTCAGTGTTTACTATTATCGTGTACTCGCTTGGGTTTGGGGGGGGCCAGGGTCCTGAGTGCGATGACAAGGTTGATCGTCTCGAGGTGGGCGATGTTGTTTGTGCTGTGTGCGAGGTCGTCTGGGTATGCTTGTCCGTAGTAGGCGGTTGGTGAGTGGGCCCCTCCTCCGGTGAGTGAGGAGTCGCACTCTATCATCCATGGTATGCGTGGCTCGGTTCAAAGGAGGACTAGTCCGTTGGATCGTTCCGCAAATTCAAGGAACCAGCGGATGTCGGCCCGTAGGTCGTCTGGTACTTCTGTCTTCCCTACGAAGGGTGCTTGCCTCAGTGCTGCGTGGATCCTTGCCATGAAGCGTCTGGCAGGGGTGACACATCTCGCGATGTGTTGTAACCGGCCTGCCAGTTGTTGTAGGTCGCGTCGTGTTGCTTGTCTGGGGGCGTTCCGTCAGCTTTTTGGGGGGTATGGTTACTTGCATGTTTCGGGCATCAATCTTGAAGCCCAGCCACTCTATTGCTTTGGTGGGGGGAGTGCACTTGGATGGGGAGATCTGTAGTCTGAGCTGGGCTGTTATGTCCATGCAGTCCATGTATGCTAGCTCTGCTTCGTGTTTTGTTGGGGCGACGCCTACAAAGTCGTCCAGGTAGCAGTGGATGAAGTGCCCCCTCTTCATGAGTACATAGACGATCGCATTGGTTGTCCTCGCGCATGCCATCGAGGAGGTGCGACAGCCGAAGGGTGGTGCGATGTCCGTGTAGTATTTTCCATCCACTGCTATTCCAAGCAGTGGGGTGGAGAGGGGGCAGGTCCGGAGCTGCCTGTACGCCCTCGCGAGGTCGGCGCACCATAGGTAGCTGGTTGGTCCGATCCTGGCGACTTCGTCGGCGGCGTCCATTACATTGGGGAGGCTGTATGAGCACGGGCGCCCTTGGTAGTGCCCTCGCTTGATTCCCGAGTTTACACTCTGACCTCTGGGCCAGCTGAGGTCCACTATGATCCTCCTCTCGTTTGAGTTTTTCTTGGGGCGGGTCATGATGGGGCTGACCTGTGCCCATGGGGTGAAGGGTGGCTCTGCAAAGGGGCCCAGGAGCGCGCCGTGTCCGAGCTCTGTCCTGACGTATTTCCTTATTGCTTCGAGCTGGTGTGGGTCGTTGGTGTGGTTGGTGAGTGTGGGGGTGGGCGGGCTGTCAGCAATGTAGTCCGCCGGCCAGCCATACTTGAGGTAGTCGAGTATCTCATTGTCGTGGTAGTCGACCAGTAGGCGTCTCCATTCGGGTATGTTGAGGCCGTTCATATATCCACGGTGGTTGGTCCATTGTGACCTGGCCGTGTGTGGCCAGATGTCGTGTAGTGTTGGTCTGTAGTCTATCGGGGTTTTTAGTGGAAGGACATTGTATGAGTATTCGTCCTTAATGTCAGTTGGATGGCAGAGTTTGTTGCTACTCACTCGCTGGCGCTTATGTTGTAGTGGTGCTCCATCTCTTGTTGTGTCCCGGCAGGGTGTGTCGGTGGTGGCGGCTGTGTTGTGGTTGCCCACGCTGATGTGGGCGTGGCATGGTGGGGGGTGAGTGGCCATTGTTGTTGACATCCCATGGGCAGCCATTGTTGCTACATCCCTGTGGGTGGTGTGGGCGCCGCCATCTTTGTTGATGACGTCACCATGGTGGCTGCTGGAGTGTGCCTTCCTGGCTGTGGTGGTCAGGTAGTGGCGGCCGCCATCTTGGTGTGTTCTTGGGTTGGTGACGGTGCTGGAGTGTGCCTTGGTGCCTCCGGCCATCGTGCCATTGGCGTTGACATCTGCTTTTCTGCTGTCATGGCCGCTTGTGACGGCATCAGTGGCGCCTCCTGGGTTCATGTTGCTGCGGTCACTTACAGTGTTTGTTTCGCCAGCGTCGTGTTGGTCGGGTTCAGTGCGACTTTCATTATCACTGGTCATGTCATGGTCTGTGTCACCTCCGGTGTTACATGCACTGTTGCCACCAATAACACAAGCAATATCACAATGAGCGCCACATATGCAGTTCGGGTCACAATCGGCCTGACTCTCAGTATTGTGTACAGTTCTATTTTTAGGTTCACAGTTCATGACAAGGTTATTTGTTGTACAGTGTTCACATTCGCTTTTGTGGTTGTTGTCGGTGTCAACCGTGTTGTGTGGGTGTATCCTCCAGGGGGCTCCCCGCCTCACATCGGGTGGGGCTGGGGGGTATGTTTGTTGTTGTCGCCGCTGGTATTATTTGGCTTCTTGGCCTCTGAGCGTATCCTGTCACGGACGGTGCGGGCCCGAGCTGTTACGTCAGCGGGTGTTGCGTCTATCCATTGTTCATGTGGAAGTGCATTTATTTTCACGTGATTATTATGAGTGTCACATGTGTGTTGGTCGTCATTTATGGGCTCCTCTTTCGCCTGCTTGTCTGCGATCGTGGAGCCGTTTAGCAAAAACCCTGTGTCGCTTGAGCTGTTGAGTCTGAGTTTTTCCTCTCTTGGAAGCGCTTCTTGTTTAAGCATGCTCGTTCTTGGTGAGGGTTGGTGCGGTAATATTTGTTGGCGCACCATCCGCAGATGTGCGCCTTGCGGTCGGGGTGTTGGCTGTGGGAAGCTGTGAACCCACAGTCGTTGCCCCAGTTCCAGAGGTGGCAAGGCTTCCCGTCGGCCTCCTTGTTGTACTCTGTTTTGTTATCACTGTTGTTCGTCGTCGGTGTGTTGGTTCGTCCTCCGGAGTATGCCGCCCGGTGCTGGTGTTTGGCGCCATGTCGTGTTCCTACGGCACAGGCGTCCCTCTGAACGTCTTTTATTGCATATTGGTCGGCCCATCCATGTGGGAGGCGGCCGTCATCAATCATGCTAAACACACGCTCTGACCACAGCCTGCACGTCTCCCACTCCCATGTTGCCGCCATAGTTGCTAGCTGGTGTTGGTGCTCTAGCATCGGCTCTTTCCAGGCATATGGGACTGCGGCGTCCTTCCTCATTCTGAACAACGCTGCAAAATACTCGTGCCATGTAGCTTCAGTTACCCCTACTTTCTCCCGTTTTTCTCCGCGGATGACATACATGTGAGGTTGGAATTTAGGTTTACCTCGTTTTCGTCCGAGTGCTGAGCCTGCTGCCGCTAGCAGTTCGTTGATCACTTCTGCTCTGTCTGTGTCGAGCTCATCGTCATTGGTGTCGTGGTATTGTCCATAGTCGGTGTTCTCGTCGTCGGAGTATGCGTATGCGTCCATGAATTGCACGTTGGTTGGTTGGTGCTGGAGTGCAGCGGGGACCATGCCTCGCTGCTGCCTCCTTGGCTCGGTCACTGGGGCCTGCGCCGGTCCTGCATGGGGTTGTGATGGTTGGACCGTTGGCACGCTTTGCCGCCTCCGGGCACGCGGTGTGACAGTGACAGTGTCGCTGTCACTGATCCGCACGCCTGGTGTTGATTGGGGTTGGTGTCTCCTTCCCATGTCTGTCGTGCCGATCTGGTCGATGCGCGCGTTCATCGTAGCGAGGAGGTCCGTTTTTGTGGCTGTGATGTCCGTCCTTATGTCCGTCCTTAGGTCCATTATTTGGCTCGCCATGGCTGCCTGGATTGCTTCCAGTATGCCATCGGGGAGTCCGTTGGAGTTGGCAGCCATTCTCGGTTGGTTCTGTTCGCCGTGTTGTTGTTCGTCGGTTCGCTTTTCGGTTGCGGGCCTCGTATCTGGTGTCTTGTTCCTTGGGCGCCCCCGTGTTTTGGGTGGGTTGTTGGTGTTGTTCTTTGCCATGTTCTTAGTTGATTTGCGTGCAGTCGGCATTTCGTTGCGTTACGTTGCGTTACGTGGAGTGAAGATAGGCTTGAGGAGTTGTCCGGTTGACGTCTGGAGGCGAAGTGCGGGCCGTGGAGGTGGTTTAATTTCAAATCGGGAGGTCACGTGATCGTTTTGGTGGGAACTGAGAGGCTTGTTGTAAGCGGGGAGTTGGTGGGGGTCACACAAGGTGGCGCCACCGTAGTCCTATGGCTGGGGTGGTTAGTTAGTTCTGGGGTATGAGTGTGGGGCATCTGTGTCTTGGCTGGTGGGTGCCGTCCCCGTCTGCTAATTACTCATGTTACTAGTAACATGCACAATGGACAGGCCTGGAATTTGGAAAGTCCCAGAAAACAGTGGAGAACAGGTCAAGATGGAGAAAACTGGTTGCAAAGTCATCTGTGGTGCCTCAATGACCTCCATGGCTAAGACATTGATGATGATGATGATGATGATGATGATGTCTGAACTGGTAGTGCATCTGGGTTGCCTGGTGAAACCTACCTACCTGTATATGAGGCATCTCATCTGGAGAGGTGAGTCCAACTCACTACAGAACACTGCAATTCAATGTCCACTGCTTGTGAGTAAATATGTTCTATACAACTGACAAGCGAATCATTTGTACACAAACGATATTCTAGAAAGGAAAACGAAGAAAAATGCATGTAAAATGGAAAATAAAATAATACTTTCATGAATGTGATCACAGTTGTGACTGTGAGAGAAAGGGAGAGAGAAAGAGAGAGAGAGGGAAAGAGAGAGAACACCTACTTTTGCACGGAATACTCTAAAACAGGACGCACTGTAGAGTGTTGTATTCTTGCCCGTTTTGTCTTAAGAAGAACTACGCCGACACAACTACGCTGCACAGTGTAGTAATATCCTTACTACCCAGCGATTTGAACTACCAACAGATCATGTTAAATCTATTTTCACTGTTCACCCGTACACCCGCCCTCGTTGTTTTATAGACAATCCACTCACCTCGTTCCTTACAGTACAGACACGACCCAATGAGAGCAGCTCCTTTCTCAACACGGACTGAGCAGTCACCGATATCACAATGCAAATGTAGTCGGTCTCCCCATCCCCAGCAAGCTGCTTTAGTTATTTAAAAATAATAATAATAAAAATAAAAAAGAGCCACAAAAACCCACAACAAAAGCCTCACAATGATACCTTCCCACCTGTCGTTTTTGTTGGTGTTTTTTTTTCAGATGACCGATATATCCTGTCTCTGATTGATTCACCTATGTAGAGAGCGATCGACAGGTTCCAGGAGTATTTCTGGTAAAGCCACCCCCCCCCCCCGCCTGCAATAATCACCAATTCATGTAATCCATTATATTATAATATAATTAAATATATTATATATACCCATGTATAGTCACAGAGCTAACTGCATGTATGTATACGTATATAATATGCATACAAGTGTGCTTAAATATCCCTTTGATTACAATCGAAGAGATTAACATAATCCATAATTTTCTAAAAGCACACTTATTTACCACATTTCTAAATAATATAACTCTAGGTAATTGAATGGGTGGGGGAGCGGGGAGGCACAGGTATGACCCGTTCTACTTAGAGCACGATTCTAATTTGTAACCCAACACACTCGTGGCAGTCTACTTCTAACAAAGACTACCTTTGCCGATGGGAATAAGCACTGAGACTATTATGGCCCTGTCACAGTATGACGTAATGGAGTAGCGTAAGCCGACGTAGGTGAAATTTGGCCATTACACCGAGATACGTTGAGATACGTTACTCGTTCGTTAAGCCTACGTCGAGATACGTCAATTTACATCAAGATACATCGAGATACGGTGACACACGTCAAGGTTTTGGACACACACAAAACTTTCGACGTAGCTCGACGTAAAGGCCATTATGTTGGGTTATGTTGGGCTTACGTTGCGCTCACATTAGGCTTACATTGAGATATGTTAGACATTCGTTAGAGCTACGTCGGTCTACGTTGAGGTACGTCGACTTACTGTAGACTGACGGAGAGCTGTAAGGAACGTGCAGCCCACGCGCTGACAACATGGTGTTAACCTATCTCGCCGTAGGTCTAACGTGTCTCTGAAGTGTGTCTAACATTAATGTAATTTAAGTCTAACATGTCTTGACGTATTCGACATAGTTGACGAACGGCTGGTGCGCACATAACATATGCAACTTGCTCCAATGTTCTTCAAGCGTAAGCGAACGTGCTGTGAAAGTGGTGTGAACATTTTGCCTCGGTGTCCGTACGCTGAGCACGTTGGACTGTTGTTAGACTGACGGTGCTCACTTGCGGGCCTGATGTCGAGTCACGTTACGAATTACGCCAGAGTCACACATAGCTATGTTAGGGCGGGCATAACTACGTGAGTCCTACACTGAGCCGTCGCTAGGGTTTTGCTAGGCTGACGCTGTGCGCGCTGGAGGCTCGTTAGCCTTACGTTGGGCCCTTTTTTTTATGTTCTAACTCGTTGAGACACGTTATAACTCCGTTGGACAAACGTTTCGCCTAGGTCCACTACGTTGCACTGACGTCCAATTTGGCCCTGAAACGCAGAGAATTTCTATGTATCTCAACTTAGAAATGTGATTTTACCTTGCCCACTTGCTGGCCTGTTACGTCGTAGTGTGACAGGGGTATAATACACGATTCAAGGATTTATACCAACAAAATGAGTAATTATGTTAAAATTGATAATAATTACTGGAAATATATTTGTAGAATATATAGATGGCGAGAGATGATGCTTAGAGGAGAGTCCTTTGCCGCAACCGTTTCCCTAGCAACGGCCACCAGTAAAACAAAGCAATAGCCCAAAGGATATTAGTCTTTTGTGGCTCTTGCATGACTTCCTGTCAGGTGACAATCATTGTTATTTTGACTAAAGTGAATCGGTTGGGGAGCAGACACCTGCATATTTAACACATTTACCTTCTTCAGATAGGTCTGGACCGGACGTAGTGACCCAGTCGGTAGAGCGCAGGCTTCCTGTGTGGAAGTTTGAATCTTGTCTGAGTCAAAACAATTGTAAAGTCTACGGCTTGAATCTGTGGTTGTGTAGGCAGGCTATAGTGAAATCAATACAGACAAAGAGAAAGGAAGAGTATAAAGTGTATAAGAAGAGAGAGAATCAAGCCCTCTGGTTTATTATTTATATGGTACATCGGTTCATTGTAGAGTATCACCCCACCCTTTTCCCCCAATGGGAAACAAGCATTCTTGGCTCTACCAGCATTCCTGGTCCCCATGGATACCAGTGGTCTGCCCACCACCACCAAGCTGTGTGGCTCCCCTGGCCACCACCTGCCTTGAGCCTGAGTGTGGTGATCCTACCCAACAGAGGGGGTAGGCCTTGAGTGCCCCCTACACACAGCCCTGCCAGCACCACTATGTCTATTTACATCCCACTCAGGCACCACCAGCACCTACATATATATACATACATGCGCTTAGTCACGTATACTCGATCAGTAATTGCATTCCCTCCAATGCCATAAATCGGAATATTTTACACAATGACGTACACAATTGATACATGTTTAGCGCTCAGCATTACTAGGGTAAGAAATGGGCTGGTTAGCTTAGTATCAGGATAATGTGACTGAATGGGATATTGGGTCATGGTGCCAGTGGCCTGATCTCCCAGTGGGAGGGGGCAGCACTACAAAGTCACCATGAGTGTGTACTGTCACAAGTCGGTACCTGTCCTGACATAACCATAGATGTTGCTAGTACATAAAGCATCAACAAACAAGCAATTGTATAGGTGCATAAATATTGAAGTTCTAGAAGATATGCTAACAGAGAAAACTAAATTGTACTGCTTCACTGATTCGATAAGAAGTCTCTGTAAATATATTTGCATATATCTACAAACATAGTCTATCTATATTTGTATATGCATATGCACATAATTATCAGCTGATAGATATATAATATATACATATACCTGGCTATATATAGGCCTACACCATCCCGCACCGAAGGAGCGTCATAACCACTTCAGTTCCTCCAAAATATTTCCAATTCATCCTAAATTCTCCTGAGTGCGCCTGACCTACTCCAGGTCCTATTGAACAACTGCACCCCCCAGCTCGTCCACCCCTACCATCCCCAGTTCCCGACGAGGTACATCTTCTGCAGCATATATGAGTTTATAAGTGCTTACACAAGGTGCTTCTTGCACCCCTTCAAATGAACTGATTCAATTTGGACCCTCTTCCATGAACCAATGCCATTTTTATTTGATTATAAAAGAATTATTAAAAAAACCAACTCCAAACCCACCTGTTTTATTAGGAAATATAATTAGAATGTGAAGGAGTCTTTAGTGTTTGCCGCAGATACCCCTACTAATGTAAATGTTGGTAAACATAACCCAGCCCCCACCCTCTAGCACTTTCCCCAAATATATCCAAATTTGTGCTTGAGATTTCAACAATGTTGACGTGGTGGCAATGCTGGTCTTTTTTTGTTATGTATTTTTTTTAATAAAAAGGAGGGGGTGGGTATTTGGCCCATTACTTTATAATATCTTCATTGCCCAAACATTGAATTATATACCACGATTCTAGGACTGAGAAAGGTGTGTATGCAGCTGCGTGCATTTCAGAGTTCATTTTGATCCAAACAATAAGACCATAACTTCATTTGCTTCATTGGTTGCTTATTGGAGTTTTACATCCTGACAACATCTAAGGTCATATCAGGATGGGTACCGACATGTGACAGAGTGCACTCATGTCGACTATATAGTGCTGCCCCACTGGGAAATCAGGCTACTGGTACCATGACCCGATATCCCACTCAGTCACATTATTCTGACACTGAGCCAACTGTACTTGTCCTATCCTATTAATGCCGAGCGCCAAGCTAGGAAGCGACAAGTATCAATTTGATAAGTCATTGGTTTGACTCAACCGGGAACCGAACTCCCGAGCTACCATCCGATCTACCGCACGCGAGGCCCACGCTGTACCGATTCGGCCAGTGCGCCCAGTCATATATGCTTCGTTAAATAAATAAAGAAGAACACAAAACAAATAAATAAATAACGAGGTTATCCACATGCCCACCCATTCCTCTTTTCAATAGTTATTATCAAACAACCAATCACGATTGGAGTGTCAACTTGGTTTTCTGCTTGTTCTCGCCCCCCTACATTTATATAGCCTAGATAAAATAAACAGCAATGTATTTCGCATAACCATGCGACCCAACACACAATAGCAACAAAAACAGCAACAACAACCAGTCACACACAGTTTGAAGTGTATCAAATGTCACCTCCAATTGAAAAGCTGCCTCACGAAGTATTAGATCAGCGCAACAATGTCTTCCTGTATGTGAAATTGAGGCCGCAGGATAGACAACGCATACATATTTCCATCAGGCACATGTTTCACCAGGTTCGCTGGTTGTTTGTTGGAGTTTTACGTCCTTGCAATATCTAAGGTCATATCAGGACGGGTACCGACTTGTGGCAGTGCACACTCAATGCGACTTTATAGTGCTGACCCACTGGGAAATCAGGCTGCTAGCACCATGGCCTGATATCCCACTAAGTCACATTATCCTGACACTGAGCTAACCAGTAATTGCTGTATCCTTTTAATGCTAAACATCAAGCTAGAAAGTGACAAGTCTCAATTTTATAAGTCATTGGTTTGACTCGACCGGGAATCGAACTCCCGATCTCCTGCGCTCTACAGATTCGGCTACCACGCCCAGTCTTCATCAGGTAATCACACCATACATGTCAGGTCCGTGGGACAGTTGTGTCTAATACAGGTACCGAACCTCTCATCCAGTTTCCAGAAAATTGGAATTACCAGAAAACCAGCTATTTATTTTGTAACTGGCAAGTTCTAGATTATACCGCATAGGCCCTACATGGTACAGTATTATACATGTATGTATAATATTTTAAGAATTGTATTATGTAAGTGGATTAAAAAGATCAAACAAACCCTGCTTTTGAAGTATATTAATTTGTATCTATTCAATACAATTTAGTTCTTTACTTTTCATTTTTTATTTTATATTATGAATATATTTAGGCTATTTCCAGGAAACCGGAAAATCCAGAAATTTGGGCCACATCTGGTCCAAAGCTTTGCGGATATTTGGCCCGGTTCCCCATAAAGGCCCTGTCACATTACGACGCATTTCGCAAGCGTGCGGCCAACGTGTAAAATCACTTTTTTACATCAAGAAGCGAGGCGCGGGGGGCAAAGTTGGACGTATACATACCATATACATAGCGTATGGCCAAAGTATGACCAACGTATGGCTAACGGGCTTCCGGGCGAAAAATGCTTGAATTACGCTCATGGTACGTTTGCAGAATGCCGGTGAACGTTATATATGTTATTCGATCGCCAGAACTATGCCTCATATGTTACATATGTCAAGACATGCTGGAGAAAGGCTAAGCATATGTTAGACGTACATTAGACATACCTTAGACGTACATTATCCATATGTTGTCAGTAAGCGGACTGTACGTTCCCACTTCCTTTAATGTAGGTCAACGTAGTGCAACATAGCAAACAACCTTTGTCTACTCAAAACTTTCCCGACCCCCTGAGGCGCGACGCCGTATCTCAACGAACGTTGACATACATTGACGTATACCAACGAGTGCTTAACGCACGCATAATGCATAGCGACGTATCCCGACGTAGCTGGCAAAAATCACATACATTGGTGTATGTTGGTGTGATGCATCATAATGTGACAGGCCCTTAACATCTAACGATGGCTGGAAAAGAAGTGCTGTATTTCAGCACTAGCTATGATGTTGAAAAAGGGTAGCAACTTTACCTTTACTAAAAGTAAGCGTATGAGTACACACCAACCGATGCTCCTACACTGCTTGTTTTTTTTAGTTTTACGTTCTAGCCACATCTATGGTCATATCAGGATAGGTACCGACTTCTGTTCTCATGGCAACTTTATAGTGCTGCCCCAATGGGAGACCACGCTTCCCACTCAGTCGCATTATTCTTATACTGAGCTAACCAGTCCATATCCTATTCTAGTAATGCCGAGTGCCAAGCTAGGTAACGACTAGATAGAAGATTCACCCCGTACTTCCAGTAGAGGGGTGAACGACAACGTAGTCTAAATATGGGCGAAAATAGCTTTAGTATGGAACAAGAAGTAGAATGCCTGGCACCAGTGTCAAATGGTTACTTATATCAGCACAGAGTTGGTGAAATGGGAGAAAATGCAAAAAGACAAGATGGCGCCCAGAGAACGCTGTCGATTTCACTTTTATATTGCATTAAAGTATATGTTTTATTATATTTTCCAACTCAAAAGTAGCGGGTAAATATGAAGACATATACAAAGAATAAATGTTGCTTCTTAGATTGTGCAATTAGGCTCTCATGAAGACATATTTCATTAGCCCGATTTTTCGACCATTTTTTTTATAAGGCTGGTCTTCACCCATGTACTACAAGTACCGGGTGACTCTTTTATCTAGGTAGCGACAAGTATGAATTTGGTAAGTCATCGGTTTGACTCAACTGGGATCCAAAATTCTGATCTTCCACACAGGAAGCCTGCAATATAAAGTTTACCGCGTCATGGTCAGTGGTGCTCCTAAGCAGTTATGCCGAGATTCCATTCTTGTGCAGTGCCAGGTACGTTGTGGGTTAGCAAAGACCCTTTATTACTAAGACGGCTCACTCAGCCTGTACTGTGTAATCAAAATGATCAAACCGACCACTTGGTGCGCTGGCTGTTCTCTTGGTTAAACAGGTGCTATATTATATGTATAAATGTATATATGAATGTGAATGATGTGTGATGATGGCGATGCTGATGATGCTGATGATGATGTGTATTTGTTCATAGCAATTTCATATTGATGTGTATTCATACTTACCTATCTCATGTATAATATAATTGTATGTGTTTACATGTGAAAAACCAACCAGTAGACGGGCTGATCAAACCCACCACAAGGTGGCACTGCAAAATTTGCATTACCATGGGAGAGATAGGGAGTGAGCCGTCTTAGTATTATAGGGTCTTTGGGGTTAAGCTAAGATTCCTTCTACGTGTTATGCGGTATGCGGCATGTGGTATGCGGTATGCGAATGGGAGGATTCCTTCTACGCGGTAAGCGGCAAGCGTCTACCCCCCACCACCAATACCATATGTTTCCACTCAGCACCCCTGTGTGTGACCGTTCATAATGATCAGTTGCCTCTCCTAGTCTAAAACTAATGGACATGTGTGACTGAGGTTTCTATTCGCATACCGCATGCCGCATGCCGCACCGATCGCTACAGGGACCGATCGAGTTGTCGCATTCGCATTCGCATACCGCATGTAAGGGATGTAGCCCATTGACTTCAAGGCGTTTCGATTTTTTGCCACATTCGCATTCGCATACCGCATACCGCGTGTAAGGAATCTTAGCTTAAGGCAGGGTGTCTAACGGTTGTGCATTTGTGATTCTATTCTAAAAGTAGACTGTTCGGATGATTCGTCAAAGCAGGCGGTTACGAAAGGTCGGTCGATTTATAGAGGTTTTACAGTAGATATATATATATATATATATATATATATATGTTTACCTTTGCACAAACAACCCTCATCATACTGGCAGCCCTGGCGCATCATTATTCAGCGTAGACGTGTTCTGTAATAACGCCAAGCCAGTTCTTTACCTCCAGCCGTGTTAATATGAAATCCCATTAATGCATTCCATAAAGCATCACTTGTAATGTGTTAGAAGCCGGTACCCAACCTTAGTAATTGACTTTATTTGTTGCTAGGATGTAAAACCCCAATCATTCAAACAGTCAGTCAATAAACGAATGATTGCATGTCCATGCGACGTATTCCTAGTACCACTTATATAGTTCTTTGCTGTGGTTTTACCACCTAACAACAGCTAAGCTCATATCCCAGTCGGCATTACATGCTCATTCATGGAAACTTTACAGTGCTGCCCCACTGGAAGACCGGGTCTCCGGGACCATGACCAGATATCCCACTCAGTAACATTATCCTGACACTGAGCAAACAAGTCCTTGTCCTATCCCATCGATGTCGAGTGCCATTCTAGATAGCAACAAATATCAACTTAGTAAGTCATAGATTTGACTCGGCTGGGTTTTCGAACCCACGAACTTCATAACGGTTAGTCAGCCATCGCTCCTACTTCCGGTCGCCAGTAAAGGCGCTATTAATGACCCTTGCACATCAATACAGAGATCGATTGTGCAAACGCGAATATTTATTATTGATTTAATGTATTACGATATCAACCCGACGCAGCCTAGTTTCTTAGAACACACTTCTATAGACAGAACGAATACCTATCTGATGTGTCAGCATGGACTCTGGCGCCAGGAAAATTATGGAAATAGTAGACGTTTCCCAGGCCAAGCTATTTTCAAATTTGTTTATTTCTGCAGATGACATTAAATTGTGTTGCCACTTCGACTTTGTGAATAGCAGTTGTGCCCACCCGTATAGACGATTGAATTTAATGGATGAATTCAAATTAACGTTTGAATTAAATTAAATAGAGCAAAAACAATTCGCATACATGGACAATAATTTAATTCGATAAATATTTTATTAATTTAATTTGATAAATGTATTTCCGGAAAACAGTATTTCTTTTCAAGTATTATATTTCTCTTTATATAATATAAACATATATATATATATATATATATAGAAACATTGACATAGTTCTGAAATTAAAATTTGAGACAAAAATAATATTTTGTCAATGAAATTTGAATAGATCCACACGTAGACTAATTAACATTAATTTATGCAATCATCATGAGTTGAGCGCCTGTTTCCCGCTTATCAGCTCTTAAGATAAGAACACCTCCATGCCGACTCAAACCAATGACTTTAAAATGCATACTTGTCGCTACCCAGCTTGTCGCTTGGCATTATTTGAATATGCCAAGGAGCAGTGGTATGAGGAAAGTTAACATTTCTCCTACTTAATTAATGTTGCATGGTCTGACGAAATATATATTTTTCAAAACCAAAACCCTTATCTATATTTGATTATAATATATATACCTAGCTGAGATATTAGTGCATTAACTAGTGATTTGGGACAGCATACACAGAATAATCAGTGAATTTACTACCTCATTCCTGGGGATACCTACTTTGAGAAAGTCATCAGACAGGGAAACCCATTAACCAATTAGGTCAATCTTGTGAGGATAAAGCACCTTTTGAGACAGTCTCATATATATATATATATATATATATATATATATATATCGTCTGTAGCGACGCGGGTCCCGCACCTGCCAACGCTCACACGCCTCCCTGTGGATGCAGCGAGCCATATCGAACAGCACAGCACACGTTCTGCGGGTAGCAGCGGCAGCGGCAGCTGAGAGGGTGTTGACGGCACCGACCGACCACCCAGCAGGGGAGGAGCGGGGAGCGGAGAGTAGGCGGCGGCAGCAGTAGTACCAGTAGGCCGTGGTAGTACTGTTACTGTTAGTGTTACCATTGGTGTCAGCATCATCCATCCGTGCAGGGAGGTCCAGCGGCGCATGCGTGCCGACAGGACTAGGCTTTACCAAACCGTCTAACAAAACATTAACAAACCACACAGTCTTACCGGAGGAGGGCTATATCTATGGGCAGTGGCTGAGTAAGTGAACCCCGCCCTCAAAACACCAGTAGGTAAGTTGGACTTGTCGGGTGAGATGGGAGAGGACATGGTAGAATGGCTACACCCCCCCAACCCCCCACCCCCACTCTGATATACACACATTGGTGTATCAACTCAGCCGTTGGAATTAGTCCATCCAAACACCTTTCCATCCAGGGCACGGCGGTTTAGCACGGGTTTCTCCCCCGACGTATCCCGGCACCCACCCGGCGGCCCCAGTAGCTGCAGAACACCCCGCGGCTTTGGCAATACATACCGGAGACAAACTCGTTCCAGATATCTTCATATTTCTTCTAACATACCTACAATAACTGATTCAGTGGCCTCAGCCTCAGCCATATACATACTGAGTGTTGTATTGGATATTACATATATATACTGTGTGATTATCTGTTTCGAAATCAATTATCTGCAACTAATAACCAAATAGCATTGGGGATAATATGTGTTATTGATGTAGTTATGTTTAACCCGTTAGGATCCAATAGTCCACAACAATGAACAAAACATGCTCTGCACAGTTATTGATCGGTCCATTGATCTGTCTGAGTACATATATATATATATATATATATATATATATATATATATGCCTGGCCAATGCCATCCATGATTGCTGTATTGATCAGCCCATATATATATATATATATATATATATATATATATGTAGTTATGCATGCATTAAATATAGGAAGTACTTTACCTATCAAATACTGACACTTCCTGCCCCCTGGTCCTTTGTCTTAGTAACTGCGACTTCCAGAAATTACATTCATGGCGGCACTTTACAATATATATATTTATATATATCAATGTTACATATATATATATCAGTGTTATATATATGAGCCTGTCTCAAAAGGTGATAACTCTTCACCCCCCCCCCCCCCCCCCCCCCCCATTGTAACGATTGACACAAAACAGCACAGAAACGGTTACACTGAAAACACAAGGACATTTGCTTCAAATCAATATGTATTCTATTGAGATTATGAAACGCCATATAAAAAAACAAATCAGTTTATCCTAAGCAAATGCATAAGCAGATAGTATGTTGATCATTACAATGGACAAAGTTTTGTTCCATAGTGCTTAGCACCTTTTGAAATTTGAGACAGTCTCATATATATATATATTAATAACTCCAATAAGAATTCCACGTTCAGCGATTGGTTAGGTAGCATGATCATTAGTCTGAAAAAAAAAGAAGAGACGAGTTCAGATTGAGTAAAGCATGGCAGTCAATACACGGAGGGGGGTGGGACACATTCCATGTACCGATGCGGTAGGGCATTCCTAACCATTAGGATAATGCACAATCCTGTCATTAGGACATTCACCAGGGAAGCTATTTTATTCTAAGACTAAGAGCGCCTAGATTCAATGAAATGATCATGAAGTAAGACAACACACACATACATATATAGGCCTACAAAGGTGTAATTCATAACCACGGATCACATAGTGGTAGATTCAAGCGTATTGAACGAGGCGTTAGATGAGAGGCATGCTCACCAGTAACGCAGGATGGGAATACCTAGTGGTAGAATGATCATTTGCTGTGCGGGAGGTCGTGGGTTCGCTCCATGGTCGAGGCAAATGCAAACATATGACTCTTGCTGCTACCACCTCAACCGACACTGGGCAATAACTGCTCAGTGTCTTTCTAATATAACTGAGTGGGCTATCAGACAGTAGTGTTGGCAGCATGGTATCTTGGTAGGGCGGCACAAAAACGCTGAAAGGAGTGGGTAGCATAAAAAAGGAACACTTAACACCCTCAATCAGTCAGTGTTCACCAGTAGGTCCATATTGCAGATTTGATTGTTGGAGTTTTACGTCATGGCAACATCTAAGGTCATATCAGGACGGGTACCAACTTGTGACAGAGCGCACTCATAGCGACTTTATAATGCTGCCCCACTGGGAGACCAGGCCGTCATGATATCCCACCCAACCACATTATCCTGACACTGAACCAACCAGTCCTTACCCTATTCTAATAATGCCGGGCGCCTTAGTAGAAAGTGACAAGTATCGTTTTTTAAGTCATTGGTTTGACTCGACCAGGGTTCGAACCCATATGTTCGAATCCCACGATCTACCAAAACGGGAGACGGACACTCAACTCATTTGGTCAACCTGTTTGGTCCCCAGATTGAAGATGGTAGAATATTGTTGAATTAAATATCGGATTGTATATATCTCGCACGCTCGACGGAGCTGTCTCATTTTATATTGTTGATAACTATATTAATGATAACAGAGGAGGACATACTTTGTTAAAATATAAATATAAACGGACACTAGCTGTCCTTTGGACAACTGATGTTAACAAAGTCGTCGTTTGAGAAAAGCGTCATTGGAAGGTGACTGGAGCGATGGCCTAATCGGTAGAGCGCAGGCTTCCCGTGCGGAAGGTCGGGAGTTCGAATCCCAGTCGAGTCAAACCGATGACTTATAAAATTGATACTTGTCAATACCTATAGCCTTGTGCTCAGGATTACTATGATATGCCAAGGACTGGTTTGCACAGTATTACTATTACTAATAGTATTAGTATTAGGATAATTAGGATAATTTGACTGTGTGGAATATTGGGTCATGGTGTCAGCAGCCTGATCTGCCAGTGGGGCAGCACTATAAAATCACCATGAGTGCGCACTGTCACAACTCGATACCCATCCTGATATGACCATATATATTGTTAGGATGTAAAACAACAACACATAAACAAATCATTGGAAAGTGTTACCTGACTATCCGACGCCATCTCGACCATTTAGAGCACACATGAGACCAGAGTGCAATCCTCTTTGCGCATGGGCAGGAGTTGTGTTCAAACAGGATATGGGTCAGTACAAATGACCAGTTTAGCAAATAACATCACGATAAACTAGTAGTTACACAATTACATGTGGAGCTTACAGATATATATAATGATATGTAATTTTCTTTTTTTTTAACACAAATAAAAACAAGGTAATGGATCAAACAGGTCCTACATAATTTATGTGATCATAGAATTACGTAAAATAATATAGGTATATAGCATACAATAATTAAAGAATTCTGGCATGGAGTTGAGGTGGGGTGTAATAGTTGAAATACAATGGAATGTTGTGTTTAAATAATTCTTTCCTTTCCCCTTTCGATTGTTTGTTCTGGATCTATTGGATTAAAGAGGGACTAATTCGTGATAATGATCACTCTACTATATTTATTTAGAGCAATGTGGTAGATATTCAAAATCATTGAATTATGCAACTTGAAGCACAACGTATGTAATAAAGGAATTTATTCAATAAACTATAAGGTGTTTTTTTTTCTAGTTTTAGTTTTTACATTAAAACACATAACTTACCCCCCCCCCCCCCTCCGACCCCCAACCGAACGCGGTGGCTGAATCGATAAGAGTCCATGCTTCCAATGCGGAAGGTCGGGAGTTCGAATCCCAGCCGAGTCGGACCGATGGCAATTATTTACCTTTAAGCTGCATAATCCGATGATAGCGTAACGTTTACGAAACTAAAACACATAGATAGATATAATTCCACATTTCTAACTTAGATACTAGTGTAACTACCAAACTTTTATTGCCGCACATAATCAATACTATATTAATTGAATTGAATCCAACACTGCTGGAATATATGCCATCCATCTATTTGGCATCCATATAAACATTTTTCTTTCTTTAAGATTTATACTGCCTGTCATGGATAAGTCTGAATAGACTTGTTTTCATGATTAGACAGTTTGTCGATAGAAAGCCCGAGCCTACACTTTTACCGACCCAAGGGATTTTTAATTTCCCACACCACATAGACATGGCATGAGAGCAACTGGCCTTTGATGATGCTATAAGTTATACACAGTGGTGGAAATCCAAATTGGCAGAGGTGGGGGCACGGGGAATCGAACCACTGACCTTCAGATTAGGAATCCGACATAGAAAATAGGCAGACACTCTAACCACTCCGCCACAGAGAACACAACGTTTTCGCTTCTGATATTTCATAGTTAGCCCTATGAATTAAATTACGTCAATCTAAATTAACATAGATTATAATAATAGCCCTAACATATTTATCCTTAAAAATAATATATGGTAGAAACTGGGAACCATCGGACAGCTCTATGCAACGCCTCATCGGGACGTGCCAAATCGGCCTACCAGCGAGGGGCGGCGGCTACACAGGGCGTGGGATACCTGTTTAATAGATACGGAGGCGCAGGAGGGAGATACTTGTCGGGTATGGGTCGGAGGTGGAGAGGAGACATGAGAGTGGGAGGGGTGGTGAGAGATGGGAGCGGGAGGGGAGCGTGGAAAGGGAGGACTGAGAAGGCGGGGTGAGAGGGGAGGAGGAAGGCGGACAAGACAGGAGGGGCTGGAGAAAATGAGACGAGAGGAGAGGAGAGGGGAGGAGAGGAGAGGAGAGGAGGGAAGAGAAGAGGAGAGGGGAGGAGAGGAGAGGAGAGAGGAGAGGAGAGGAGAGGAGGGGATGGAAGGGAAGGGTGTGGAGAGGATAAAACTGGAAGGAAGGGTGGAGGGGGGTAAAAGGGGAAAGTGGGAGGGGGCGTGGTATAGACGTGAAGTGCCAACACATATTTAAGAGGTTTTGAAGTTGGACATGGAAAGGGAGGGAGCAAACAAATGGGAGTGTGTGTGTATGTGAGGTGTGTGAGGATTGAGGGGTATGTGTGTGTTACCGACGCCTATAGAACCACCATTGGGGTGCTCTAGTATATTGTTAGAAATGAATGCGCCCATTTGTGGGAAGCGTTCACTGTCAAGCTGCGATGATATATATTAGAAATATATAGCGTCACGGATAGGGGCGGACCATAGGGGCAGATATCTCTACCAGTATGCACAAGTTCCTCATATTTTGGCTTAGGAGAGCGGCGCCAGGGCGCGGAGGTGGCGCTACCTGTGGAGATGGATCAGTCAGTTATGGTGGTTTGGTCGTGATGCGCGAAAAGGAAGAAAGCAAGGCGGGGGTGGAAGAAGGCATTTTTATTTGACGCCTCAACAGAGCATACAGGGTAAGGAACAAGGTCAACAAAGCAAGTAGGCTCAGAAGGAGCAAGTGTTATGAATGCACAAAAATAGAGGTAATCAGGTAAGCTCATGAGGAGCAAGATAAGGTGAAAGTTCGGGTTAGGTCAAATGTCTGTGGCCTGAGGGGGTGCCGAGGAGCCCTCCACCAAAGCGGCGGAGAGGGCTCGAGGGGCGCCCGAGGGCGCGAGGCGGGGCACGTATGCATGAACCGCCGCGGAGGTCCAGGTGCCTTGCGCCATTATCTCGGCGAGGGGGACCCCGGTGCGCTGGCAGGCCTGTGGGCGGACAGGCGGAGCAGCGCGGTGAGGGAGCGCGGGTCGAGGGGGCGGCCCGAGGGCATCATGAAGGCAGGGGCGTCGGGAGCAGCGGGGCAGAGGGCGACGGCCCCGAACCAGGCCGCCACGGGGCAGTGGGCGGAGCCCGGGATGGCAGGAACGAAGAGGGCGACCGCGCCCGAGGGGGTGGAGATGGTCTTGGAGCTGCGGATCCGGAGGCGCAGACCACCGGGCGCGGGGCGGACGTCGTCTCGGGTGAGGGTGTGGGGGCCGCCCCACCCCTCAGGGCTCGGGGCCAACAGGTTGGATTGCCGTAGCATCCCGAAGTACCCGAGGAGGAGAGCGGCCCGAGGAACGAGGGAGGCGGGCCCCGCTCGGGAGAGGTGGTTGACGGCGAGGGCGAGCTGCTGCGGGGTCAGGGGCGGCGCCTGTCGGGGGGCGTGAGTGGAGGCCCGTTCCCCGCCTCGGCAGACGTCCTTGGGGAGGCGGGCGTCGAAGCCCGAGGTCAGGCCGCCGGCGCCCTCGACCCAGGAGCGGGCGCCCGAGACAGAGTTCTTGATGGAGGCGGGCGCGAGCCCGCGGAGATAGAGGGCGGCAGTGAAGGCGGCGACGTCGAAGGGCGAGGGCGCAAGGGGGTCCACGCCTCGGGCCACAGCGTAGGCGACGAACTCCTCGGCCTGGCGACGGCGGTTCCTCCAGGTCGCCGGGGCGAGGGAGGCGGCACGGAATCGCGAGACGGCGGCTACCTCGTCCGGGGGGAAACCTATAGACCGGGGAAGAAGGGAAAGGCGTCATGGGTGATGCTGACAGGGAGAAGCCCGAGGCGCACTACCTCGGCGCGGGCCGTCGCGTCCCAGGGTCCCGGGAGGTGGGCGCGGCTGAGGGCGTCGGCGAGGAGGAGGTCCGCCCCGGGCTTGTGGACGATCCGGAGCTCGAAGGAACCCGTGGCCGCCATCAGCCAGAGCTCCCGGGCGCAGGTCCCGAGGGTAGCGTCTCGGGCGCGTCCCGACTCGAGCGCGAGGGCGGAGGCCATGTTGTCCATGTTCACCGTCACCGTCGCCCCCGCGGCGTCATCCGGGAGGAGGGCGCGGAGGGCAGCTACGAGGTTGACCGCCTCCAGCTCATGAATCGTCGGGAAACGCGCCCGGAAGGCCTCGGAGTACCCTCGGGCGTAGTAGTGAGTGGGGGAGAAAGCCCCGCCCCCGGTGAGGCATGAGTCACACTCTATCACCCACCGACGGCCTGCGGGAGCCCGGAGAAGGTGAAGGCCGTTGGAGATGCGACCATAGGCGGCAAACCACTTCAGGTCCCGGAGGGCGTCGTCGGCGAGGGTGAGGGCGGTGGCCCCGGAGCAGCTGCGCAGCGCCCCGAAAGTGGAGAGAGGCGGAAGACGGCTGGAGGGTGAGTGCCTGAGGGAGGCCGACGGGCGGCCTTATAAGGGAGAAGGGGGGCGGGACAGCAGGTGAGGTGTGATAGCGGGCGGCCCGGGGGAGGGCGAGAGGTGGCGAGCAGCGGGCGTCGGGTGAGGCGCGAGCGCCGGAACAAAGAAGGTGGCGAGGGAGGGGGGGTGGCGAGCCGGGGGTCGGCCGAGGTGAGGAGGCAGCGCCGCAGCGGCGGGGGAGGGTCTCTTCCTCTCCTCGCATCAAGCGTAATGCTTCGCATTACGACCAATGCGAAGCATTTCGTTTGATGCGAGGGAAGGGAGAGCGACTCAGCCTCCAGCCGCCTTCCAGCTCTCTGCCCTCTTCTTCTGCCTTGGCACTCCACCTCGTCGGACCGCTGCTCCTCTGCCGACCCTACACCATGCCCGGCCGCGGAAAAGGAAAGAGTCGGAAAAGCTCCAAGACATCCGGCATGGCCACGCCAGGACCCTCCTCGGGCTCCCCGGGTGGCCCCGCCCCCCTTACGGCCCCGACCTCGCCCGCATCACCCTCGGGCCAGCCCATCAGCGAGACGGCCCTCCTCATCGAGGCCATCGCCCACCTCACCAGCCGCATGGACAGAGACATGGACGAGAGGGTGGAAGCCCGAGGGGCCCCGCGGAGCCCCCCGCCCACGCCGAGGCGGGAGCCCGCCTACAGCCTGCCGCACGTCCCGGCACCTCGGGCATACGCCGCAGCCGGGAGCCGGCTCCCGCCTCCACCTCAAGCGACCCAGCCCGGAGGCCTGCACCTGCAGTGCCAGGGCTACACCCGCGCCCACGCCAGCTCAGCACCACCGCCCACCTACCGCCACGACCCCGTGGAGCACAGCCCGGCATCCGCGGCCGACGCAGTACGCGAGATACTGGCATCTGCCGAGGCGCGGCAGACCGTACGCCGTCGAGGTATTTCTTCCGATTATCTCTTCCCCTGCGACCTCGTCGAGAGGGGGGCGGGGCGCAAGGCAGTCAAGCTCGGAGAGGCGACCAAGGATGAGTATAGCCTCGCCCTCCTCTCCATGGTCAACCACCCCTCCTTCCCGGATCACTCCCTCCAGGGCCTACACCAACACCACCTCACCGTCATGAGAGACGTCCTCATCCACCCCTGGCCAACCGTCCGCCGGTACTCGGAGACCATCTTTTCCTGGATCGCGGACGGAAGGCTCCCCCAGGGGTGGCATGACCCTGTCACCCTCAACGTGCTCAGGGTCGACTCCCTCACCACGCCCACCACCCCGGCAACACCAGCTCCCCGAGGCGAGGACGGGGCCCGAGGCGCACACCGCCCCCAAGTCGACACCCGCACCGCCTACGATAGGCATACTCATGGGGCCCCCTGCCCCGCTTGGAACCGCGATCCCACCTCGTGCGATCGGGCCCCCCGTCGGGGAGGCCCACGGCGAGGTGGGAGACAGGCACCGGCACGTCTGTGCGTATTGCGCCAACGTACGGCGCATATTAACCATGCACAGCGAGGCCGGATGCCTCACCAAGCAGGCCCGTGAGCGCCAGACCCCGGCCACCTCGGCGGATTTTTGATCCGCCGGCCTCCCCCCGGCCGGCCCGGGGGGGCCCGTCCCGGCGCCTCACCCTCACCACTGCCGACAGCCCCGTGACTTCCACTGACAGCCCCCCAGCGAACACCGATCGAAACGCCGCCCAGAGGAAGCCGAGGATCATCACCTCGCACCCCACACCTCAGACAACTCAGCCCAGCCTCACGAGAGACCCTCCCCAGACAGCCCAGCCACCGACCCTCACGACACCGCCTTCATGAACCCGCCCGACCCGCCCCCGACTCCCACACGCCCAGCCCTGAGGAGTTCGCTCCCCCCCTGATCGACCCTCGCCGGACCTCCTCCCCCCAGGCCTCAGGAGCGGGCCTCCCTTTTTTGGCCGCCCGCTCCCCCTCCACGTAGGCCCCGGACCTCCCTCTCAACCAGCCCTGCCCGCCCCCCTTCCACGTAGGCCCCGGACCCTCCTCTCAACCAGGCCTGCCTCTCCGGGCCCCGCCTCGGGCGCGCCTCGAGCCCTCTCCTTACTCTTTGGCGGAGGGCTCCTCGGCCCCCCCTCTACCAACTCTGACACTGCTCCTTCTGAGCCCCTCCTGTATTTATCCTCTGCTCCTCATGAGCCCCTTACTGTATTGCTCCTCACGAGCCTGTTGCTCCTCATGAGCCCCTCTTATTGCTCTCTGCCTCCTCAGCCTGTGTTACCTCCTCTGTTGCCCTGCTTGTACCGTTTACCTTACATGTCTCTATGTTTTTGTTCCTTATCACTGTTCTCTGTATTTGCCCGAGGCGTCACAATAAACGCCTCAGTTTTCCCACATCCGCCTCTGTTCTTCCTTCTCGCGCATCGGTCGTAATGCGAAGCATTTTGTTTGATGCGAGGGAAGGGAGAGCGACTCACCCCCCCCCCCCCCCCCCCCCCCCCCTCTACCCGGGCTTTCACCCAGCATTTGCGCCTCGCGCGACGCCCGCTGCTCACCCTCGCCCTCCTCCGACCCTGAGCGACTCACGCCTCTCCTGCCACTGCTCACTTTCCCCCTTATAAGGCCGCCCGCCGGCCTCCCTCAGGCACTCAGCCTCCAGCCGCCTTCCAGCTCTCTGCCCTCTTCTTCTCCACCCACCCACCCAACTTTCCCTCCTGTACCCTCCTTCTCGCGCATCAGTACCAAGTTACAGCAAGTTACATATACAATGGGAACCTTTCATGAGCCATTTCTCTTCGCTATACACTTGGTGGCAGCACCTGTTCCCGGTCCAAGTCGGCCATGATGGTTGGATAGAAGGGTGTAGGTGTGTGTGGTGGTGTAGGTATGTGTGTGGTGGGGGTGTAGGTGTGTGGTGGGTGTGTGTGGTGGGGTGTAGGTGTGTGGTGAGGGTTTAGGTGTAGGGGTGTACAGGTTTGTGGTAGGGTGTGGGGTGTATGGTGGGCTTTAGGGCTGTGGTGGGGGAGTAGGTGTGTGGTGGGGGTTTAGGGATGCTAAAGATTGTGAGGTGCTGCTCTGCAAGACACCCCTACACCTCCACCACAAACCACCAACACCCCCACCACATCCCTAAGCCCCCACCACACTCCTACACCCCACCACACCCACCCCACCATACCCACTCACCACACCCCTACACCTCCACCACACACCCCTAATTCCCCATACACCCCCACCACATCCACCAAAATCCTCACCACATCCCTACACCTCTACACAACACAAAACATACGCCCCTACCACCCACCCACCATACACACCTAGACCCCAAACACCCCCCCCCCCCCCACCACACACACCAAAATCCTCACCACAGCCCTACACCTCCACCACACAAACCTACACCCCAACCACACCCATCACACCATGTCCACTCACCCCTAAATCCCCACACACCAAAGTCCTCACCACACCCCTACATCCCCACAACACATGAGACCGGCATGGTGCACCATCTGACGAGAGAGTCATGCAAACTGAAATGTCCCCCATTGTGGAAATGGCGCGGCACATAGTTGTTGGTATTTATAAATAAATAAATGATATAAAACATAAAGCCTTGTCTAGACAACATCTAGGTACCCCCATCCCTCCCTCTTGATTACACACCCTTACGCCTAGCCTGCATAATGAATATTATCACTTAACTATATGGGCTAAGATTCTTAAGACTCCTATGCAGATTCACAAGTATAAGAACTCATTCACCATTCCTACCAGCTATATAATAATAAGAATAATAATACTACTACTATTAAATAAAATATTGATTTCCACATGATCATTGTACATATCAGTTGATATTTATATCAGTAAAGTTTCACGTGAAAAAGGAGACAGCAGAAGTACAATATTGATGAGGCACTTTCCCCAGTTAAAAATAACACATACACATTATTAATACTATAAAAATGATGAATAATAACAAATAAAAGAAATAAAAGTAAAAGGTATGTTAATATTACATGTTACCATGGCCACGTAATTGTTGGCGCGGCCCTGCCTCGTTCTGAATTAATAAATGTCGATCATGAATATAAGTTAAGAATAAGAGCCACAGCTCACCAATTGACTTCTGGGCCTATATGTATGTGTCCGGATTAGCGGTCGTAACCCTGCGTCGTGTGGATTTCCCGGGTTAGCGGCGAAAACTGCGTATGTATGTGTCGGGGTTAAACTAACTCGGCGAGCGTAAAGTCGCCTGCACTAACCCCATGCGAAAGGAGGGTTAAAGGTGGGGTTAGGCACCAACTCGCCCCAAATCTATTCAATGTGACCATATTTAACAGAATTAGATACGCAATAAGTGAAATTTGATCAATTTAACCCTAAATTCGAAGCGTTATTAAGGCTACCGCCGCATTGGCAGCGATATTAATAGTTATATTTTCGAATCGACGAACGTACAGTAAACAAACCGCCGCCGCCGCCAGTATGGAAAGCGACGTCGATGTGGCGGCGGCGATTTGTTTACTTTACATTCGTCGATTCGAAAATATAAATATTAATATCGCCGCCAATGCGGCGGTAGCCTTAATAACGCTTCGAATTTAGGGTTAAATTGATAAAATTTCACTTATTGCGTATGTAATTCTGTTAAATATGATAGCATTTAATATATTTGAGCCTAATATATGGCTACAAACGCAGATGGATTTCCCAAATCTATAAATACCTGAAACGTTAGCTAACCCATGTGCGCTTTGGACCCATACATCCCCCATGACACATTTGGAACCCCGGTGTTAGCTAACCCGGCACCCTCCTTTAACCCCGCTCCGGTTAAAAATTGGCTCATACTTATGGGCCCTGCCATGCTCTTGCATGAGCCACAATATAGGCGATCAACATAACCCAAGAACCATTTATAAGGCCGAGGTAAGTGATATGCCAGTGTCGGCATATTGCTACCGTGTTGTCAGGCTGCAGGTATACAATTTATTTGGGCCACTACTCCTCGATGCAAAACTAGCTGTAATATCGTGAATGGAACAAATAGGCCATTCTAATCGGATTGTCTGTTGGGGATTTATTTCCTAGTAACTTCTAAGGTTACACCAGGACGGGTCGTGACTTGTCATAGTGCGCGCTCATGGCGACTTTATGGTTGCGTACCTCATATATATGCACTTGAACCGAACGGGATGGCCGAATGAGTTAGAGCGTCCGTCTCCCGTGCTGGTAGATCGTCGGCTCGTGGGTTCGAACCCTGGTCGAGTCAAACCAATGACTTAAAAAATGATACTTGTTGCTTCCTAGCCTGGCGCACGGCACTATTAGGATATGGCAAGGACTGGTTGGCTCAGTGTCAGGATAATGTGACTGAGTGGGATATCGGGTCATGGTGCCAGCGGCCTGGTTTCCCAGTGGGACAGCACTATAAAGTCGCCATGAGTGCGCACTGTCACAAGTCGGTACCCGTCCTGATATGACCTTAGATGTTGCTAGGACGTAAAACAACAAACAAACAAAGAAACATGCATTTGCATACCAAGTATATGGAATCCTAGCTTTATCCTAATAATGCTGAGCACCGGCCACAGTTGTATCAAGTATCTCATTTTATAACTCTCTGGTTTCAGTTGGTCGGAGACCGAATCCACAGATAGTACCATGCTGTTCTAAATTCTAGGTGCTTACTTAGCGTTCTATACCATAATATATGTAACACATGTGTACGTGTTATATTCATTGGGATGTGGTACACAAGGGCCGTATTCGATTAACACGACCCGGGCGACTCGGGTCGCCCGACTTGCTAGAATTTCAAATCGAACACCGTGAGTGGAGTCGACAAATACAAGTGCCATGTGCAAAAAGTCCTGACCGCAGTAACCCACGTCTTGGCTGGGGGTGGCAAGGAGCGATGACGTCACATTTGTGCTGGTACCTGTAGGATAACAGCTATAAGTACAAGTCCTATGTGTTGTTTTAATGCTTTTTTTTTTTTTAATAACCCAGATTAATGAAATGGAAATATAACTAAACTATGCAATCATAAAATACTTTAAATCCTATTTTGCTGTAGTTATATCGGTTATTAAATAAATAAAAAAGTGTTGGATTAAGCCACCATTTTTTTCCACCCTGAGCTTTGAGAAGCGTGTTCGCTTATTCAACCCGAGTCTCTAGGATATGCGCATGCTCCAAAAAGTGACTCGGGTGACTCGAGTTGGTTAATCGAATACGCCCAAGGGGGGAATTATATCACTTAGCTACTAAGGTTCGGCTGTGTACATCTTTGAACCGCAAATCTAAGAAGAAAACTGGCAAAGCTGCCTTATATCAAACAGTACACTGGCTTGTATCTAGTGTTGTAGTCTGCACTGACCTCTTGGGCAAAGAGTCGCATAGACAGGTAGACGTGGATAGGGTAGTGACGTCAGGGAGTCTAGGTGGTGTAATGGTTAGCACACTGGCCCAGAATGTAAGAGAGGTGTGTTTGATTCATGCTCTAGGTGCAATATTTCCTATTTTCATTACCCCCATGACACTGGTGCCATGACCAGGATCCTGAACAAGCTATGGCTGCATGGTTGTTGAACCTACCCTGTGTATGTATATAAATGCATTGCCTGTATATGTGTAATGGTAAGGATTAAATGACTTACAATTCCAGTGGGACGAGTGTAGCAGTCTGCACTGACCTCTCAGGCAAGGAGTCACATAGGCATGTAGGCATGATAGGGTGGTGGCATCAGGGAGCCTAGGTAGTCTAATGGTTAGCACACTATGTTGGTCCGATTCCCGCTCTAGGTGCAATATTTCCCATTTTCATCATCCCCCCCCCCCCCCCCCCCCCCAACGACACTAGTAATGAAGAGAGCAATGTAAGGTAGCAACAAGTTTGTACGTTTTTGGCGGTCATTTTGTTGAGGATTCATCACATGACATGTGCATTATGTCCATGGCCTGCTACATGTGACGCGGACACCCTAACCACCTAGGCACCCCGTCCGGTGTAGCATACATGTAATGCACATGTAGGTATCATGTTTTGTGTTGCAGCACCGCTCATGCACAAGAATGAATAATTTCACATAAAAAATGCACATATATATATGTATAGTATAATATATATATATATACATATAAATATCAGTAAAACCTCTCTAAACCGACCGACCATGGGACCAACATTAAGTGGTCCATTTAAGGAGGTGGTCTGTTTAGAGAGTTAGAATATCCTTACAATGGTATTGTTCGGACCCAAATAAAGCGATCGATATAGGGGAGTGGTCGATCTGTGGAGGGGTGGTATAGAAAGGTTTTACTGTAGTATATACAGTAAAACGTATAGAGAGGTTTTACTGTAGTATATACAGTCACACCTCTCTAACGGACCACCTCCAAAGATCGACCACTCCCCTATATCGATCGCTTTATTTGGGTCCCAATGACGATCGGCCATACAATCACATTGTATTTTTATCAAAATAACCTCCCTAAACCGACCACCTCCCTAAATGGACCATTTAAAGTCGGTCCCATGGTCGGTCGATTTAAAGAGGTTTTACACTATATGATATAGTATATAATTAGTATAAATATATATATATATACACCTCAGATTCTTGCTCTAAGTGTATCATTGTTCATACTACATACACAAGAATTTGAACAGTTTTGTTTGTTTGTTTTGCGATTTAAAAAAAACAACTGAAATGATTCATTGTAAACACACGTATATTTACAGTAAAACCTCTCTAAATCGACCGACATTGGGACCGACTTTAAGAGGTCCATTTGTGATTTAGGGAGGTGGTTGGTTTAGGGAGTTAGAATATTGTTACAATGGTATTGTCGATACCCAAATAAAGCGATCGATATAGGGGAGTGGTCGATCTGTAGAGGTGGTCGGTTAGCGAGGTCTTACTGTATATATATATATATATCTATATATGTATGTATGTATATATATATATATATATATATATATATATATATATATATATATATATATATATGTGTGTGTTTGTGTTTTCTTTTATGCGTTCTGTAAAACCGGTGTCGACTTAGTGGATTAACTGTTAACGGAGCGTTATAAAACGAAGCAGACAACTACATAGAGAAAAATATAACTAATAAACCCTCGCTGTCGCGGCCGGGAGAACGCCATCAACAACTAACTCCAAGCAGAGGCATGCTCCCCCCCCCCCCCCCCCCCCCCCCCCCCCCCCACACACACACACACATGTAGCTATCGATCGGGCGCTTGGAGAGTGATGCACCTACTCGCGCTCAGTTGGAAATGACGAGATTTGGCTCCAATCACAGCCTGACCACGGCTGTTCAGTTTTATGCGAAGAGTCCACATCAATTCAATCGTTTTATTTTAGTGTATCGGTTACGATATATACGACATGTGTAAACACAAATCAAACTGGATGTGGGTCTATGAGAGGTAGGGATATTCTATACATCTGAAGTCGTGCATCGCATACGACGTGTATAAAATCCAATAGCTGCGGGAAGTGATCGGTGCGCGTCCGTGTCCACAAATTTGTGGTGAGTAGCAGAAAACTCTGTAAACTAGGTTACTCTGGATGTTATCGGATAGATAAAACACCGACAGTGACAATCGTGTCGCATATTGTGATCCCCTACCCCTTCTTCTGTGCCAATGGAATTCTACTAAAGTACTATTGCTAGTTTCAAAATTATACCCAACAAATCAGTAAACAGAAGGTATGACCACACGATATGCGTCAGGCATATACAACGTGCGATTGTCAAATCACATATATATATATATTCGATTTACACCAACAGTACTTTAAAAAAAAATCTCTCTGGTGGGATAAAGGTGATAAATCCATGAGTGCACACTGTTACAAGTCGGTAAACCATCACGATAATTGATATATGACCTCAGGTGTTGCTAGGACACACAACGCAAACCACTCACTCATTTACCCAATCACTTCCTACGTTGGAAAGTTTCACTCTGGTCATTTTGCTTTGGAGAATCCGATTCTGTGACGTCACCTTGCGGAATCCCCCATTCCCGAATGTATGTATGAATACGCACCGGCCACTGTCAGATTGTGCACATGTATACACATGGACATATGAACGTTACGCATACCATTCTCAGAAATGGAATCACCATCGGACAACTATTTCAATTTACAAAACAACAGCAAAAAAAACCCAAAGACGTCCTGCTTTAGGAAGGACAGTCCTGCTTTTCTACAGCTTTTAGCTGTATTCACACGGGCAACAAGTAAAACGATCTAAGCAAAGCGTTTTACCTGAGGCGTTTTAGAAGCGCATTCACACGGGCAGTACTTGGGCCAGAAATCGATATCAGCGCATGAGCAAGTCGATACTAACCAGCGCCAGTTTGGGTTCGTCGACGTCGCCACAAGAGAGTGTGGGTTCGACCTAGATATGTACGGACTGAATCGTATTGGTTTGGAACGGTCAAAACTTCTGCTGGGCAGTGAAACCCTAAAAATAAATCATGAAAAAAATATCTGTGAACCTCTAGCAGGTTCATAGACCAAATTATATAATATGCACTTTTGATCGACCGGAAAGTCAACAAACCAAGGTCTCGACTGCGCATGCGTGTGACGTCCTAAATCGCTTCATATGTGTTCACACGGACAAGATAAAACGATTCAGCGTAGATCGGTTCCTGTAGACCACATCGCAAAGCGTTTTACATTAAACGATTTATGTAAATCGATTCAGCCCTAAAACGCCTCAGCCGCACATTCACACTGCAAATGTGAGTCGACTAGGCAAGTCGATTTATATGAATCGATTTAACTTCCCCGTGTGAATACAGCTTATGATATACTTCAACTCATCATAAAACATGTTGCCTTTAGTGTCAGTAGGTGAAATATTCAGGCTTAAGTAGACTATAGTAATTCATTTAAGTACTATAATTTGTAACTTGCGTATTTTGGTTGCTATGAAGTAAAAATTCACATTCATTATGCATATATAAATATCAGCTGTGTTCTTTTTCTTCTTTTTTTTTCTTAAAAAAAGAGATTTGGCAATAGCCATCCTAGCTGATGGTTAGACAGCTACTCTAACATTTTTTTTCTTGAAGATTTATACTGCCTGTCATGGATAAGTCTGAATAGACTTGTTTTCACCATTAGACAGTTTGTCGATAGAAAGCCCGAGCCTACAATTTTACCGACCCAAGGGATTTTTAACCTCCCACACCACATAAGCCCCGTTTACACGGGTGATTTAAAACGCTTCATATAAAACCAGTTGTCTAGATCGATTTACATTTGGCGTGTAAATGCGACGCTATGGCGTTTTAGGGCTGAATCGATTCATATAAATCGGTAGATGTAAACCACCTTGCGAGGTAGTATAGATGAAGCGATACAGCCAGTTCCCGGGTGGCGATAGTGTAAAATAGCGGCGCTCGCTGGCTACAGGCTCAGCTGTAACTATCGCTGGTGCCCGGCAGTGTTAGGGACCGATTAGTCCAAAATCTATTGAATGCGATCATATTTAACAGAATTACATACTCAAATAATGAAATTTAATTAAATTAACCCTAAATTCCAAGCGATATTAAGGCAGCCGCTACATTGGTGTCGTTATTCATATTGTGAATCGACCAATGTAAACTAAACAAATAGCAGTACTCGCCGGCTACAGGCTCACCACTAAGGCTGCTGGTTCCTGGCACCGACACACTTTCAAAGTCGGTCCGTTTAAACGCGCCACTACATCGCTTCATATAAATCGGTTTGTCTAGATCGTTTTACAATTCCCCGTGTAAACACGGCTATAGACATGGCATGAGAGCAATTGGCCTTTGGTGACACTGTAAGTTATACACAGCGGTGGAAATCCACATTGGCAGAGCTGGGGTCACAGGGAATCGAACCACCGACCTTCAGATTAGGAGGCTGACATAGAAAAAAGTCAGACACTCTAACCACTCCACCACAGAGAACACTAACATAAATTCCTAATCCAGTTGAAATAAATACACCAGCACGTGGAGAGTTGTCTGACGGGATCAAGGGGGTGGATGGGGGTAGGGAGGGGTGGGGGGTGAGGAGACCACCTAACAGCGAGTAAAAAGAGAGCGAGTAAAAACAAGTGAGTTAAAATCACACCACCTAGAGACAAACCGCTTGGTACACATATAGAAAACATATTCAACGAATAGATTATATTAAATTGATAAGGTTAGGGTTCTGCATTTCTATTAATTTTGAATAAAATAAACGTTTTGCAGTGCGCATACCGGCAAACTCAATGCATTGTCAATGGCCGTGAACAATCTTCATACAGAAAAAGTGAAATATCTTTAAAACCAGACCATCTAGAGACAAACCGCTTGGTACACATATAAAAAACATATTCAATGAATAGATTATATTAAATTCATAAGGTTAGGGTTCTGCATTTCTATTAATTTTGAATAAAATAAACGTTTTGCACTGCGCGTACCGGCAAACTCAATGGCAGTGCGCATTCGTTCTGCAGCCAGGCTGCGCGCGCATACACAATGTTAGTAAACATTGAAATAGGTCTATAGTAGGCCAATATAACCACACGAACCACTCCAGTCCCATAACTCGTCGCGGCCCATTTAACACAGACATGATTATACGGATATGGCCAAGCGGCACAAAATTAAACCTCCAGTCGCTACCTACCCATTCAACTCAACAAGTCACAAAGTTCAATCTCGTGACTGGTTAGTTTAGTGTTATGATAATGTGACTGAGTGGGATATTTGGTCATGGTGCTGGTGGCCTGATTTCCCAGTGCTATAAAGTCGACATACGTGTACTGTCACAAGTCAGTATCTATCCTGATATGACCTTAGATGTTGCCAGGATGTAAAACTCCAACAACCAACCAACCTAAAGGTCGCATTCCTTACACGCGTAATGTGTAATGCGAATGCGAATGCGAATGCGACAAAAAATCGAAACGCCTTGAAACCTATGAGCTACATTCCTTACACGCGTAATGCGAATGCGAATGCAAATGCGCATGCAAATCCATTTTCCCGATCGGTCCATGTAGCGATCGGTGCGAAATGCGTAATGCATCAAGGTGGTGCGAATAGAAAATCATCAGTCACATTTGTCCATTGATATAAGGCTGGAGGAGGTGACTGATAATTACGGACAGCCGGGACAAGGTGGTGCGAACAGCAAAGCATCAGTCGCATTTGTCCATTGATATAAGGCTGGAGGAGGCTGTTAGGAAGCAGTCTTCATGAGAAATATGAAGAATGGGATGGTGCAAACATGTAGGTTTATGCGACGGACCTGTTAGGAAGCAGTCTTCATGAGAAATATGAAGAATGGGACGGTGCAAACATGTAGGTTTATGCGGCGGACCTGTTAGGAAGCAGTCTTCATGAGAAATATGAAGAATGTACTTTTTATATACTTCACTGCATAACGCATGACGCATGTAAGGAATGATGGCATTCCCATAACGCATAATGCATAACGCTTTACGCGTGTAAGGAATGCCACCTTAACAAGTAATCCAGTGGAAATATAATTTATGTGGCGTTTAGATAAAATGTGTGCTGTGCATTTTAATGTATGTTGCTCATGCGTTAAACCTAGATAAAGGATTCACCCTGTACTCGCAGTACATGGGTGAATACCAGCCCTATATCAAAGCTGTCGAAAAAGCGTGGAAATGAAATAAGAGCCTAATTTCACAATCTAAGAAGCAACAATTATTCTTTGTATATGTCTTCATATTTCCCCGCTACCTTTGAGTTGAAAAATATAATAAAACATATAATTTAATAGAATTTAAAGGTGAAATCGACGGCATTCTATGGCTGCCATCTTGTCTTTTTGCATTCTCTCCCATTTCACCAACTCTGTGCCAATATATGTAGCCATTTGATCCTGGAACCAGAGTTTCTAGTTCCTGTTTCATACTAAAGCTATTTTCGCCCATATTTACACGACATTGTCATTTACCCGTGTACTACAAGTACAGGGTGAATCTTTTATCTACGTTAAACCGTTCTTATTACAGGGCACACAATTACATTAATTAGACACATTTTACCAGATGAGATGGCGGAGGGGCAAAGTGCCCACTTTGTCATGAGTTCGATTCCTGGCCGAGTAAATCCAAACATTTACAACTACTTTACCTGTCGCCTGCCATTGCTGGGATAGGGCACGGGATGGTTAGCTCTGTGTCAGATGCATGTGACTCAGTGGATATTGGGGAGGGGGTGTCATTGCCATTGGTGGTACGGAATCCCAGAGGGGCAGCACTATGAGGATGCCGTCAGGCTATCTGTCTAGACATGACATTCGATGATGATAGGACATAACTCCCCCCCCCCCCCCAAATAACAAACAAACAACCTAACACCAAACACACAAACAAAAATCCCTAACCCACACACAACAAAACCACAAAGGCATACAGTGACCCACACACAAACAAACACCACAATAAAACAACCTTTCCTGTAAATATATGCGAGTTTATTATTATGAACATATTTATAAGGGAGAGAAGGTTTGAGAGCATGCTAATTTGACTCAACTACCTAATACCTAAGTGTTGTTGTTTGTTTGAGTTTTACATCCTGGCAGCATCTAAGGTCATATCAGGACAGGTACTGACTTTTGATAGTGCACACTCATGGTGACATTACAGTCCTGTCGCACTGGGAGGCCAGGCCGCCAGTACCATGACCTGATTGATATCCCACTCAGTCACATTATCCTGACACTGAGCAAGGCTCGGCATTATTTATAGGATAGGGCAAGGACTGGTTTACTCAGAGTCAGGATAATGTGACTGGGTGGGTCATGGTGCCTGGTGACCTGGGCCGCGTTCAGGGTACGTCTCGGAGACGTCTCGGCGATGCTTTTTGGCCTATTTGCGTTCAGGGTGCGTCTCGGCGACGTCTCGGCGACGCCTCCCTTTTCAATCAGGAGACAAAAAGCGCCTTGAAAATGGCCGCCGTTTCCATTGGTTTCAGCCAATTACAGCACAGCTTATCCATTGCAAATGGCCGCCGCCTATGGGGGCGGCCATTTTCGAGACAATAAACTGCCTTTGCCGTTCAGACTAGCGTGACGTCAGGCCCGTCGCCGAGGCGCCTCCGAGACGTACCCTGAACGCGGCACTGGTCTCCCAGTGGGACAACACTATAAAGTTGCCATGAGTGTGTACTGTCACAAGTCGGTAACAGTTCTGATATGAACTGAGATGTTGCCAGGATGTACAACTCCAGCAACAAACCAATCCATTATTCATTGGTTTGATCCCTCTACCTATTCAAATCAAAGACTTACAAAATTTAATATATTGCATTTAATATATTGCATGGAGCTTGGCATTACAGTACGACCCCGTTAAACCAAGCTCGGTTAAACCAAACGATTGGTTAATCGGGAAGCGGTAAATAAAAGATTCACCTGTATTTACAGTAGGGTGAATCTTTCATCTAGACTAGGGAGGTAGACGCTCAACTCATTCGGCCATCGCGTCTGGTTACATATTACGTCTACGTCATATGCAGAAAAAACAACACTAAAAGCAGGCCCACCCGACCCTCATGTGTGTGATCAAAAGGATGATACCCAATATTTTTGTATTATTTGGCCTTATAATATATAAAGGGTTGGGCGGAATTCAAAATGTACCGGGTGATGCCTGAGAAAGAAGTATAGTTTTTTTTTCTGTTTAGTTTATTATACACAGTGTTTTTCATTGCTACATTGCAGACCCATGGCGTTCCCTGTTCGTCTGCTGCTTCTAGGGGCATGCCTGCTCCTGGAGACTCGCCTGTCTGCCGCCAGGGTCGGAGCACTAACCGACCACCAGTGTCGCCGGGTGAGTTAAACCCTCACTAATTCATTCTTGGTTGGTTTGTAAAATTTTACATACTGCCAACATCTAAGGTCATATCAGTACGGGTACCGACTTGTGACAGTGTCCACTCATGGCGACTTTATAGTGCTGCCCCGCTGTCCGGTGAAATACGGCAATGTACGGTTTATATACAGTTGGCATCCGGTGTGTCCGTTATCTGTCCGGTGGTGTCTGGCGGTGTCCGGCGGTGTCCGGTACAAGTTTTGAACATGCACAAAACTAGTACCGGACACCGCCAGACTGAGGTGTACAGTTGGTGTCCATTTTAAGTCCGTTTTGTCCGTTTTGTCCATTTCATGTCCAGTACTCATCTGTTAGGTGTCCGGTTTGTATCCTGAAGAGTCCCTTGACGGTGCTGCGGGAATTCGGTCTGTCGGTTTTTGGTGTGTCCATGAACAGTCCGGTAGGTGTCCGGTAGGTGTCTGGTAGGTGTCCGGTTGCTGTCAGGTTGGTGTCTGTTTGGTGTCCGTTTGGTTTCCGTTTGGTGTCCGTTTGGTGTCCGGTCCGTCAGTTTGACATTCGGTTGCCATCCGGTTCTCGTTTGGTTCTCGTCCGTTGGCTATTCGTTAATGTACATTTCTTGTCCGTTTAGCATCCGTTTCGTCCGGCGACCGTTGCAACAGTTTGATACTGAACACCACCGGACTAGACAATTCTTTGTCCGGTGGTGTCCGGTACTCAGTCCTGTAAGGTCTGACTGGGCCTTCATGGGCAGGATTTCCAGTTTATATATTGAGTTCAGATTGTTCTTTTGCAATGAACTATTCTGCGAATTGTTAGTGGAGCGGTCCCTCAACAGCATGCATCGCCTACCTTAGTACACATCACATGCTATCTTTTAATTAACCTTTCTTTTCAAGGCCAAGATTAATTGGCCTTTCATCAAGACAACAATAAACCAGACAAGTCGTGCATGTGTATTGTGTTTTAAATAAATACGCGCACATACTCTGGAACGAGACAGATATAGTTCAAGGAATATTAAGAAAATATATTTCTGATGCTAGATAATTTATGATATATGTCCTTAGTATTGTTTTAATACCGATATGTTTAAAATGGAATCTTTACATGTGTTCTATCCTGATATTACCTCATATGTTTCTATTGCGTAAACCTTTCGCCATATACCACACATCACGCATCGCACTACTTAGTTGCACATCGGGTGCGGTGGCCGAATCGGTAGAGCGCGGTCCTCGCGTGCGGAAGGTCGGGAGTTCGGTTCCCGGTCGAGTCAAATCAATGACTTATAAAATTGCTACTTGTCGCTGCCTATCCAGGCGCTCGGCATTATTAGGATAGGGCAAGGACTGGTTGGTTCAGTGTCAGGAAAATATGACTCAGTGGGATTCCAGGTCATGGTGCTGGTGGCATGGTCTCCCAGTAGGGCAGCACTAAAAAGTCACCATGAATGTGCACTGTCACAAGTCGGTACCCATCCTGACTTACCAGGTTGTAAAGCTCCAAAACCAACCTACCAAATTAATTGCACCGATGACAGAAACAACAAAAGTAACATCACAAACGACGCCGCCTCACTTTCATTGCTGATCACCTACCCCAGTCACACAATGTCAGTGCTGCTTTTCGGATTCGCTATTTTTAGCTGCACCCCAGACAGAAACCCGATCAATATCTAGGCCATGAATAAATAATCAGCTCTGTAGCTACCAGCGAAAACTCCCCGAAGGATATAATATATCACAATGAATTTGAGTAATTTAATTGTTTTCTTCAATGGAGAAAAAAACCCAACTTGCCATTGGATTAAATATGAGACCCAATTAGGTATCGCTGTTTTTCATGTTTGTTTGTTTGTTTGTTGTTGTTTTACGTCCTAGCAACATCTAAGGTCATATGTGAACTAATTATTACTTCATACACTAATAAGAAAAGTATACTTGCCACATATAGTTACGAATTACGGTCTATCAAAAACGATAACTAAATAAAGAGAAAGAAAAAAACCCCATTAACAAACCACTATTGGTAGAATCATTTTTCATATTTATATGAATTAATTTGTCATGTTTGCACTTCAAATCATTGCAAAGGTAGAGTTTTAAAATAAAAGTTACTCCAAACTAAAGCAGTGTCGATTATAATTTATCAAATATATTTATCTAAAGCCCCAGTCACACATAGCCGGACGAGCCCCGGATTTTGAGCCGGACCACCCACGGACCAACGGCCCGAACTGTCCCGGACCGCCATGGATAAAATCACTGTTTTCATCGATTTTTGCCTCGCAGTCACACCTTCCCGGACAAGCCCCAAACCAAAGTCAGGACCACCTCAGACTGGGTCAGACTGCCCCAGACCACCCCTGAACCACCCCCGGAACGGCCCCGGACTGGGCCGGACCGGCCCCTGACTAAACCGGACGAGGCCGGACCACCCCCGGACTGCCCTGGACCACCCCCGGACCACCCCGGATCACCCCCGGACAGTCCGGGAGTGGTCCGTGGCAAGGCCGGGGGTAGTCCTGGATAGTCCAGGGATGGTCCGGGTCAAACCGTGGCTCAAAATGACCCCGCACCACCCCCGGACAGCCCCGGTCCACCCTGGACCACCCCCGAATTACCCGGACCATCCCCGGACCACCCCCGGATCATGCCAGATTGAGCCCGGATGGCAAAATCCCCCAGACCACCCGGATTTTTAACATTTTAAAACATCCGGGGCTGAGCCCGGACGGCACCAGACGAGCCACGGATCAGGCCGGATCAGGGGGGGTCGCGACGGACGACCCATGGACGAGCCCCGGATCGCCCCGGACCACCCCGGATGGTGGTCCGGGCTCGTCCGGCCTCTGATCCGGGTATGTGTGACTGGGGCTTAAACAAAAAGACTAAAACTCAATGCCATCGTGCTAGGCAACTTTAATTCTTATATAATTTAAAAATCTGACTGAGAGTGCTTGTTTAATGTTACCTGGTGAGACATCCCACTTGCGGGTGGCGCCACCATGGTAGAAAAAAGAACTAGGCCATTGCAAGATAGTAGTCAAGTCCTGGATAATGCATTATATAATTAATTGTTATCTATGTGCTATGCGAGTAGAACTAGCGATAAAGCCATCGTTACCCGTTAATGAGTTAATTCTTGTATATATATATATTTATATATATATACAAGAATATATATGCTAGGTCTACTCACTTTGTACTTTCTTGCCATCTTTCCATCTGTATTGTAGAATACTTCCTGCAGACCAGACGGGATGGCTGAATGAGTTAGAGCGGCCGTCTCCCGTGTTAGTAGATCATGGAATCGTGGGTTCGAATCCTGGTCGAGTCAAATCAATGACTTAAAAATTGATACTTGTTGCTTCCTAGCCAGGCACTCGGCATTAATAGGATAGGGCAAGGAGCAGTGGAATGAGGAAGGCCAATTGTCCGCGATTGAAATTTCCCCTGCTTAAAGAACTAATGTACCCCCCCCCAAATAATATATGTACTTCTCATGTTAGTTTATGAAATATGTGTGTAAATGTACATAGGCATACCTCATAGCCGAAAGACAGTTAACATCCCCTCAACACTTTTTCCAATGAATAAATCATTCATCTCCCTACATGCCACATACAAAAGAAGGTTAGACAATGTCAACAATGTCAACAAGACTGCTTCAATGATATGGGAAGCACATTTAAGCCGTGTTTACATGGGCGAGTTAAGTCGCTTCATATAAATCGTCTTGCCTAGTTCGCCTCACATTCGCCATGTAAACGCGACTCTGAGGCGGATTAGGGCTGATTCGCTTCATATGATTCAGTTTATGGACACCACCTCGCGAGGTGGTTTATATGAAGCGAACTAGCTTAAGCACGTCACACACATGCGCAGTCGAGACCTGAGTTTGTTGATTTTCCGGTCGATCAAAAGCGCATATTATATAATTTGATCTATGAAACCGCTAGCTGTGCACAGATATATTTTTCATCATTTATTTTTAGGGTTTCACTGCCCAGCAGAAGGTTTGACCCTTCCAAACCAATACGATTCAGTCCATACATATCTAGGTCGAACCCACACTCTCTCGTGGCGATGTCGACGAACCCAAACTGGCGCTGGTTAGTCTGGACTTGCTCATGCGCAGATATCGATTTCTGCCTTAAACCGCTCCGTGTGTAAACGCGCCTCTAATTCGCTTCATATAAATCGATTTGCCTAATTCGCTTCACAATTGCCCATGTAAACACGGCTATAGACATTTGAGATTCATAGACACACCTCCCTTGTCATCCTCTTTACACAAGCACACGGTAACATTACAACGTAAGTCTACAAGCTCACTTTACTCCAGTAGAACAAACAAGAAATAATCAACTGGAATCCAAGTCAGTACACTCACTCACTAACTCTAAAACATCTGGGGCTGTATGCACCAATCATAGTTAGGGCCTTAACCATGGTTTGACTATCTCCACAGGGCTAACTGTGGAAAATCCGTATGCATCAATCGGTGCCAGCGATAACTGCCGACCATAGCCTCGGCTAAGCTACCCCAGTTTCAAATCAGGTTTAACTGCTATGCTCGCCGGTTAGTGTGCGTGTGTGGGTCTCAATCTATTTAATGCTATCATATTTAACATAATTACATACGCCATAAGTGAAATTTGATCAATTTAACCCTAAATTCGAACCGATATTAACGCTGCTGCCGCATTGGCGGTGTTATTCATATTGTCGAATCGACGAATGTAAAGTAAACAAATCGCCACCGCCGCAGCGACGTCGATATCCATACTGTCCAACATCAACTAAAAATGGCCACCGCCACTGCCGCCGAATCGACGGCAATATATTAGGCCCAAATCTATTCAATGCTGTCATATTTAACAGAATTACATACGCAATAAGTGAAATCTTATCAATTTAACCCTAAATTCAAACCGATATTAACACTGGCGCCGCATTGGCAGCATTATTCATCTCGTCGACTGGAGGGAATTCCCAAATCTATAAATAAACTCACGGTACATTGGTGCATACCGATTCACACATTTCTCCAACCCCCCGCTACCCTGAGGTAGCTAACCGCGGCTAGTGCCTTAACTCCGGCTAAGCCTATCACCGATTGGTGCATACGGCCCCTGAAGAAACACCACGCTCAGTCATTTCCACGACAGAGTTAACCAGTCCTTACTGTATCCTAGAAATGTAATGTTCCATGTAATGTGGCGATACGTTTGACATGTGTAGAAGTTTAGTCTGGGTTGAGTTAGTGAGGGATGGATCTCATGCGCCCTCCTACATATGAAGCGGACGCTATAACCACACAACAATCACATCCGGTCTCATATTTAACAGTACTCTTTCTTCAGCAATGAAAAAAAAATCATTTAAAGCCCGCTCCCACAATAACAAAACCCACTACTCACACAATACAAATACAAGCAGGCTTCCCGTGCAGAAAGTTGGGTGTTCGATTCCCGGTCGAGTCAAACATTTAACTTGCAAAATTAATACATATTACTACCCTAGCCTGGCGCTCGGTATTACTAGGATATGGCAAGGACTGGTTGGCTTAGTATCATGATAATGTGACACAGTGGGGAAATTGGGTCATGGTGCCAATGACCAGGTCTCCCAGTGGGACATCACTATAAAGTCTGCACTATCACAAATCAGTACCCGTCCTGATATAACCGTAGATGTTGCCAGGACGTAAACCTCCAACAAACAATCAAAGAAACCTTGTTACTGGATCATTATTAAACACTTGGATCACACTGGACACTGGTTTTCATCAATTGATATAACCTGGTCACCGGGAGCGGTGCCCGAATCGGTAGAGCGCGAGCTTCGCGTGCGGGAGATCGGGAGTTCGGTTCACAGTCAAATCAAACCAATGACTTATCAAATTGATACTTGTCGCTTCCTAGCCAGGTGCTTGGCATTATTAGGATAGGGCAAGGACTGGTTGGCTCAGTGTCAGGATAATGTGACTGAGTGGGATATCAGGTCATGGTGCTGGTTGCCTGGTCTCTCAGTGGGCATCACTATAAAGTCGCAATGAGTGCACACTATCACAAATCAGTTCCTGATATAACCATAGATGTTGATATAACCTGGTTAAGTAAGAGTATAGCGCATGTTCTGTTAAATGGATCTAGTAATAGACAGTATAGTTCTTTATTTATCCCAAAGGCCACCAGGGCGGCGTGTGTGTGGGTTTCGGATGTTGACGGTCACCATGGCAAAGCTCACGTGGGGGGTACGTGTCAGGATCCAGGCGCGGAGTGCCAGTACGACTTGAGGTGTCACGTGGCGGGCGTGTCACATGACATCTACATCTGCAAGGGACCGGTGAGATGTTGTTGTTGTTGTTAGGAGAGTATTCGTCTTTAGTGACCCAGGCCTGTTCCCAGGATTTGGTTGGGGTTTTGGAAGGAAGGGTGCTTCCGGTAAGTGCTCGGTTGCGGGGATTCCTACCGTGGAGGGAGGGGGTTCCAACTAGAAGGAAGGGTTCCATGTGCATAGAGAGGGGTTCCAAAATGATGCAAGAACCATTTTGAAAACTGAAAATATTATATTACTCTCCCAAATTCTCATTGCTTCCCTTTATTTAATGTTGCATAGGTCGACTGTGTTGAGTTTCTGTCATTTTCTGAGATAAACATATTAAATTGATTGATAATTTTAAAAAAAAATTTTGGGTAAAGTATCTATTCATCTAAATATGACATTTATCAGTGCCGGAGCACTGGTCTTCCGGCCATCTTACTATTGGAATTGACATTCTAAATAATCTAAGTTTGGTCAGTGCTGTATTAGTCACAGCAGCGATCCTGTAGAATTGAGGGAGTGGCTCCTGTGGTTCATGCAAAAATGGGGAGCAGCACTGAGTAGAAGATGTATACTGATGGCAACTCAAACAATCGTTGTGGATTCCATTTTTTCTCTTATAAAACAAGCTAAGTTTATAGTTGACAAGACATTTTGTCCGTCTTATATAATGTTCAATGTGTTTAAATTAACCTACCTTATTTTAGTTTGAAGTAACTTTTTTTATTTTAAATGGCTAACTTTTGAGATATTTAAGGTGCAAACATGCAAAGTTGTATTTTGGCAAGATTGCCAAAACTCGGACACCACAGGCGGTTGCAGTACAATGTTCAATTAAATTGACCCAGTATGCCTTTCTATGTAGCAAGTAATTCTTAATGAGTGCATCAGTATCTAGGTTAGATATGTAGATTCAAATCTAGATAAGTGGATTGTTTTTGAAAATTTGATGTTTTCATCAGACTATGGAGCTTTAACTTATTGGTGGTGGTGTTGGGGAGCGGGAGGGATACCGGAATACCACCAGTACAGCTATTTCGATATTTTATCCATAAATCATATATCAGCTATCATACATTATATATCATGCACGAAATCGTGCATATGGAATAACCTTAATACCACCACAATATTTTTAATATCTTATACATAGCGCATACACCACGTGTAATATATCACACATCATATGAGAAATCGTGTACAGTAAAATCTCTATAATTGACCACCTCCACAGATCGACTACTCTCCTATATCAATCACTTTATTTGGGTCCCAAATGATCGCCCATACAATACCATTGTAATGATAAAAAAAAACCCACCAAAGTTGACTACCTCCCTAAATGGACCATTTATAGCCGGTGTGGCGGTTTCAGCGCCCGGTTAGTTTCAGCGGCCTGTCGTGGCTTCTGCGCATGCGCGGATTTTAAGACATATGCAAAACACCCGTGGCCTCGCCGGCTACAAGCTCAGCCACGGTACCCGGCAGTGTTAGGGACCGATTAGGCCGAAATCTATTGAATGCGATCATATTTAACAGAATTACATTTAATTACATTTAATGAAATTTAATTAAATTAACCTTAAATTCCAAGCGATATCAACGTAGCAGCTAGATCAGCGTCGAATCGCCAAGTGTAAACAAAACAAATAGCAGTGATCGCCACAACATGCGAAAATCCGCGCATGCGCAGAAGCCATGACAGGCCGCTGAAACTGACCGGGCGCTGAAACGCCACACCGGTCCCATGGTCGGTCGATTTAGAGAGGTTTTACTGCATATAGAACATAAGCCTTCAACCAGAAAATCCCTCTCTCTATTGCCAGCACGACGTGGCGAATGTCATCAGGCAGTGGCGGGCGGGCCTCCGAAACCGGAAGCACTCCACCAAACCACAGACGAAACATGCTGCGCATGCGCACGCGCGAGTGCGACGGTCGGCGCCCAGCGAGGCGGTGCCGAGTGGCGAGGTGAGTTCTCCGGAAGTTGAGAAGGGCACCGGCCAGGTACCAGCCGAGAAGTCCCGGGACGGGCCGACGGGGCCGGAACAGCCGGAACAGCAGCAAGAGCAGAAACAGCAGAAGCTACAGCAACAGCAGCAGCAACAACATCAGAAACAGCTGAAACAGAAACTTCCGGCTCTGCTGGCCACGATCATTGCGCGCCATCGCTACAACAACGTGTTCGCCTTCAATGGCGGCACCTACTTTCTCAACGGGTACAACTCAGCCAACTCAAACAAGGCGGCCATTCCAATCGAGGTGCAGCGAACAGCTTAACGCAGAGAAGGCCCGTCGAGGTGGGAGGGGGGGGGGGATTGGGTATGTGAAGGGAGAGGGGAAAGAAAGAGGAGAGAGAGGAGAGAGGAGAGGGGAAGAGGGTTTGACTTAGAGGAGAAGGGTTGGAGAAAGGGGAGGCATTAAAGTTGCATAGTCCGGTGCCTTTTGAGTCTCTGCCATTTATCTGAGATAAAAATAGTAAATTGGTTGTTATAATCTACTTTACTTTCACTGGGAATAATTTTTATTTTAAATAGCCGACCTTTGAGGTATTTGAAGTGCAATCAAGGACAATGAATTTTGGTAAGCATGCCGAAATTCTGACACCAGAGGATTCTGCAGTTAACAGGTTCCATTAAGTTATCTCAGTATTCCCTTCTAATCGAAAACAAATGCTTAATAAGTGCAAGAGTATCTAAGGTAGATATGTAGAATCAAATCTAGATAATGGTTTTGGTTTTGAAATGTTGATGCTTCATTTGGACTGTGCAGCTTCAAAGTTGCATAGTCTGATGGCTTTTGATTTGTTGCCTTATTTTTTAGATAAATATACCAGGTTGGCCATTATTACCTACTATTCATTACTCCAGAGTAACTTCGATGAAGAATTTCTAATGTTTGAGCGATTTGAGTTGAAAGAACCCCAAATAATTTCAACAAGCTTGCCAATTCTCCTGTAATTATGACCCAGATTGTCATCTCGCGATGGCCATGTGATGTGGGCCGACCTACTGATGTTAGTAGCCTGGTCCCCTGAGTATGATGGCATGACTAATGAGGTTACAAGATTGACATTGGCTGTTTCAAAACAGGTGTCCAAAGGGATGGGGTCATACATTCACTGATTATTCTGTATATATCCTGTCCCAAATCATTAGTTAATGCACCAGTATCTAAGTTTGATATTTATAATCAAATGTCGGGAAGTGTTTTGGTTTTGAAATAAAAAAAGTGTCATTGGACCATGCAACTTTAAGTATGACACCTCGAGGGTGGTGGGTGAGTGGAGGTGTAGGGGGGAGGGCAGGATGTCATACTGAATGTGAGTTTGGGTGTATGTGTTTGATTGTTGCGTAACAACCACTTCCCAGGTTTTAAACCTGAATTATCTATATTATATCGGTAACTAAGGCACGCGCTGATTACAATACTTCTTATGACTGGATCAGGACACAGTTTGCAAAGTTGTTTCAGTAGTAATAGTCGGGGGGTGTATCCCCCCCCCCCCCCCAACAAACACACCTTGCTCTCTGGATATATTTCCAGAGTTGCAAGTTGTGCTGTGTGTGCCATGATCACGGGTTCGTTTAACTAACAGTCCCGTGGCCGCAATGAACGTTCTAACGTGTTAGTGTTACGCAATACACCGATTCAATTACCCCTAGCGGGTGAATTTCGCACTACTTTCCCAAGTGGCCTCTTGTTAATGGCCATCCAATGCTTTTAACATTTTCATGGTCATACACTTTTCCAGAACCCGCCCCCTCTTGCCAAAGTGGTACAGATACATATTTTACCACAGAACAAAAAGGCAAGAATATGAACCTTTTAAATATTGACATTTGATTAAATGATAAAAGTCACACTTGACTGGCACCCCCTCCCTCCTGTCATACTCTTTGTACGATCATGAACATTTTGAAAACATTGGATGGCCCCTTTAGCTATACAGTCATTAATTAGTGTTATATTCATAAAATGTTTCGTCAATCAAAGTTATGTGATTTTGGGGGGATATACTGTTGTGTTTATTCCTGCTTTTGATTTTATGCGAGTTTTATACGAACATGTGCTGTTAAACAAACAACACAACAGCTGAAATGTCACCATTCGAGTGTTGCTTATCTCCAAATTCAAATTTCATATTGCCATTAGTTGGGAATAAGCGTTTCTTGCTCGTAATTTAAATTCAGTTAGCGAAAATATGCAAATGAAGTAATTATGCTAAATAATTGAGCAATTGCAAATATCTGTCTTTCAGTATTTTCTCTGCTTATTATTCCATTGAAACTGTGGTTGCTTCGTTCTAATTCCGTTGGTTGAAGCCATGGTCAGACAATGAAGTGTTGCCGTGCCTAAGCATGCGCACATAACATTTGTTAATTCTTGTTTGGATAAAACTCAGACAAACTGATGCAGTAAACCAAATATTGTTTGGCAACGCATTAATGCTCTCTATTAATTAATTAAATATGGTTGGCCTAATATGTGACTCTATATAGAACAATATATATTTAGATGAACCTATTTAAATAACAAGCATGCAATTAAATCTATAGTATTCACATGAGTTCAAAAAGAACTATTTACTTGATATTGGTATTTGTTGTATTATGTATATATATAAATTTTATATCTTTTCATTTGGGCATTACTTTGATAGGAAAATAGTTGAAATATTTACTTATTTAATGAGTGAATTATTCGAAAGATGAAAAGAATCTGATAATGCGCTTAAAATGCGAAAATTAATTTATTTCTGTGTGCATTGATATTGATTTCCTGATGTTTAGAGAGCAAATCGAACACTTATTTCTAGACCTTCCCAATTTCTCCTATGCGCTATGGACTATGCCCTACTACTCTCCTAAAACTGATGGACACAGTTAGATAAAGTCAACTAGTAAAGTATGTCTACGTTGTAAAATAGCATTATATGCCCATATATCATTCCTAAATACACCGCTTCAATATCTCCACTTAGATCATATTTACATGTTTACATATACTTGATTGTTTTTGTAATTTGCCAAATGGGGGAGAGCCAGTTATAGTTAACCAAGGAATATAGTAATTTAATTGAGAGTTGTATGTTTAAATGGTTACAATAAAACATCATTGGAAGTTACGAAACTAATAGAAACAAAACGTGAACTACATTAATATTTGTTCTATCACTTAGTAATACTATCAGTCCATCTTCACGGTTTCTTCCAGGTTTTCGGATGACCTGCTGCTTGTTCTTGGACTGTGTTTCTCATTGCTATTGTGTGATTATTATTATTGTTGTCATTCATATTAGTTGTATATTGAAAACACTGCATCAAGGTCTGCAGGAATGCAGCGAAGCTGGTGTGAAAGCCATGCAGCTCTTCCTTAGAGGTACGAAGCCATGATGTCACTCTCGGAAATTATTACGTCAGGCATAATCATTTCAAACTATCCGGACTCTCATTAATAGGTCATTATTAAGATTTTAAGAGCAGATCGACCTGCAGTGGGATATGACATTTCATATAATAGCCCCGTTTCTTGATTGTGAAAATCAAATAAATATATATATATATTATATATATATATTATATATATAACATATATATTATATATATGTCATCGTGCCCCTTTTGCACGGCCCCCATCGGGTGGACACATAAACATGGCTCATCGACTATGCACACCAGACCCGCAGCGATCTCCCTCTGCAGCCTATCGCTCATCAACTTACCCGTGGTACTCTTAGTTATAGATGAGTAGTTACCCTGAAAGTAACAACTAACACAATCCGGGTCGATTACCCGGTACCCGAAACATGAACCCCTGAGGATATACTCCCAGTCAGGGTCCGTGTCACCTCGGCACATCGCCTCGGCATAGATACGACACGGCTTTAACTGCGTGCAGGCACCCCCAATATCATGCCTACAGTCACAAGCGCCTTGCAAACATCTAGCAAAGACGCTGATACATTTATTAACTGAACTATCACCATCTTGGTCTTTGACCCACAAGGAACAGTGTAGGTCATCATTAGGTACACTTAAATTATCTGGCCCGACCACCCGCAACCAGTCGGTATTACCGTTGCCCATGCCCGGGTATTCAATGTCCGTGTACGCACTGTCCGAGTCCCCGCTGTTAACAACACAAATATTATTTTTTGCACAATCGACGGTAACATGGTCTGCAACACAAATTAGTACAGGCTCATCAAGCAAGGCGGTGCCTAAATTATTGGCACAGCCATCATCAACCATCTGCGGGACATTTTTGGAGCAAGGTGAATCGCGCGCCACATCTTGGCCGCCATCTTGGAAGCCGCTCATATCCGCGCGAAATTCAAAGTCAACTAGGTCAACGGTCCCCGACGCACCACTTTCAACAGGCGTGCACACAAGTCAATTCTTTTTATTTTTGCAATCATTTATCGGGTGGGAGCCTGATTTGCAGCTCAGGCACTTATGTTCGTACTCGCATCGGCGCACACTGCACCCATCCTTGTTGTAGTTGTACGCATAGCAGATCTTCCGGGAATTGTCATAGCTTTTACTAGCCTGTGTAGGTCTGGATGGTCGGCGTGCCTCTTTGTTGCTCCGCGTATTTTCCAAATTGAAGTACAGCAACGATAGTTCATGATCGCCCATGGTGAACGCCTTTAGCCCAACATCCTTTACCTTGTCCCTGATTGCCTTATCATAACCACGATAGGCCTGATCTGTATAGGTTGCTGTAGAGGCATGCATGCACATATAAGCCACATGCCCGATATATCGCTCCAGATCATCATATTCAAACCCGACTCGCCTCCCACGTTTCATGCCCCAGACCAGGGCCGTGTAGACGAGCTCCATCACCGAAAGTTTTTTTAAACGCTTCTCGTTCATCGTGTATTTGTTTAAAGCGAACTTACTGCGCTTACGCCTCCTCCTTCGCCTTCTGCCAGAGTCACTGTCTGACCCTGAGCCGTCCTCCGAGCTGCTGTCTGTAGGGGAATCGTCCGGGTCCCCGGCCGCCTCTGCCTTTTTCTTCTTCCCGGACAGCTTCTTCTTCGTCGTCGGCACCGCCGTCACTGCCTCCTCCTCCGGCGATCCGGCGTCCAAGACCGCACGCAGCTCCTTCTTACGGCGCTCTCGCGCCCTCGCCGCCACCAGCCGCCTCAGCTCCCTCTCCTCGTCATCCTCCTCGTAGTCTTCCACCACGAGGCGCGAACCCTCACCGGCGCGCCGCGTCGAAGAAACCGGCGCCACCAACTTCTCACCCGCCTCCGCGGCATCCTCCTCGCCCGATGAAGGCAGCTCCGCCTTTACTGACCGCTTGCTAGTCCTTGTCCGCTTGCACTTACTGCCCCGGGGGGCTCGTGCTCCTCCCCACATGCCGCACATATATCGACCGGCATCTCGCCCGATATGTAGGTAGGTACGCACATAGGTACGTCAGCCTCAAGCTAGAACTCGGGTTCAAATGGGCCGAGTATACAGGAAAGCCGTTGGAGCTGGAGGGTCCGCGCATGCGCCTGAGGTGTTACCCGTAATAGACTTGCCTCTCCTAGCGGGCACTGGAGGCGCAAGACACATGGAGGCTAGACTTGCCTCAGTCCCCTCGCCGAACTGCCCCGCCGGCCCAGCAGCGTGTGGGGGTAGTGGGTTCGAATCCCCCCACCCGATATGCCACAGAGGGAGGGGTTCCATCCTGAATAATATTCGTATAAATGCTTTATACCACACATAACATATATATTATATATACATTATATATATTATATATATATAGGCGCTTAGGTGCACATTTTAGCACTATTTTAGATTCATCACGTGTAACTTGAATCCTATTCTGTAATATAACCTGGTAAGAAGAACTGTGATTATTCGTGAACACTTCATCTAATTTTCAGAGGCGCCAAGTTGGCCCCTAGGTAAGAGTGTGAGTAGGGAGATCTCCATAATATACAAATTGTAAATAGAGAGAAATAGTGTGGCCGGAGGAGGGTGTTTGTGGGAGGAGGGTTGCCCCCTTCCCCAGGGAAATTCTGGGGGAAAAATTGATACAAAATCGTGCAATCTGGTGCATTTTGATGAAAAATATAATAAAGCAAAATTATTTAAACCCACCCAAAAAACAAAGCCGAAATGATTCTTTGATGGGAGATTACAAATTAAAGTATGAAAATCTGGAGATTGGGGTTATTTTGCTATATTTTAAGGCGATATCCCACCACATCGGGATACTTGGCACTTCTGTTTTTGCCATTTGGATTAAAATTGTGCAGTCATGGTTTATATCTATTAGACGACATATTTTCAATCACATGACTATCTATATGTGCTAAATGTTCATAAACACATGATATAAGAATGAATAACCAGCTAATTGTGTGAACATTTTCCGTGTATATTGGTAACGTTGGCAGAGATCTTTTGGATTTGAAGGCGATGAAGAAAGTGTTAGAACGACTTTGGGGGTGGTTTGTACTTACACGACGGTTACTGTTTGCAGAACTGCAACATTAATAGAGAGGCTCCGATAAATCGGCCCAATCTTTGGTTGAAGATTAAACTTCAGTAGGGAGTGTTGTAGAAGCTGGGGACATCTTTACAACGTTGTAAGGCGAAGCGTTGAGGCGGACCCGAATCTCTTCGGTCTGGCAGTAGTTAAGCGGTAGTTGGTACTTGTGTCCAGTCAACAGCAGCAAGGGTTTCGAGGAAGGGCGGGTAAAGATGGGTGCCTCGGTGGTTCCAGCAACGAGAACAAAGCGAGAGAAAACGTAAAGGTACAGGGCCCCACCCAAGCACACAACTCCCCTGGTCAACGGGAGGAGTATGCTCGGGAGAAAAAAGAAAAGGGTAGAGTATAGGAAAGAGAAATGAGAGTTGAGTCAAAGGACCGTGTCTATTTGCTCTATGGCGACCAACCAGCGAGCCATAGACACGGACAGAGTAAGAGTAGAAAGTGAAATGCCGGCGGGCTCCCACTCCTGGAACTCTTTTCAGACATATCAAGGAGGAGCAAGGCCGGCGGAGAGGAGATAGAGAGAGGTGTGGACAGAGTATGGTCCAGATAGCAAGTCAGTGGCATGGGCTATTTATACAGTGGTGGTCTGACCTTTAACTGTGTCGTATTGCATTGACTCTACATCATCATATATTGACGAAAATAAAGCTTTGCCTGATTGCATGTCTTTGTTTCACATCATGTTTTAATAAATGCACCCCTTAGCATGCACCGAGGTGGCCGAATTCGTGGAGCGGGGGCCTCAAGTGTGTGAGATCGGCAGTTTGGTTTCTGGTCGAGTCAAACCAATGACTTATATAATTGATACTTGTCACTTCCTAGCCTGGCACTCGGCATTAATAGGCAAGGACTGGTTAGCTCCGTGTCAGGATATTGGTCTCCTATACGCTATGAACCCGCCCCCTCTTGCCAAAGTGATTCTTTGGTGGGAGATTGGAATTGGATATGCGTCTCAACAGCGTTCCGAGTAATTGCGTGGCGCCATCTATGAGTAGGAAATGGCAAGAAATTAACCCTAGTTTCTACGCTTAGTTCAATAACAATACTACTAGACTATCATCATCATCATCATGCTGTCAGTCGCGATGCGACAAAGACTGCTTTCATTACTTGACTGCCGCTCTCCATTTAGCTCTCTGCTGTGAGAGTTGCGTCCATGAGTCGTTCTTAATGTCTCTCAGCTTCAGGTTTCTCTTGATGGTATCTTTGAACTGGAGCCCGGGGCGCCCTCTCTTTATGTAGCCAGAAGACAGTTGAGAATAGAGGATCTGCTTTGGTAGCCTGTCTGATGACATCCTCATGAGGTGTCCAGTCCACCGGAGATTCTTTTTGATCAGAAGATCTTCCATAGAGGGCAGCCCCATCCGTTCGAGTATTTCCTTATTCGTCACTTTGTCCTTCCAGGTTAGCCTCATGATTGAACGCAGATGTCGCATCATGAAGGCATGCAGCTTTTTCACCTGCTGTCTGTACACTATCCAGGCCTCGGCTCCGTATAGTAGGGTGGATAGCACGATTGCGCGGTAGATCTTACCTTTGACCAGAATGGACACATGGTGGTTGTTCCAGAGTCTCTGGCGTAGTCGGCCGAAAGATGCGCTAGCCTTGGCCATCCTCCTCTGTATCTCAGCATCAATGCGTCCATCACTTGATATAGTGCTTCCGAGATAGGTGAATTCCGGAACAGAGTTCAGCTTGTTTCCGTCAACCATGATCTCCTCCTCTCGGGTTCTTGTAGAGTTGGGTTGGTACAGCACCTCCGTCTTCTTGATGTTAATTTTCAGGCCAAACTTCTTTGATGCATCGGAGAAAGCGTCCACTATTTTCTGGGTCTCTTCAGCAGAGTGGCCAACCAGTGCACTGTCATCTGCGAATAGTAGCTCTCTCACCAGTATCTGAGTAGTCTTGGTCTTCGCTCTGAAGTGTGCAACATTGAATAGGTCAGCGCTCTGTCTGGACTGTATATAGATGCCATCCCCCATGTCTCGGAAAGCCTCATCTAGCATTGCTGATAGGAAGATGGAGAAGAGCGTGGGGGCCAGTACACAACCTTGCTTGACTCCATTGGTAACCCCGAACGATTCCGAGACTTCCCCTCCAGCACTAACGTTCGCCATCATTCCTGTATGTAGAGCCTCGATCATAGTTGTGAACTTCTCTGGGCATCCGTACTTCCTCAGTAGCTGCCATAGCCCGGTCCTCCCGACTGTATCAAATGCCTTAGTGAAATCGACAAATACCATGTACAGTGGTCGGTCCTGCTCAATGCACTTTTCTTGTAGCTGTCGGAGACAAAATATCATATCCACAGTGCTCCGGTTACCTCTGAAGCCACACTGTGACTCCGGAACTACACCAGGTGTTATGTGAATAGATAGTCTGTTGAGTAGGATCCTGGCGAAGATCTTCCCTGCTATGGAAAGAAGAGAGATTCCTCTATAGTTCCCACAGTCTGTTCGATCACCTTTCTTGTAGATGGTTACAATGCTGGCATCCTTCCATGCTTGGGGTACAGAACGCTCCTCCCAGGCATTGGTGATTAGTTGGTGCAGTCTGTTGAGCAGATTGTCTCCTCAATGCTTCCATACCTCGGCAGGAATTCCATCACCCCCAGGTGCTTTGCATTTTCAAGGCTGGCGATTGCTCTAGCCATCTAATCCATGGTTGGAATCTCATCGAGGCATGTTTTGGTAATGCGCTGCTGGATGTTGTTCAGAGCTTCGTGATCTATGTCGCCAGGGACGTTGAGTAGCTTCTGGAAGTGTTCGCTCCATCTTGGAACAACTCTCTTGCTGTCGGAAAAGGTCTCCGTTCCATCTGTTGATTTCAGGTGAACAGCTCCCTTCTTCACGGGTCCCCACACTTCCTTCAGTCCGCTGTAGAAGCCCTTCATGTTGTTTCTGTCTGCAGCTCTCTGCAGCTCCTCTGCCTTCATTTCCCACCAGTCTGACTTCAATGCACGGGTGCATTTTTCTAGCAATCTGCAGGCATCTTTGTATGCTGCAGTGGTGGATCTAGTGTTCCTGGTCTGCAACACTCTCTGGTGGGCTTGGTCTCTTCTGCTCATAAGATTCTGTAGCTCCTGATTGTTGGGGTCGAACCAGTCCTGATGTTTTCTGTCTGGCTTGCCGAGATATGTTTTAGCTGTGTTGTATACAACCTGCTGCAACGCTGCCCACTCCTCATCTGGTGTTGGGCTTTCCTTCTCCTCCCATTGTGCGAGAGCGCTGTCCATCTCCCGCTTGAAGCTCTCCCTGTGACTGATGGTACTTAATTTTGCTGTGTTGAGCTTTTCGGTTTATTTGTCCCTTGCCTACTAGACTAAGATAGGTGATAACCCATTTCCTTTAATAAGTTTGCTTGTGGCGCCTTCGGCGGCGAGCGCATAAATTATACAGAATAATACCGACTGAAGCAGGTTTTCTATGCATTGCACCAACATGTTGGTCGACTTCCCTTTAGCCATAGAAATAAGCCAACTTAGTCAGAGAGGGGTCAGAATGACAATAATTCACAGCGAGACAGGTGTGGTATAATTTGCATTTATTCAGGAAATCAAAGTCAGGTAACAGGAGAACAATAGGAACGTCGGCAATCTCAACCCCACCGCAAGCTAGTGTTCTTAAGTAGTTGAGGGGTGGGCGGTGGCGAATCTAAGGCTGCAGCGTGGTTCGTGTCCAGTCGGCGAGTGACGGTTGATCGCGTGCGAGCGGTCAGCGTGGTTTCGTATGATTCAGGTTCAAGCCGATAGGTGGCGGCAGGGTCGGAGACTGGAGTAAGGTGGGGTCACGCTAGGGGGATCCGAGTGAGGCTCGCTATCATAGATCGGTATGGTGGTTCGGTGTAATGAGCTGAAAGTCTACCACCCCACGTCCCGCTCCGAATTACCCATGTTAGCGCTAACATGGACAATCTTCAGACCATTTTGGGAATCTCAGTGTTGGTCCAGTAGGCCTAGACACCAAGACAGGACTGACACTGCAAAAAGCTACATGTGTACATGTTATGTTTTACATGATAAATCTAGGTCTACACACCAAATGTTTGGACAATACTTTGGTTTAATGACTGATCTGTCCAGGCATATTGTTCTACTTGATCGAACAAACTGAGGGCATGGAAACAGAAACTAACATCAAACAAATGCGTTGCCTCTAGTTACTGCTGTGCTGCTGAGTCTGCATCTTCAATAAATAGGTCAGTGTGGAATTAATACAACATCAGACATATTGGCACTGCTTCAAGAAGTCCTCAGACTATGCTTGAATTTGTAGTGATCATTCAAGTTATATTTTATTTAATTAATGTCTCAATTTCTCCAACACATAAACTGATTCTTAATTACAATTTAATCAATAATATGATTCATGGATTAATCAAACCATTAGTTATGCCAAATGAATCCGAACAGTGATATCTCAAACATGCAGTATGGGCTGATAATTCAATGTAATATATTGTTATTCAATAGCGAAATTAATCCAAAACATTGTGTTCCACACTTCACCATCCATCCACGGACTCGGGCATAGGCTGAGTGTTCAGGTCAAAAACATCTGCTGTGTGTTTGATTTTTGTTGTTGTGGTACATTAGTTGTTTAAGCAGGGTAAATTTCAGTCGCAGACAACTGGTCTTCCTCATTCCACTGCTCCTTGCCCTATCCTAATAATGCCGAGTGCCTGGCTAGGAAGCGACAAATATCAATTCTTTAACTCATTGGTTTGACTCGACCAGGATTCGAACCCACAATTTCCACAAACAGAACTCGCACATGATGGAGAGCTTGACGAATCACACATAGTGATATTTCTTATGGATCCATTGATCTTATATTAATAGTGTAGCAGTGCAATCCACTTGGTTCCGATTTTACTCAGCTTCATGTCGTCAGGAGTTGACTGGGGCATACTTATACATATATATGTATATATATATTATATACACACATAATGTATCTATAACCTTATGTGTATATATAAAATACATCTATATGTGAGTCGAAATTCTCCTCCTAACAGCTGTGCAAGAAAGGAAATACCTGGAAAGCAAATTGAATTCACTTATTAGGATAAGTGGTTGAACGAATTTTTACATACATCTTACAAGGGTTAGTAATATTACAATATGATGCGCGAAAAGGAAGAAAAGCAAGGCGGGGGTGGAAGAAAGGCATTTATTTGACGCCTCACACAGAGTATACAGAGGAGAGAAAGGCTCATGAGGAGCAATACAATGATGACAAACAGAGGAAAGAACAGGCTCATGAGGAGCAATGCAATGAAACAGCAATAAAAGGGGGCTCATAAGGAGCAAAGCGATGATAGGGCTCATGAGGAGCAAAGGGAAATGTACAGGGTAATCATAGAGTTCAAGCAGAGTCAATGTCTGAGGGTGGTCAGTGAGGGGGTGCCGAGGAGCCCTCCACCACTGAAAGAAAAAGACATAAGAGAAAGAGATGGGTGAGTGGGTGGAGAAAAATGGAGTAGAGCTGGAAGGCGGCAGGAGGGCGAGTGCCTGAGGGAGGCCGGTAGGCGGCCTTATAAGGGGAGGGGGACGGGCGACAGCAGCTGAGGTGTGAATGCTGCCAGCCCGGGGGAGGGCGAGAGGCGGTGAGCAGCAGGCGTCGGGTGAGGCGCGAATGCTGCGCGAATGCTGCGCGACAGGGGGGCGGGGGGGAGGGAGGGGCGCGCGTCGGCGTCGGGTGAGGTGAGAGCGCAGCGCGACAGCCCGGGGCGGGGGAGGGTCTCTTCCTTTCCTCGCATCAAACGTAATGCTTCGCATTACGACCGATGCGCGAAAAGGAAGAAAAGCAAGGCGGGGGTGGAAGAAAGGCATTTATTTGACGCCTCACACAGAGTATACAGAGGAGAGAAAGGCTCATGAGAAGCAATACAATGATGACAAACAGAGGAGAGAACAGGCTCATGAGGAGCAATGCAATGAAACAGCAATAAAAGGGGGCTCATAAGGAGCAAAGCGATGATAGGGCTCATGAGGAGCAAAGGGAAATGTACAGGGTAATCATAGAGTTCAAGCAGAGTCAATGTCTGAGGGTGGTCAGTGAGGGGGTGCCGAGGAGCCCTCCACCAAAAAAAAGGCGGAGAGGGCTCGCGGCGCGCCCGAGGGGGCGAGGCGGGGGATGGGGGTGGACCGGCAGAGAGGGCGCACCGCGTCAGGGGTCAGGTTCCTTCTGTGGGCGGCGAGTGTCCGGGGCCTGCGTCGACAGGGAGCGGGCGGCCAAAAAGGAGGAGGCCCGCTCCTTGGCGGGATCCGGTGAGGAGGTCCGAGGAGGGTCGAGCAGGTGGGCAGCGAAGTCCTCAGGGCTGGGTGGGGTGGCGGTCGGGGTCGGGTCGGGCGGGTTGCTGAAGGCGGTGTCATGGGGGTCGGCGGCTGTGATGTCGGCAGAGGGTTCCTCGTGAGGCTGGGCTGGGCTGTGGTCTGAGGCGTGAGGTCCGAGGTGATGATCCCCGGCTGTGACTGGGCGGCGCTGCGATCGGTGGTCGCTGGGAGGTTGTCGGTGGAGGTCGCGGGGCTGTCGGCAGTCGTGAGGGTGAGGCACCGGGAAGGGCCCCCCAGGCCAGCCGGGGGGAGGCCGGCGGATCAAAAATCCGCCGAGGTGGGGGGGGGGGGTCTGGCGCTCACGGGCTTGCTTCGTTATGCAGCCGGCCTCGCTGTGCATTGTTAGGATGCGCCGCACGTTGGCACAGTAGGCACAGACGTGACGGCGCCTGTCTCGCGCCTCGCCGTGGGCCTCCCCGACGGGGGCCCGATCGCACGAAGCGGTGTCGCGGTTCCAGGCCGGGCAGGGGGCCCCGTGGGTATGCCTGTCGTAGGCGGTGCGGGCGTCGACTTGGGCTCGGGGCAAGTGTGCGCCTCGGGGAGGGTCGTCACCTCGGGGGACCGCTGCTGCCGGGGCGGCCTGAGGGGCGGGGAGGGTGAGGGTCTGCACCCTCAGGAGGTCGAGGGCGACCGGGTCGTGCCACCCCTGGGGGAGCCTCCCGTCCGCTATCCATGAGAACACCGTCTCGGAATAACGGCGGACGGTTGGCCAGGGGTAGAGGAGGTTGTCCCTGAGCACGGTGAGGTGATGGTGGTGTAGGCCCTGGACGGAGTGGGCTGGGAAGTCGGGGTGGTCAATGAGGGTGAGAAGGGCGAGGCTATACTCGTCTTTCGTTGCCTCGCCCCTCTTCACCGGCTTCCTCTCAGGCCCCCTCTCTACCAGGTCGGAGGGAAAGATGTAGTCGACCGGGATCCCTTGTCGCCTGACCGAGTGCCGCGCCTCAGCGGAGGCAAGGATTTCCCGGACGGCGTCGGCCGCGGAAGCCGGGGTGTGGTGCGCCGGCTCCTCGTGGTAGGCCGGCGACGGGGCAGCTGCGGCTTGGGTCCCGAGGTGATGGTACCGCTCATACTGGGGGTGAGCGGCCCCCGGCAGGGCCGCCGGAGGCGGTGGCGGGGGCCGGGCTCCGGCCGAGGCGCGCGCCCGAGGTGCGTGGGCGGGCGCGGCAACGTAGGTGGCCTGGCGTCTGGGTGCAGTAGAGGGCGCCTCGGGGGCGGGCCGAGCCCCCCCGGCCTCCAGGCCGTCGATCCGGGCATGGATGTCGGCGGCAGTCTGGCGCTGCTCGAGCTGGAGACGCTGGAGCGCCTCCAGTATGGCCGAGGTTTCGGCGCCCGAGGTGCGGTCCGAGGGCGACGAGGGAGACGCCAGGGCGGAGGCCCGGGACTCGTCCCGCCGCGGAGTTGAAGCCGGCCCCGGGGTGCCGCGGGCGGCCGCCAGGGAGCCCTTGCGTCCTTTTCCCTTTCCTTGTGGCATGGTGTATCAGCGGTCCGAGGTGGAGGTAGGCCCAAGAGAGCAGAAAAATGGAGTAGAGCTGGAAGGCGGCAGGAGGGCGAGTGCCTGAGGGAGGCCGGCGGGCGGCCTTATAAGGGGAGGGGGACGGGCGACAGCAGCTGAGGTGTGAATGCTGCCGGCCCGGGGGAGGGCGAGAGGCGCTGAGCAGCGGGCGTCGGGTGAGGCGCGAATGCTGCGCGACAGGGGGGCGGGGGGAGGGAGGGGCGCGCGTCGGCGTCGGGTGAGGTGAGAGCGCAGCGCGACAGCCCGGGGCGGGGGAGGGTCTCTTCCTTTCCTCGCATCAAACATAATGCTTCACATTACGACCAATATATCTTGCTCTTCTTTACCGTGTATGTGCTATTTGTGTCCTTCTATTTCACTGCCTTCTGTTTAATTAAAGGTAACAGTCTGATGGTTTTGAGCTTCTGTCATTTTTAGGATAAATAGATTAAACTAGACTCTACTTTACTTTAGTTTGAAGTACCGTTAATTTTAAATGGCTAACTTTGGAAATATTTGAAGTGGAAACATGCCAAATTAATTTTGGTATGTATCTCAAAATGTTGACACCATAGAATTCAGCAATAACAGGCTCCATTAGGTTGGATAGATAGGACCAAATATGGGTAAGTGCTTTGGTTTAGAAAATGTGATGCTTTCATTGGACGAGGCAGCTGTAATATTATTTCACAAATAATTTAATTAGTCGTTTATTAAATCATTGTGTTGGTTGGATAAATATAAAACAATAATACTGCCAAAAAAAAAAAAAAACCTACACGCAAGGTATTTCGTTTAGTGAATTTCAGAATGTTGATACATTTCATTAGCTGGGTATCTAAAGAGATAACTTGAAATATTGCAAGTATTATTGCATTCAATGTTATTGCATTCGTGCTAAATAATGATCCTGTATGCCTACTCCCTTTTCCATTCAGGTAGCTGGCCTACAAGTGGATGACCTATTAATAATTCTATTAACTATTCACTATTCACTATTAACATAACAGGTTATGATTTTCGATAATTTAATTCGATTAGGCACACTTGAACCAATGGTTAGTCAGCATGTTGGTCATAGAAAGAAAGATGGACAAAAAAAAAAAAAAAATGTTCTGTCGTACCGGATTTAATTTAACTTAGAAATTTCAGCTCGCATTTGAAATAGAATAGAATAAATAACATCTGAATAAATATCATATCTTTTGGCATGTAGAAATTAATTCATGATCACACTAATCATGGGTAGGGTAGACTATTAGATCTAATAAATAAAGACTTTGGTTAAAGGTACTCACACACGTCTTTGCCACTCGAACAACCGCAGCGACGAGGTGAGTTGCAGGGTCTTTGGCAGGGTCTTTGGCAGGGTCAGTTGCAGGGTCTTTGGCAGGGTCTTTGGCAGGGTCAGTTGCAGGGTCTTTGGCAGGGTCTTTGGCAGGGTCAGTTGCAGGGTCAGCGGCAGGGTCAGCGGCAGGGTCAGTTGCAGGGTCTTTGGCAGGGTCTTTGGCAGGGTCAGTTGCAGGGTCAGCGGCAGGGTCAGCGGCAGGGACGGCAGCGGTGTCAGTGGCGGGGTCAACGGCAGGGGCAGCCATGACTGCGATGACATGGCAGATGGCGATGACTAGACTCCAAGCAACCACTTTCCCACACACGTACATTGTTCTTTTACAAGTAGCCACCTGGACAGGCAACACTAGCTTGAAGATGCACTAAACACTGGCTTGGTGTATTGATTGGTGCTGGTTTAATACTGTGTCAACACCAACACGCACGTAACTGCAAAGTATAAATGGAAATTGCAGCTATTAAACGAAAATGAAAAATTGAAATATCACCAACAACTGATGGTTAAAAATAGAGAAAAGTATTCCACGCAGCCGTGAAATGCAAAAACAATATTGAAATCGATGCATACTTTGTTTTATTCATTAAATAAAGTAGTTATGTGTGACCTATGATGTTGGTAAGACAGAAACCCCCATAGTATATACTCACCCATCTGCTTCGTGATTCTATAGTAAACACATCTACAACTATCACAATGGGTTCGAATAGGATAGGAAAAGAAGCAGTGAAAGAGTAAAAGCAATTTGTTCACAAAGGAAAAAGACAACTGTAGATATTCCACCATGTTGCTTCTAATGGTGCTGTCACACTACAACATTTCTCACCAACGCATGCCGACGTGTTGCCTTTTTGGGCGAAACGTCAGCACGTATCGGGACACGTTACCGGCGCGTTACGAACACTTAGTGGCGCATCAGTACACATCGGTACAGTTTGAGTGACAGCAACATCTCGATCAACACGTTGGCGCACATCGGGCCGCGTCCAACGTTTTGTGCTTGCACAAAACTTTCGACGCAGGCCGACGCACACCAACGTGTTGGATCGCGCATTACGGGTGCGTTTGCAGGATGTCGACACGCATTACCAGCATGTTGCCGGCCCGCTCATAGCATTTTGATCAACGTCGATAAACGCTGGGGATTTTTCGCCAATCTGCGAGCGGCCCGTCAAAGGCATCGGTAACGTTCCATCGACGAGGAGTGGGCGCGTTATTGGCGTTGCTCCAGCATTTCTCGACGCGTTGGATGTGTTGGTGGCGTGTCTGGACGTGTTGATGGGGCGTGTGGACGTGTTGCTGGCACGTCTGGACGTGTTGGTGGCATGTCTGCGGCGCGCCCCCGGCTTTCTGCGGACGTTTCGTCATCGTTTTGGCTTTTAGTATATCAAACCACCCGATGCCTTATCCAGGCACCCATTAATGAAGCGCCATTCCCTTGCTGTCAAGGCGCTGACAGCGCGCCGCCAACATGCCGATAACATGTCGATAACACGTTGATAACACGCTGGCAACCTGCCGACCCGGTTTAACGCGCTGTCGACACGCCGATAACACGTCGATAACACGCTGGGAACCCGCGGGCGGAACGTTGACAAGCGCCGACAGATGCGGGTGAAACTGGGTCAAGCGGCCTTCTTTTTTTTTTTGGTCCGCCGCAGATCACAACGCGTTGGCGGCGCACTAATAACACGCCAAGAACACGCTGGCAGCATGCTGCGCTGCGTCGAGTTTTCAACCAACACGCCGAAAAGTTCAACGCGTTGAATGTATTTAGCGCGTTGGCAGCACGCCGGTGAGAAACGTCGTAATGTGACAGCACCAATAACCTAACGAGTTGCTTCAGTGCTATTACACGAAAGTACGGTGGCGCCACCTTTCACCAAACCCCTTCATAGCTCCGCATGGCTGTCTTGATGGCATATCCTCCTCATTCCGATATGTCTGGCACTACAATTAGGCCCCTGCCTCTCATACATGTCACTGGACGGGATGGCCGAATCATTAAATCACTTGCTGGCTTCCTAGGTGGAAGGTGAAGGCTCGAATCCCCGCAGAGTCAAACCAATGACATAACAAAATTATACTTGTCACTTCCTAACCTGGCACTCAGCATTAATAGAATATGGCAAGCGCTGGTTTGCTCAGTATCTGGATATTGCTACTGAGTGGGGTATTAAGTCATGGTGTTGACAGCCCTGTCTTTTAGTGGAACAACACTAGTATGAAGTTGCCATGAGTATGCACAGTCACAAGTCGGTACCTATCATGATATGGCCTTAGATGTTGCTGGTATATTATGCCCCAACAAACAAATGCGCTGATGTAGGTATCTTCTTTAACATATATGTAGAGATTTACCTAATAAAAAACATAAACTGTCTTAGTCTTGCATGAATTATGCTCGCTGGTATTTCATCCTATATCCGATTTGTACAATTCAATTTTGCATGTAACTTTTCTCTCTCGAAAATGATCAAGTCTTCCTTAGCCTCATATGTATACATGTCATTATATTATATAAATATATATAAATAAATTACATATAGATATAAATAATAGATGCATATATAATACCTACTAATATACCATTTAAATAATATATATATAATACCATATATACATATATTATAATCATATAATTTAGATAATATATATTATATGTAGTAAAATGTATTATACACATATTATTTTTAATGTAGTCTGTATGTGAAGGTGCTAGGTTTAGAGCTCAAGCACTGGAGCAGCCTGGTCAACAATCTATTTACTATTCACTTGGATACTCAAATAGAATAGCACCGAACTACAACAGTACATGGGAAATTGTCCTATAATTTTAAACAATTCAATCGTGCAATTACTGATCAAATGACGTCATTAGATTGATTTCGAACCTGTGGGAGGATGACGTTGCAAAAAGGGCAATGCTAGCAAAATTATACATATATATTATAATATACGTAATTTATATGATATATAAAATATATATAACAATATATATTAATATATCATATATATTATAAATAATATATGCTATAAGTATACTTTTTATGTATATTATATGATATATTATATCAATTATATATAATGTATATTATAATATAATATGTATATATTATAATACAATATGCATACTATATAATTGAGATAATATGTATAATTATAATGTACCTAAAATGTATAACTTATAATATAAATAATTTCTTATATATATTATAGATGTATCATATTATGTTATATATATGGCAAGAGCAATCCTACCCACCTCTATTGTCGTTGGGTATGTTTCAGATGCAGAACTAATAAGTAATAGCGCGCTTGATGTCCGCCTCCAGAATGGTCAGCGACGTACAATGCGTTGTACTTATATCGAGCACTCACAGCTAAGGTCAAGGCCGCTGTGGTATGGGAGCGGCCCGCCTGAGGGCAGCACACATGCTGGGCATGAGTCACTGGGAACGTATGTGATTTCGCCTCCGTTTCACAAAGTGCATCTGGCAACAACGCCTCCTGGAGGACACATCAAAGGCTAACACATAAAAATTAAAGCACTTCTAATGGCTGATTCATAACACTGCAAGTCGCATTATTCAATGTGCTCAGGACATACATGGGGAACGTTGACCCGTATGGACATATCTGTTGGCACCTGACTAGTGGCCGAATCGGTAGAGCACAGGCTTCCCGTGCTGAAGGTCAACAGTTCAAATTGTGGCCGAGTCAAACCAATGACTTACACAATTAATACTTGTTGCTGCCTAGCCCGGCGCTCAGCATTACTAGGATAGGGCAAGGACTAGTTGGCTCAGTGTCAGGATAATGTGACTGAGTGGGATATCAGGTCATGGTGCTGGCGGCCTGGTCTCCCACTTGAGTCCCAGTCGGGTTGGACTATACAGTCGCCATGAGTGTGCGCTGTCACTAGTCGGTACATGTCCTGATATGACCTTATATGATACCAGGATGTACATCCCCAACACGCAAAACAAATCGGTATATAGAGGACCAATCACAATGAATCCACACACACACATACCACACCACCAGTCTGTAAATGTGTTTAAATGACCCGTGAATTGGAGGTGAAAAGTACTTATACTAATAGTAATAGAAGCGCAGTCTAAATGTGGAGGGCAGGTTTTATGCGTCTGCTCCATTGTTCACAGTTGCACAAGGTTGCTAAGCAACTGTTGTAATTAGCCTTCTCTAAAATAAATATAACTGGCTCCAACAAAGTAAACAATGTTATGTTTCTTTGCCATTATAGCAAATGATTGACTTTGTACTCTAAATTAAAGTTGCATAGTCCGATGGTTTTGAGTTTATGTCATTTTTCTGAGATAAATACGTTAAATTGATTGTTACAATCTACCTTACTTTAATCTGAAGTAACTTTTATTTTAGATGGTAAACGTTTGAGATATTTGAAGCACAGGCATGTAAAATTAGTTGTAGCAAGCGTGCCAAAACTATGACACCATAGGCTGCAGCAGTAACAGGTTCTATTACATTGACTTGGTATTCCCTTCTATAAGGCAACACATGTTTAATAAGTGCCTGATTATCTAAGTTAGATATGTAGAATAAATTCTGGATAATTGTTTGGGTTTTGAAAATTTGATACTTCGTCGGACTATGCAGCTTTAATCGAATTATGGAATATTGCTCTTGAATGCTAGTTTAAATATAGGATTTCTGCACCGCTTGTACAATCAGCTCAAATTCGTGTTGTGGGTCAACTCTGGGTTAATTGATTGATTAATTGCTTGGTGGTCGTTTTCTGCGGTGTCGCAAAGCAAAGGCCATATTCCAACTCTGGACGAAAGTACTATGTTTGTATAATTATTATTTAATACAATGCTTATTGAGCCTTCCCTTGCATAAATAATAATAAACAAATAACATAAGAAAGTGACCACCAGTGTGTGATGTTGTCCTGGCTTATTGATCAGAAATATAAACAAAGGTAACAACTGGTACCTAAATTATTAACTCTAAATATATCAAGGTATGAATCTAGATTTATTGAGTTATATAGTTATCTTGACCTGAATAAAGAGGTCAATTTTCTCAGCAAGAGCCTTGCACTCTGTGACCGGTGAATCCTACCGATTCTTTGTACTTGGTATACACCATCATTTAATAATCAGACCACGTGGGGCCACGGTGTACTAAATAGTAGGAAGTCAACCGAGTTGGTCAATATAGTCATGTGTAGCTTAAATGTGTCTTGTTATGAACATTTGTTTTATAATCTGTTGAGATTTCAACTGGTTACATAAATGGCTATTGTTTGTAAGTTAAGATAACACAATACATTTCTTATTACTCTATTTTAGGGTTTCTTACATCTGGGCCCGTGTGCATGACGCAGTGTTAGCTTACACTCAGTGTGTTTGCGCTAACACCGCTCCTTGCGTACTGAGTTTTCGCCGCTAACCTAGAAATCCCCACCAAAACCAGTTTTGGAGCGCTAACACTGCGTCATGCATACGGGCCCAGAAATCCCACCCTAAACGCGGTTTGGCTCGCTAACACTGCTCCATGCATACGGGCACAGATATTGTCAAACAACAAATCCTATATCGAGCAACAGTTGCTAAATTTAAGCATTATGCACAGCGCGAAAGAGATGGAGAGAGAGTGGGAGAGGGGATATATATATATATATTTATATATAACGCACATTTCTCTCATAACTGACAAAGGGGGCGCCACAGGCAATATATGGTAGGTGATTAGGATAGGCCGAGATACTTAATGATTTGCCTAAATTTATACTTATATTATTCGTTATATATCATATATATGCATCTAAAGGAAAATACAAAAATCATCCAGTGTGTGTGGCTCGAGGGGGGGGGGGGGGGACACCCACCAATTACCCCGACAGGTTTGGCCCTGATTCAGGACACTGATGATACACTTGTATTAAATGAACACATTATTCATGATATAATTATGAATATTTTAAGTTGAATATTACAGTTTAATAAACTATACACTTGATGTGTACGAGGTGTGGGATGAACATTGACATCCATCGAAAGTGGAGTTGATCTGAAAGCATCAGTAAGTATATAATACCAAAAGGGACTCGTTGAATTTTCTAACTGCCAATTTTGAGGAACAATTGAAAGTATTATCGGAAGAATATGTACAGTGGATGAAAAGTGTAGAACGCTATATAAGAAGACTTTCGTAAAACCACAGCAGCTATATACATTTAAATAAATGTACAACTATCTATGACTACATAGCTAGTTTATGTGCTGTATTTTGAAGCATGGTATGCAGGTATTGCAGTACCTCTGATAGCTGAGGTGCTAAAATACCTGAGGGAGTTTGACGACTCTGCCTTGCAAAGTTGTAAACCACTGCCTTGTGGTACAGGTTCTTGATAGAACCAAAGGCTAAGGGAGCAAATCCTAACAGAAAACCATGTTACCATGGCAGCATTAAGGGCGGTGATGAATGGAACTCCCAACATCTCCCGACCAGCTACTGCAGGGACAAATAGTTTGTGCCTGCCTTGACGTGTTCTTGCCGGTGTGAGACCTCTATTTGCTCCCCGAGAGAATGCCGCTAGTAACTTGCAAAAGCCAGCAGCACTTCAACACTTTGCAGGCAGCTTTTATGAAATGTATAACCGCGCGAAAGCGGTGGTTAAGTTATGAAAGCAGTCTTTGCTGCATTGCGACTGACTGCATGATGATGATGATGATTTTGAAGCTAAATATTAATGCATAATGATGGCGTCGACAATTTAAAACTATGTGTGGCTACACGATAGCATTTAACATTTTAAAACATTAACACAAATCCCCTTATTCTGCTACAAAGGATATTACAGAGAGAAAAACAATCACACACAACCACGTTAATATATTTGGTAAATAAATTTGTTATTAACTCTCTATGCGCATGAGGAATGCATTGGTTGCTACTAATATACTATTGCTTATTTATTATTTCGAACTCGGCATCCATCCATGCATCGTGTCTGCCAACATTTTTTATTTTTGAAATTTATTACGCAGGTCAAAAACAACTATCATATGACATATAGGTACGCGACGCCAATACAACCCACTTGTTAATAGCTGCGTATATTTTAGTTTGAGGATTTGATAACTGAACCGTAGGCTTACATGATTTTGAATTCGGGAACTTGTTTACATTCCCGTCATACCCTGTTGTAGACACTCGTTAGATCGGTTATAGTCTATAGGCAAATCAGTTCTTGTTTAGAATTCTTCGGTAAAATTAAACATGCCGCATATTATGTATATAACACTCTTGACTGGCTAAACCAGCGTCTTAACACGATTTCCGCGAAGCATGGGCAGAGCCTAATAAAATATTCTGCTATTAACATGCAGCAGAATAGAGAGATTATTATGGTAAGAAGGGCCACGAGGGGCCAGAGCTACTAGGTGTCGGCTCGGTAGAGCTTTCGTCAGTGTTAGGTAAGCCATCAAGAGAGCAAGATGTCTACAGGAGCAGCCCCTGCCACCAGGCAGGCAGCGAGACGTGGCCCTGCACTGGCCACGGGGCGTTCCGGGGCAGGGGAACCACCGGACACACAACCGGTAAGTAGACACCCGTACAGGGTTAGCCGCCGTTGGCGAGGCCTGCAGGCTCCGGTTTATACTCCCCATTCCTGACTGCTTTAACACTGGGGTTCCCGGCCACGGGGGCCGGAGGATCCATGGGATCCATGGGATCTCCCCACAAAGTGGGAGGAGGAGAATTTATTCTGCGACTATCAAATCAAGGCGGCCATGAGCCTGCCAGCACATACCCAACCCACCCACACCCAACCCCCAGGGCACGGCCAGTTAGAAGGGATGCATGACCTAGAGGTCACACGGTGTAACCGCGCACTCTGGGCACGACATACAGTGACACAGAGGTCACGGGAGGCGGGAGTGGGGCACTTGACCCCCTTGGGACCAGATGAGCAGATGCGGCTCAGAACTGGCCCCAAAGCCACAGTGCAATTAAAATAGCCAGATGGTTATTATCTAACTGAGAGAGTAGCAGCAGACACTCCTGCTCACGACATGGCTCACTACATCTCGTGCTCCCCCTCACCGGCCAACATGGACAGAGGCCCGACGGAGCCTGAGAGCCTACTTGCCGGCTTCATCGAAGTAGCAGAACAGCAACGGGTAACTTCCCCACTGGGTGCACTATACGTCCCGCTGTCTCACAAAACTGACCGAGGTTCGGAAATCAATATGGAAGTGGGATCAGAGACCGGCTCCAGAGCAGGCACGCTGACCAGAGAGGAGCAGAGCAACACGGGAAATCCACCACTGTCACCAGACATGGTGATGACCATGGACGTGAACACCAAGAGGCTAGTGCTGGCCTCTACCTCCCCTACCTACACACCGCCACCACTAGGCAAACTCCACTGGGGCCTATGCATGGTGTTAGCGACCTGGGTCAGACCTTTAGTCCGCCACCTGATCCAGCAGCTGGGGATCAGTGGAGAGGCCCTAACTACGCGCCTTCCCCGATCGCTCAGCTCGAGATGTTGGAAGCCAGGAAACTGGAGCTAGAGGCCGAGATCTGAGACCGACGGGCGGGCTACTCCATAAGCTGGATGCAGGGGCATGAGGGGCCCTCACCGCCAACACTACCAGCAGAGGCCCCCCCACCCCCGCCCGAGGCGATACGGCCTAGACCCCGAGGGCGGCATGGGGACAGGCTAGAGATGAACCGCTGGCTTACACCTCCCCCAACACCCCCTTCACCCCTGTCAAAAGCCATCAGGAGAGTGTTAGCGGAGACAAGTAGGTCACCAGTGGTGAGGAGCGAAAACAACCCATCACCGGCTAGGGCGGCACCACGCCCACCCACTCCGGCCATGCAGGGCACGCCCACCAGAGGGAAGGCACCATCACCGGCACAAGCGGCGAAGCAGGCACCAACTGCGAGCTCAAACCTCAAACAATTCATACCGGTTGAGAAGGCGCCTACAGACGCGGAAGGCCAGAATCTGGCGAAGAGCACAGCCAGTCTGATAAACTCACTGTGGACGAAACTAATGTTAAAAACTGAGACGGCGGAGGTCTAGGCAACCCTCCCGAGGCCGCTGAACATGGAGGCACTCGACAAGACAAGACTCAACCCAGAGATTGAGCAGATGCTACAGCAGAGAAGAGAGTGACGGACAATGATGCAGTGCTGATGGGTGCACAGTGGGGAGTGCAGTTTGCAGCCAGACCCATAGCATAGCCCGGATCCTGGAAAGGATCGAAACCGGCAAGCCATTAGAAACGAAGGTGAACGCACTGAAAATAATGGCACATACAAGCAACACGCACATAGGCATGAGACGTAACAATGTATGCCCGGCACTGCTCAACCAAGTAAAGACCCCAAATGTGAGTAAACAAGTTAAGACTTTCTTAGCTGGTGAGGTGACTGAAAATGCAGGGGAGTGGGAGAGTATAACTGACAACAACTGGCTCAGAAGCATGGTGAAAGGAATAAAAATTGAACTGCAAAACCTACCACGACAAGGTAGTACTCCCTGCTCGGACAAAAAGGGGAGAATGAATTATTGATGGGGAAGATACGTGCAATGATGGACCAAAATGTGATCGAACTCGCAGAGGAGAGTGACAGAATGTTTGTCTGACACCTCTTCTTAAGGCCCATACTAAACCTTTCAAAACTAAACAAACACGTGGTGTACAGACATTTTAAGATGGATCAGTTATGTAATGTGATGCAATTCATGCACAAGGGCACCTGGGTAGCTAGCATAGACATATCACAGGCATACCACAGCTTGGAAATTGCTCCACCAGACAGGGATTTATTGCAATTTGTTCATGAGGGTAGAAGGTATCGGTTCTGGGTGCTACCCAATGGTCTGAGTTTGGGACCGAGAATGTTCACGAAAATTATGAGAGTGGTTATGAGTCACCTATGCATGGTACATAATATATTACTATGCTTCTACATCGACAATACAATCATAATAGGTAGAACTGAGGGGGAGGTCGAGTGGGCAGTTAAAAAACACTAGAGTTGCTGGAAATACTAGGCTTCCCAATAAACAGGGAGAAGTCTGTACTAGAGCCCACTAAGGACCTGCTGTTTCTAGGATTCAAAATTGATACGGTGACCTTACGAGTACATGTACCACTCAAGAATGGGGAGGAACTAAAGGAGTTCATTGGAGAAGTACTATAAAAAGAAAACTTAATGATAAAAATACTCGCCACACTATTGGGGAGACTGGTGGCTACAGACCCAGGAAACACCTGGGCAAGAATCAGAACTAAAGTAATATCAAGGGCCCTGAATTGGAATCTCAGACAGAACAAGGGAGGCTACACAAAAAAGTGCACCCACCTTTGACTTTTGGCTAACTAACTTAGGGGGAACGGTAAGCGATTACTGCCCCAGATCGGTGGACACATGTGTCTATACCGACGCATCATCACACGGCTGGGGCTATTTCAGTCAGACCCACACAGTCTTTTCAGCACAAATGTGGATTTATAGAGAAAACATACTTACCATTTTAAAATCATTTTTGATAATTATAGCTGAGAGAAAAGGTTCACCAATGTCTACATGCTACTTGTTATTACCGAAGTAAAGCTGCATCGTGCCTATGAACGCATCATATTTTCGAAACCAAAACACTTACCTAGATTTGATCCTATATATCAAAATTAGATACTAGCGCATTTATTTTAAGATGTACTGTAGTTTGGTGTTTATACGCTATGCCTAAACATGCATAAACAAAGCCAATTTCCAGCATGTTGGTCTGCACACCAACATTTAATTTGTTTGTCTCTACTTCAAATATATCCAAAGTTAATCCTTTAACATAAATGTTACTTCCAATTAACACAAATTCGATTATGATGCTCAACCCAACATCTTCACATTGTATTTATATGTAAGATAAATATGGCAGAAACTAAAAACTTCCAGATTATACAACTTTAAACGATGTGCCCGATTTGGATTCTGCAAAGGCAATCTATCAATGATAGTGACCATTAATTTATATCAAGGAATGCTATATCAAGATTATGTCAGCATGTTTGTTTGTTTCTTGTTGTTTTACGTCCTAGCAACTTCTAACGTCATATCAGGATGGGTACCGACTTGTGACAGTGCGCACTCATGGCGACCTTATAGTGCTGCCCCACTGGAAGACCAGGCCGCCAGCACCATGACCTGATATCCCACTCAGTCACATTATCCTGACCCTGAGCCAACCAGTCCTTGTCTTATCCTAATAATGCCGAGCGCCAGGCTAGGAAGCGACAAGTATAAATTTTGAAGTCATTGGTTTGACTCGACCAGGGTTCGAACCCATGACCCCACGATCTACTAACACGGGAGACAGACGCTCTAACTCATTCGGCCATCTCGTCTGGTCTGTCAGCATGTTATTATATTGGATGTACACCTGCTCTAAATTCTCTTAACCAGAATATAAAGGTACACCTTCGGCAGATCTAATCTGATCATACACAAATTTGCTATCATTGCATCTGTACAAATTCGCATAAGTTCAGTGTGCTGAATGTCAACAGGAGTAAAAAAAAAAGTCAACCGAATAAAAATAGTATAAATCAATAAAACTGTTAGTATTAGAAAGACAATAAAATGGATTAATGGATGTAGTATATCCATACTTGGACGCAATTTATATATATGGAGTAGCTATAATATAGAAAACATGTTCAAACTACTGTAGGAATGAATGAGGGTGGGGTGAATTGTTGATGAAAGGAATCCGTGTGCGCGTTGTTGACGTAACATGATTCAGCAGGGTAGTAAGTTCACACAGCCAAAACACTACGGTAGTGTTTAACCAGGTTGAAAACACTACTGTAGTGTTTGAACCTAGGTTCAAAACACTACCGTAGTGTTTTGAACCTAGTTAAAGGTAGGTTCAAAACACTACTGTGGCCATGCTCAAAACACTATCATTAAGTTCAAAACACTACCCCTAAGTTCAAAACACTACTCTAAAAAATATGTTATAAATGCTGCATATTCAGTTTCATTTGTAGTAACTTGATGCAGTATGCAGTAAGGTGGGGCAGAATGCAGTAAGGTGGGGCAGTAGGGGTTGTTGTTGATTGTTGTTTTATGTCCTAGCAACATCTAAGGTCATATTAGGGTGGGCACCGACTTGTGACAGTGCACACTCATGGGCGAATTTTTATATTTTCGACATGCGATGACGCGCGCGTTTGTATTCGTTGATGGACGGCGACGGTCGGCGAGGATCGGTGGCGCGCGTCATCGCACGTCGAAAGTGTTGCGCTTGCACACAAAATTGGACATGCAACAACGCGTGGGTGCCAACGTTATGGCTATGTTATGGGGCTGTCTCATTACGACGTTTCTCGCCAACGCGTGTCGACGTGTGTGATTTTTTTATCGCAACGTAGGGATACGTCAGGAAGCATAATGGTGCTGCACATTATGACGCTTCTCGCTGGTGCACAGCCAACGCGCAAAATCACTTTTAATCATCGAGACCCGTCAAACTTTTTGGCGTCAACGCAATGTATTGGTAGCGTGCGGCTGACCTTCTGGTAAAGGTTTGGTGCGCCGTCCTGATATGACCTTAGATGTTGCTAGGACATAAAACAATAAAAGTGTTTTGAACTTGGGTAGTGTTTTCAACGTACGTAGGGGTAGTGTTTTGAATTTAACAGTAGTGTTTTGAACCTAAGCTCAAAATACTACGGTAGTGTTTTGAACCTAGGTTCAAAACACTACCGTAGTGTTCTGAACGGGGTAGTGTTTTGAACGCCCTACACCGGCCTCCTGGGACGACAAGAAGTCACGAACAGGGTGCCGCCCCATCTACCTTCATCGTCAGCGCCATGCACGAGACATCTAAATCAGTTCATTTATTGGGGTTTTACGTCCTGGCAACATATGACGTCCTATCAGGATGGTGGCCTCCTTGTGAGAGTAGGCGGTCATGGTGGCTTTATAGTGCTCCTATAGGTAACTCTGGTGGCATGACCTACTATGCGACTCAGTCACATTGTCCCACGCTGAGCCAATAAGTGCTTCCCCAATCCTGGTATTGCCAAGGAGGCAACCATTATTAATGTTACTTCAATAAATCGACCCCATCAAAAGCTATTCAGATTTAGAGAAACTTTGCCAATGAGGGATTGGAAGGTCTTAAAGCCCTAATTACATTATAGGTCACATCAGGAGGGATGTAGAATGGTGACAGTGCACAGTAATGAGGCTTTATAGTGCTGAACCGCTGAGATACAGCAACGTTATCGGCACCATGAGAAAATATCCCACTCAGTCATGTTATCCTGAAACTGAACAAACCAGTCATTGTTCTATTGCAGCCATGCAAGTGTTAATTTTGAGTCCCTAGTTTATCATGGTCGACTTACAGTGCGGAAGGTTGGGAGTTCAAAACCCGGCCTCGTCAAACCAATGACTTACTGAATTGATACTTGATACCAGCCTGGCGCTCGGCATTATTAGGATAGGGCAAGGACTGGTTAGCTCACTGTCATGATAATGTGATTGAGTGGGAAATTGGGTATGGCACTGGTGGCCTGCTCCCCCAGTGGGCCAGCACTATAACGTCGTCATGAGTGGGCACTGTCACAAGTCGGTACTCATCCTGATATTACCTTATATGTTGCCAGTAGGTAAAACTCCAACAAACAACAAACAAACAAACTCCGTTGGGGATTCGTGGCAGAGGTAGTGGACGCCGCACCCCCTCTGCTATTTTACGGTCCCTCTTTTATCAATATAGCATTGTTGGAACTGGATTACATATACTTCTGCAAATGTGTAGGGAATCCAATTATCAAGGTGCTACATAATCTTATACAAAATAACATGACCTGGGTGAGGCGTTACAACCTACCAAGGTCTTCACTCCGCTAATATATAACTGGGAAACTTGCAGTTGTACACACCATATCCTTTACCCGTAACCGAAATGCTTGGGACCAGTTGTGTTTCAAAATTCAGAAGTTTTCGGATTTCAGAATAAAAGTAGTGCCTACTGTGGGGTGTGGAGCAGCAGCCCATTATCAAATATTAATACTGCAGTACAAACGTATGGATACTCACACAAAATGGGATAAATAAAAAATACAAATTCGATTAAGTTTATTTATATAGTAGTAGGCCTATGCGGTAAGTGAAATAATGGGACAATAATAGACCATTAAATACTTTAGTAAATTTTATTTCCAAAAAAAACATTTGGTCAAACTTAGAGTTGCGTAGTCCGATGGTTTTGAGTTTTTGTCATTTTCCGAGATCAATTTATTAGGTTGAATGATCTACCTTACCTTAGTTTGAAGTAACTTTTATTTTAAATGGCTAACTCTTAAAATATCGGAAGTGTAAACATGCTAAATTAATGTTGTCAAGCATGCCAAAACTATGACACCATAGGCTTCTGCAGTAATAGATTCTATTAAATTGCCTCAGTATTCCCTTCTATATGGTGGCACATGTTTAATAAATGCACCAGTATCTAAGTTAGATATGTAGAATCAAATCTAGGTCAATGTTATGGTTTTGAAAAGTTGATGTTTTCATCGGACTGTGCAGCTTTAGGCATATACAACTTCAAATGAATCATAAACAAGCACATTAATATTTCAGTTTTCAGAGCTTTTCAAATTTTAGAAATTTGGAAAAGGAATTGTGGAATGGTGCACCAAAGGATGAACTGAACAAGAAATTAATATTGGTTTAGTTAATATCATGATGATTTGACTGGAACTTGAAAGCGAAATTGCCATTCTCATTCAGTTAGAAAGGGGCCGAATTGTCGCTTATGATGAGGCGGACTTTAGGCATATTGTAACAATTGAACATCGCTTAGAACATGCTCAGTTTCTCACCACAATTATATAATCTATCAGAAAGGATGATTAATTGATGCAAAACCCTGTACCACTTAGTCACTACTTTAGGTACCCAGATCTCCAATAATTATTAGTATTCAATTATAACTTGATGTAGAAAATCTTAGATTGAATACCATGTTCAAAGTCTCTTGCTCTGTCACTCAAATATTAATCAAACGCAACTATGCAGGTGTTCTACACAATTACCTCGTCATCGTCAAAGTATTTAAAGGAATTTTGTGGGAGGTAACAATAATTTAGATTTGCCCAGCATAATACATCACACCGACGTTTGTTTCTATTGCTGAGCACATTTTTACTATAAGGTTAATATGATGAACAATTGGCGAAGTATTAATAGCTACATGCGTTATCAGAATGCGCTACATTCACAGATTAAAACCAGCAATAAGTGCCTTGAACTCATATCATTCATGTCAATCATAAAATGCACAGCAATAGCATACTTTGCATATTAATTACATCTAAATAGATCACAAATATTTCATAACATGGTTGATCTTGGTGGTTACATAAACACTCCGTTGTTGGCTGCCAAAGGCTGGAAGGCTTTCGATGATTTGATGATGCAATGCCAACTTTAGTATTAAATCTATGACATTAACATGAGTGCAATTGCGACGATCACCAACAGCATGGGCGATAGTTTCACTGGGTCTGTATTGCCATTTATCTGGAAGTATAGCATGAATGTCAGAATAATGGGGGAGCGAATTGCAGACAAGGTAAAAACTGTTCCTGACTTACTCATATGCTTTTAACTTTTATTTTTCTATTTATTATATCTATGGTATAAGCAATGTATCTGTGTTATTTTTAAATGGGGAAAGCACCTCATAAGTATTGTACTTCTGATTTCTCCTTTTTCATGTGAACAAATTACTGATGGGCGGTTTCTACCCTGCTAAGAGAGCTAAATGGAGAGCGGCAGTCAAGTAATGAAAGCAGTCTTTGTCGCATCGCGACCGACAGCATCATCATGATGATGAAGATGAGCGATTACACTCGCAAAGCATAAAAGAAGTTGGCCACATATGTAATAGTACAGGCGAAACATCCTTGAGGCAGGGTGGAAGCCATTAGAAAAAGTGTTAGAAGGCTGAGTTATAGAAATAAACACATAATTTTGCAATCTAATGAACTTGATATATTAATCAAATACTTATCTACTACTTTTGGAGGTGAATAATTGATGAAATCATGTAGATTCTTACATTTTAAAAGTGGAATCAAGAGCTTTCTGTGGCCGCCATCTTTTCCTATTTTGCATTCTCTCCCAATTTATAAACTTTAAGCCAAAATATATCAAACACTGCAGCATATTTATAGTTAATTCCTAATGAAGTAGCTTTGGCTCGAACTTAGGCAGGGCTCTCGTTCACCCCATTGCTGGATAGGGGTGAATCTTTTATCTAGAACTAGTAGAAGAGAAGATAGAAGGGAAAAGAACTAGTAGAAGGGAAGATAGAAGGGAAAAGACCAAGAGGGAGAAGGAGAACAACATGGATGGACAACATCACTGAGTGGACAGCAATGAGCTATGCGGAATGCGTGAGAGGAACGAATGACAGGAAGAGATGGAGGTCCATTGCAGCCAGCCTTCTTCGAGAAGATGGCACCCATTGATTGATTGAGTAAAAGACATTATGTGGAAAGTAATGTGAGTGAAATGTGATGTCTTTGAGGGAAGCAGTTTACAGGTCAGAACTTGTGAGGATATTGCACTGCTCGATATAGGCTCAGTCAATTGTTTTCTCCTACTTCGCGCAATACTGATCTTATGTTATATAATAATTAGCAAGCAAAGCATTAATATCAGGGCACCATTTCATAACTACAGCCGCATTTAATGATCTTTAACACTCCCGCGACAAGACTCTGCTAAATATTACTAAAGTTGCATAGTCCTATGAAATCATCAAATTTTCAAAACTGTCACAATTATCTCAATTTGATTCTACATATCTAACTTACATACTGGTGCACTTATTAAACATTTGGCACCAAACATAAGGGAATACTGAGGTAATTGAATAGAAGCTATAACTGCAGAAGGCTATGGTGTCAGAATTTTCGCATGCTTGCCAAAATTAATTTTGCATGGTTGTATTTCAAATATCTCAAAATTGGCCATTTAAAATAAAAGTTACTTCAAGGTAAGGTACGGTACACCCTAACGATCAACTCCATGCATTTATCTCCAGAAAATGTCAAAAACTCAAAATCATCGGACTATGCAACTTTAAGTAACATCCACAGGTATTGGTAGGGTAGAATATATAACAGGCCACTTCTTTCTACTTCCAATTATCTCTCTCCTTGTAAAAAAAACACCAAGAACCCCCCCCCCCCCCCAAAGAACAGCTCTCTCCCCTCACAAAGGAATCCACACTAAAGTATTCCAGATACACATTTTCCCTTATTATGTGTGTCATGGGGGTGATGAAAATGGGAAATATTGCGCCTAGAGTGGGACTCGAACCCACATCTCTTTGCATTCCGGGCCACTGTGCTGACCATTACACCACCTATGCTCCCTGATATCAACACACGACCCATGCCTACCTGTCTATGTGGTTACTTGCATGAGAGGTCAGTGCACACTACTACACTCGTCCCCCTGGAATTGTAAGTCTTCTAATGCTTACAATTACATATATACAGGCAATGCACTTACACATACATACACAGGGTAGGTTCAACAACCATACAGGGAGGATTCCTTCTACGCGGTAAGCGGCAAGCGTCTCCCCACCACCACCACTACCATATGTTTCCCATCAGCACCCCTGTGTGTGACCATTCCGTAATGATCAGTCGCCTCTCCTAGTCTAAAACTAATGGACATGTGTGACTGAGGTTTCTATTCGCATACCGCATGCCGCATGCCACAATTGACTGAGCACCGATCGCTACAGGGACCGATCGAGTTGTTGCATTCGCATTCGCATTCGCATACCACATGTAAGGAAAATACCCCATAGGCTTCAAGGCGTTTCGATTTTTTATCGCATTCGCATACCGCATACCGCATACCGCGTGTAAGGAACCTTAGCTTAAGCCGTGAGGCGATTAGACAAGTTACCGGTGTTGCAGTTTCCATGGTACGCCATTTTGCGAGGTACACATTGCTTCTGCGCATGCATCAAAATCTAACAGCATCGTCACTAACCTTATAAATTTAATATAATGTTTTTGGTAAAGATGTTTTCTATATGTGTACCAAGTGATTTGTTTTGAGGTTGTGTGGTTTTAGAGATATTTCACTTTTTCCGTATTTTCTGTATGAAGATTGCTCACAACCATTGACAATGCCTTGAGTTTGACGGTATGTGCAGTGCAAAACATTAGTTTTATTCAAAATTAATAGAAATCAAGAACCCTAACCTTATAAATTTAATATAATCTGTTTGTTGAATATGTTTTCTGTATGTGTGCCAAGCAGTTTGTTTCTAGGTGGTGTAATTTGAGAGATATTAGACTTTTTCTGTATGAAGATTTGCTCACGGCCATTGACAATGCATTTGAATGTATGTGTACCTCGCAAACTGGCGTACCATGGAAACTGCAACACCGGGTCCCTGATGAGGGATACTAAGTTGGTTGGTTGTTGGAGTTTTACATCCTGGCACCGTCTAAGACCATATCAGGATGGGTACCGACTTGTGACAGTGCGCACTCATGGTGACTTTATAGTGCTGCCTCACTGGGAAATAAGGTCACAAGCACCATGACCTGATATCCCACTCAGTCATATTATCCTGATACTGAGCTAACCAGTCCTTGCCCTATCCTAATAATGCCGAGCGCCAGGTTAGGAAGCGACAAGTATCAATTTTATAAGTGATTGGTTTGACTCGACTGGGAACCAATCTTCCAATATCCTGCATGCGAGGCCCGTGCTCCACCGATTCGGCCACCGCACCCGGAGGGGGGGGGGGGGTACTAAGTAAGTTAATTCTAGACTGATGTTGATTTCGGCACGAGTGTTCTCACCTGCTTAGCACACTAGGCCTGCCACCTATGAACACAACCCGTCGTGTCCAGAGGGTATGGCCGAATGAGTTGAGCGTCCGTCTCCCGTTTTGGTAGATCGTGGAATTTGAACCTACGGGCTCGAACCCTGGTTGAGTCAAACCAATGACTTAAATATTGACATGCATCGCTTCCTAGCCAGGGGCTCGGCATTATTGGCAGCTAATTAGGATAAGGCAAGGACTGGTTGGTTCAGTGTCATGATAATGTGACTGAGTGAGATATCAGGTCATGGTGTTGGTGGCTTGGTCTTCCAGTGGGGCAGCCCTATAAAGTCGGCATGAGTGTGCACTGTCACTAGTCGGTACCCGTCCTGATATGAACTTAGATGTTGCCAGGACCTAAAACTCCAACAACCAACCAACAACACAATACGTCAGTAATTCTGATGGAATGTAGACGTTCCCAGAGCCAAAGCACAGGCGAAGCAGTGATAGCAGTCAAACTATTTGGTCAAGTTTAAAGCGGAGCGAAGTAATTAACCTTTAGTTATGGCCGGTACACACCTACCGTTTACGATTCGCGCACTAAAACTCCCGATCCGCTTAAAACTGAAAACGGGCCGATTCATTTTTCGAATCGCGAATCGCAATCGTAAGGCTAGCGCACACCTACCGTTTTAGCCCTAAAAATCGTGAATCGCAATCGGTCAGTGTGCTAGGGGAGTGCACACCTCACGACTTTTGGGCAGTTTTAGATCGTATACGCCAGGTGGGTGCGGAAAAACGATCGTAAACGGTAGGTGTGTACCGGCCATAAGCCTGCTTATAAATATTGGTAGAGGATGGGGGACGCGCTATTGAGTACACAGGCGAGTGTCAATGACTCTAGGCTATATTGCCAAACACTGCCTTTCCTCTAAGGCCTCTCTAAGGAGAATGCAAAGATGAGGATAATTTCATGATATACATCTTTATAATTACAGTAAAACCTCCCTAAATCGACGGACCTTGGGACCGACTTTAAGTGGTCCATTTAGGGAGGTGGTCGGTTTAGGGAGGTAGAATATAGTTACAATGGTATTGTTGGGACCCAACTAAAGCTATCGATATAGGGGAGTGGTCGATATGTGGAGGTGGTCGGTTAGGGAGGTTTTACTGTATATATTATATCTTTATATATTTATGTGGTGAAACAATCCTTATCTTTGAATTCTCCGAAGGTCTTCCTCTACATTAAACTTGATTGAGTATTTGGCAATATATATTGCTGTTTATATATAGGCTATATATATATTATATATTATATAGTTGTATATCTATATACAGTTGTATTTCTATCGCTTAATCTACCGCTTTATGTTTGGTCCCAACAATACCATTGTGAGGATATTCTAACTCCCTAAACTGACCACCTCCCTAAATAGACCACCTAAAGTCGGTCCCATGGTCGGTCGATTTGGAGAGGTTTGACTGTACTTGTATATCTATATATATTATATATAGATGTATTTAGATATATATTTTTAATACATATATATAATGAAACTATCCTATCTTTGCATTATCCTCTTAGGTCTTTTAAATCAAATTTAATTGAGTACTCAATAATATATATATATATCGATATATATATATACAGTACAACTCCATTAAACCAAGCTCGGTTAAACCAAACGATCGGTTAATCCAAACTTTTTTCGGCTGCCCGGCAAAATACTATCATTTATCATATCAAAAAAGTTGGTTAAACCAAAGTCGGTTAATCCAAACTATCAGTTAATTCAAACAAAATTCTCAGGCCCCAGGACATTTCCGGTACTTTTAAACCAAACTTGCATATGATTATATGGTCATCTGAGGCCCCACCGACTTTTTGATATGATAAATGGTAGTATTTTGCAGGGTCGCCGAAAAAAGTTTGCATTAACCGATCGTTTGGTTTAACCAAGCTTGGTTTAACGGGGTGGTACTGTATATACATAAAATACAATAATCAAAGTGTCCACATACATTATATATTACATTCATAATGCACCCACGCTTTTGCCAAAGCCAAGTTAAAGTTGAAACCAAAGCTCGATTAAACCAATGATCGGTTAATCCAAACAAATTTCTCGGGTCCGTTCAAATTTGGTTTAATGGGGTTATACTGTATATATACCTTCGTCTTGAAGATAAGAGAACAATAAAACAAATTCAGAAAAGAAGAAAAGAATGCAAATATATAGAGAGTTGACTAAACCTACCAGGTTAATTTCAATCCTGCCCTGGCCTGCCGGGTTCAATACCCCAGTGATGCTGTCCGGATCTGGCGCAGTTTCTGCAGCGTATGCCCATATCACGTAGAGGGCAACCTAGCCATGAAGAAAAATTCCATAATCATATAAAAGGGGACGAGCGGGCGCATCTTTGAAATATAGTGCGGATCAATTTAAAGCTGCACAGTCTGTTGAAAAGATAAAAAAATCAAAACACTTACCTAGATTCCATCTACATATCCAACTAACATAGTGGTGCTTTTATTAAAGGTTCATAGTCCGATGAAATCATCAAATTTTCAAAACCAAAACGATTATCTAAATTTGATTCTACATCTCTAACTTAGGTACTGATGCACTTATTAAGCATTTGTTTCTGCGTAGAAGGCAATACTGAGTCAATTTAACAGAACCTGTTACTGCAGAAGTCTATGGTGTCAGAGTTTTGGCAAGCTTGCCAAAACTAATTTTCCATGTTTGCACTCAAAATATCTCAAAAGTTTACCATTTAAAATGAAAGAAACTTTGAACTTATGTAAAGTAGATACTAGTGATCGATCTAATATAATTATCTCAGAAAAAATACAGAAATTCAAAACCATCGGACTATGCAACTTTAAGTAAGCATTTGTCATTGCATAGAAGTTAATACTAAATCAATTGTATTGAACCTATTATTGCTGAACCCTATGCTGACATACTTTTGACATGCATGTCACAATACATTTGAGATGTTTTCACTCCAAAATTATCCATTTATATTCAAAGTTACTTCAAACTAAAATACAGTAGATTAAAGCGATCAAAATAATATATCTATCTCATTTATAAAACAAAAAATCCAAAAATTCAGACTATGCAACTTTAATACACACACTTTAATGAAGATTTAATTATATCGGTAGTTCTAATCCGTGACTATTCCGGCCAGTCCTTTTGACACGCATAATTTCATCAATTTATGTTTTGCGAAAGCGGAATGCCAGGCTGTGTATTAACAATTTGCATACACACATCTGAGATTGGCCGATCTATGGGAATCTCCTCCTTTGCCTTTAGGGGGCGCATGAACTGAAAACTGGTGATCCCTCCTTCCTCCTTGCTGCTGGTGTGGATCCAATCATTCTCCTCATCTTTGGTAGGGGGAAACGCACTGCTGTTCGCTGGGAAATAGGCATCCTGAAATATCATGATGTGACACATGTGTTAACTGATTTATCACTGTCCGACATCATTACTTGTTAGCTGATTTATCACTGTCTGACATCAATACTTGTTTGCTGATTTATTACTGTCTGACATCATTACTTGTTAACAGATTCATCACTCTCAAACATCATTATGTATCAGCTGATTTATCACTGTTCGAGATCATTACTTGTCAACTAATTCATCAGTGTCCGACATCAATACCTGTCAGCTGATTTATCACTGTCCGACATCAATACTTGTTAGCTGATGTATCACTGTCTGATATCAATACTTGTTAGCTGATTGATCAATGTCCGACATCATTACTTGTTAACTAATTTATCACTGTCCAACATCAATATTTGTTAACTAATTATCACTCTCCAACATCATTACTTGTTAACTAATTATCACTGTCCAAAATCATAACTTGTTAACTGTTTTATTACTGTCTGACATCAATCCTTGTTAGCTGATTTATCAATGTCCAACATCAATACTTGTTAGCTGATTCATCAATGTCCGACATCATTACTTGTTAACTAATTTATCACTGTCCGAAATCATAACTTGTTAACTGATTAATCACTGTCCGATATCAATTTTTGTTAGCTGATTTATCACTCTCCGACATCAGTACTTGTTAGCTGATTCATCACTGTCCGACATCAATCCTTGTTATCTGATTCAGCACTGTCCGATGCAAAACATTATTCAAAATTAATAGAAATCCAGAGCCCTAACCATATCAATTTAATATAATCGTGTTGGTAAACCTGTTTTCTATATGTGTACCAAGTGATTTGTTTCTAGCTGGTTTGGTTTTAGAGATATTTCACTTTTTATGTGTGAAGATTGCTCACGACCATTGACAATGCGCAGATGATGCCGTTAGATGTTGACGCATGTGCAGAAGCAATTGTGGGAACTTCAACTGCTGGGAAATGAAACTGCGACACCGGCATGCACCTCGCCGGCCCCCTGCGCGGGGCGCAACATGCCACTCGCTCGGAAGTATATCTGACCAATCTAACCAATCCTTGCCCGATCCATGTAACGCATAGTATCATGCACGGTAACAACAATTACTAATTTCAGCAAATCAATGATTTAACTCAACCGGGCATCGAAGTAACGGCATTTGCCTTTTGAAGACCCCCAATAGCCGATATTTAATTTGTGTGCGGGTGGGGGTGGGGGTGGAGGTGGGGGTGGGGGGTCGTTAAACAAACAAACACAATTCCCCTTTAAAGTGCAAGAGCCGGACCTACCAGATAAGGTTCGATCGTAAGTTCTATCCACCCAGCGAAAGTCATTCATCCAAGCGAAATCCACATTGTAAGAGACGATCAATAATAATAATAATAATAATAATAGGGATTAACAAAACTCACCAGGAGAGAAATTGAGGACCCCTTTAGCCAAGCAACGGCTACATCGGCTCCTTTCATCGTGTCGTCATTGTTTATGCCCCACATAATCCAACCAGTCGTCTTGCCGTGCATTTCAACCTTGATCGACTTAACATTGTTTATCTCTTGGAACTCCCATGCCATGACTGCTTTCGAGGTCAGCTGCCGGCAAAATTTGGCCTCGTAGTCTGCATAGAGTTTCAGATCCACTCCGTCGATGTGCACCTTGCAAGGTTTTGCGTTTGCAGCTGCTACAAGTGCGCATGCCAGCAGGAGATAACGGACCACCATGTTCACCCCTTGGCGTCTCCAAGCCCTTTGCAGCTTGTAGTCTGGTTGGCCTTTCTCTGAAGGCATAAACCAGTGAGTGATATTTCCGGAGATGTTTTACCAACACATCACCAGACCAAGCTGCATTAATATATGTGCTATATTATGAGATTATGAGAATATAAACGATGACACTGTTCTTCTCAGTGTCTATCGGTCATTCCGAGCTGAGGCTATACCATTGTTTTGTCTATACATTATGCTCCAATTCCCATAACTGCCACGGCGGCACCACCTGCTAGTGGTAACTGATCTGCCATTACCGGTGTCACGGTTTTAATTCTCCACGGGTTTAAAACATCTCGCCCTGCGCATGCTTAAAAATCGAAAGGCGCTTTCAAACTGTAGCATGTCGCTATTTTAAAAGTCAGTTGATTTAAGACTTACACTTTCGCCCTGCACGTTTTTAACATTTGGGGGAGGGGGGCTATTTTAATTATTGTTTTATATATCTTGGGGAGGGAGGGGACATATTTTTGTGTTTTATTATTTCCTATCTCGGCAAGGGGAGGGGATTGATTATGACGGTGAATCAAATTGAAGTTTTGCACTGCATATATTGGCAAATTCAATGTTCGTGTACGGCGTGAGCAATCTTCATGCAGAAAAAGTGAAATATCTCTAAAGCTGCACGACCTAGAAACAAACCGATTGGCACACAAACAGGTAAATTGTTCAATGAACAGATTATTTTTAATTTATATGTTTATTTTATGTATTTCTATTAATTTGGAATAGAATTGAAGCTTTGCACTGTGCGTATCGGCAAACTCAATAGGCCTTCGCCTTCATTTTGCAGGAGTTCCAGTACCGTCATGACTCAGAACGTGTGCGCGTACACGATATTTACCCACTCATTAACAAAAAACACCAAATGGCGAGGAGACTTCACTGTAGTGACTATTTGACAACATAAACTGTCTTAATCTCAACATAACTGTCTTCATCGACGGTCTTAATCTGGCGGAAATGCCGTTCGATTTTGACGCATGCACAGGGTGAAAGTGTAGGTTTTAAACCCACGGAGACTTAAAACAGCGACACCGGCACTGCTAGTCGGATTTTTCACTGTATAATTGACATAGATTACCCTGATAGAGATTACATTATCCTCAACCAGTCACCCTTTCACTCTTTTCCCTGTTTGAATATTCTACTAAGTGTATATATATACCTACATACATATGAGAGAGAGAGGGAGAGAAAGAGAGAGAGAGAGAGAAAGAGAGAGAGAGCGAGAGCGAGAGAGAGTGAGATCGTTAAAGTCATTTATCAAATAAAGAACATAACAAAGTGAAATGAGGAATATAAGTCGCTGGTTATTATAAGCTATTGATGAGTGTCGGCTTAATTATCCGAGTAATATTATGCCCCTTTAAATTATCTTTAAACTGTTAGTAAAATAGACTGCTGGGGGTATAGCTTCGTCATAGTCAACAAATCCCAATCGTGACAACTCCCAATGCCTATCCTACTTTAGACAGGACAGTCCACCCAACCACACCTTGCTGGGGGTGATGGCCGAATCGGTAGAGCGTAGGCCTCCCATGCGGGAGATCGGGAGTTCAATTCCCGGTTGAGTCAAACCAATGACTTACAAAATTGATACTTGTTGCTTCCTAGCTTGGCACTCAGCATTAATAGGATACGGCAAGGAATGGTTAGCTCACTATCAGGATAATGTGACTGAGTGGGATATTAGGTCATGGTGCTGGCATACCTGATTTTTCAGTGGGACAGCACTATAACGTCACCATGAGTGTGCACTGTCACAAGTCGGTACCCATCTTGACATGACCTTAGATGTTGCCAGGATGTAAAACTCCAACAACCCTGCTGTGATAGAGTAAGCATTTATTCTCTTCACGCTCTTACCCAATATAGAATATATTTATTTATTTGCTCCAAATTTCATCCCAAGCTAAGTTCTCTGCTATCAGATGTTGAGGTATTACCAGACCCATGGAATTAATACAAATAGGACATTATTTATATATTTCATCAAACATGATACGCTTCAACTCTATAAGTACATTGGAATTATACATTGGAATTAAATCCTGAACATAGAGCACGCGATATATTTGCATCCAATCTTAATAGTTATGTCCACACACACATATACATGTATATATATATAACATGATTATCTATTAACAAAATCTTTATGCTTATTGTTAGTACCATTTAATATAGCATTTGGAAGGTTTGCTAAATGCTTAATAGGGAATGATTGTAATTTCCTGAATTTACATGCTGGTATTATACTCGAATGAACTAGAAAATTCGGTTACTTTCGACTTGTCAGGTGCTGTGCTGAGGGAACAGGTGAGGTGGGGTGGAGATGGGGGTGGGGGACTGCTCTAAAGTCTAAGCACACACCATGTGGGACCAGCCCTTATTTGCTTATCCACATACATTCTTGATGCTTCACCATGTTGACCAACTTCCCAACACTCCAAACACTGACAAATCTTCACCAAAGTGATCACAAGCACAGAAATGGCATTTGTACCATATATATTATTATGCAACCACCCCGCACACTATATAGTATGGATATAGAAGATATATATCCATATATATATTCATATATATATAACATATATGTAGAAGGATAACTATCTATATATATATATATATGTAGTAGTCTGTACATGAGCCCCACTACCACGCGGTGGCAGCAGACACTACGCCGCACACCTACGCAGTTACACTGAACTGTGTCAGGTGGTGGCAGGCTAGCCACCGGGCAGACCCCAACTGGGCTGCCCTCTACTGCATATGGCTAGCTCACCCCCCACCCACCTATAGAGGTGACATGGGACCTGGCGAGTTAGGGGGCGGGTCATTTGACTGTTGACACCGCGGAGAGCAGAAAGTTTTTTTTATAATAAACCAGGTTGAAACGTACTGAAGCTAAATCTTGGCATTCTTCCGTGAGTGTGTGACAGTGTGGAAGACCGTGTGCCATCACATATATATATACATATATATATATATATATATATATATAAATATATATATGTATATATATATGAAATGACTAGCTCTCAGTAAAATAATACATGTCAAGTAACATGTCAATGAGACATCCATATTGTTAGTTATGTGGCAAAGAGTTTGAAAATAAATCAATATCATTTAATCTTTCTATCTAAGCGATGTCACGTCACTCACAACCCGGACAATAATTTTTGAATCGTCGCTTTTGAGACAAGTTACACTAGAACAAGTTTGGCAGTTAGACAGTCGCACTCAGACAAGCTCCTTCTAATCTCCCCGATACTAATAGCGTTGTAGGAAATAAACATGCATATATATATGTATATAATATATATACATATATATATATATGTATATGTATATGCATTATGCATATTGAATAATCTGCACAACGCCAAGTTTTCGCCCTACACTTTAAGTAGGGTAAAACTACTGTGGCAAGCTGCATTGACCTAACAGGTAAAGTTTGTTTATTGGGGTTTTACTTCCTTGCAACACATTGCACAGGTAAATAACCACATTCACACCAGGGCATGGTATGTGAAATGCATCAGGAGGTTTGCCCCAGAATAGCAGCAATTGAATTCGAATCCGCCTCTAGACATGATGTTCCTCTTTATTTGCAACACCTCCCATGACACCACTCAGGGTCACCAACCAAAGAACCCATCCTTCCTACCGGACGCGGCGACCGAATCGGTAGAGCAGAGGCCTCCCGTGCGGGAGGTGGGGAGTTCAATTCCCAGTCGACTCAAACTAATGACTTACAAAGTTCATACTTGTCATAATGTTTAGAAATTGGGATAGATTGTAAAAACACCAAAGATGGTGGCCACTGAATGCTCTCAATTATACTTTTAAAGTCTATTAAAGCTGCATAGTCTGATGAAATATCAAATTTTCAAAACCAAATGTCTAGATTTGATTTTACATATCTAACTTAGATACTGATGCACATATTAAGCATTTCATTCTGCGTAGAAAGCAATACTGAGTCAATTTAACAGAACCTGTAACTGCATAAGTCTATGGTGTCAGAGTTTTGGCAAGCTTGCCAAAACTAATTTTCCATGTTTGCACTCAAAATATCTCAAAAGTTTACCATTTAAAATAAAAGTAACCTTGAACTAATGTAAACTAGATACTAGTGATCAATCTAGTATATTTATCTCAGAGAAAATACAGAAACTCAAAACCATCGGTCTATGCAACTTTAATCGACATGATTTCATCAATTATTCGCCGTAAAAGTAGCATGCTATGATATATAGGTATTTGAACAATAATATTTAGCATATTAGATTGCAAAACCATGTGGTTATTTCTATAACTGAGCCTTCTGAAAGTTGTTCTCCTGGGTTGTTTTGCAGCCCTGTCCTAGATACAGTGCTGTTGGAGTAACTAAGTAGTGACAATCATCCATTTTTAAATGACTGATTTGACTCAGATACTGATGCATTTATTAAACATTTGTTTCTGCATAGAAGGAACTACTGAGAGAACTCAATCAAACCTGTTAGTGCAAAAGTCAATGGTATGAGAGTGTTGGCATGCTTGCCAAAACTAATTTGACATGTTTGCACTTCAAGTATCTCAAATGTTTACCATTTAAAATTAAAGTTACTTCACACTAAAGTAAAGTCAATAATAATGATCAATCTGCTCTATTTATCACAGAAAAATGACAGAAACTCAAAACCGTCGGACTATGCACCATTAAGCATGTAATGTATTGCACCGGGAAACTAGTAGTATCTTGGCTATGAAAGCATGTGAATACAAAAGGAGACATAAGCCGTGTTCACACGGGCAATGTAAATCGATTCGTAGAAAGCGACTTGCCTAGTTCGCCTCACATTTGCCGTGTGAACGGACGTCTGAGGCGGATTAGGGCTGATTCGATTCACGTGATCTGGATAATGTAAACCACCTAAGCGAGGTAGTTTACGTGAGGCGATTTCTCTGATTCGATTTATTTTGCCCGTGTGGATGCACTGAGGCGGATTAAGCACCTCACACGCATGCGCAGTCGACACCTCAGGTTGTTGACTTTCCGGTCGATCAAAAGCGCATATTATATAATTTAATTAATGAAACCGCTATCTATGCACAGATATTTTTTTCATCATTTATTTTTAGGGTTTCACTGCCCAGCAGAAGTTTTGACCATTCCAAACCAATACGATTCAGTCATTACATATCTAGGTCGAACCCACACTCTCTGGTGACGGCGTCGTCGAACCCAAAATGGCGCTGGTTAGTCTGGACTTGCTCATGCGCAGATATCCACTTCCGCCTCACGCAGTGCCCGTGTGAACGGGCGCCTAATTCGCCTCACCTGATTCGATTTGCCTGATTCGCCTCACATTTTGCCCGTGTGAACACGGCTATAGGCCTATGTTTGATCAAGACAAAACAAGAATTTATAACAACATAATTTATCAATAGAGTAAATATTCCAGCTGATGGTAAATATTTTCCCTCTTTGGTACGTTTTGGATTGGGTTTTCTTAGTTTTAGGTCCTGGCAACATCTAAGGTCATATCAAGACAGATACTTACTTGTGACAGTGCACACTCATGGCGACTTTATAGTACTGCCCCAGTGTGAAATCAGGTTGATGTCACCATGCCCCGATATCCCACTTAGTCACATTATCCTGACACTGAACTAACCAGTCCTTGCCCTATCATATTAATTCCGAGCACCAGTGTAGGAAGCGACAAGTATCAATTTTATTATAAGTCATTCGTTTCACTCGACTGGGAATCGTGCTCCTGAGCTCCCCCACACGAGGCCCCCGCTCTACCGCTTCGGCTACCACACCCGGTCTCTTTGGTACGTTCATCCTGTATCATCAAAAGTATCTTCTAAGATGACAGTAATATTGACACAATGCTGGTGACAGGATATACTTTTTTTCAGTGGTTAGCAAGTTATGGCGGCCAAAAAATTAGGGAGGCCCGCTTTCCGGAGGGTGGTGTAAGTGTGGCGGATGTTAGGGTAGCGGTCCCACGCCTCACCGGAGGTGTGGGGCCAGGCGGCAAGGATAGTGGGACGGTACTGGGAGGGGGTGGGGCCGCAGGCGGGGGCTGTGGGGAGGGTAGCCTGGAGGTCGGGGTCGATGACGTCGACGGTGGGCTCGTCTAGGGAGGCGGGGGAGGGGTGGTTCTGAGGGCGGGGGGAGGGGGAGGAGGTGCGGCGGGGGCGGGCGAGGGGGGCGGCGAAGGCGTGGGCGGTGGGGGGAGGGTCGGGGTCGGGGGGGGCGGGCGGGGGGGCCGGGGGGGGAGGAGGGTCAGGGGGGTCAGGGGGCGGGTCAGGGGGCGGGCAGAGGAAGGCAGTGTCTCCTGGGTCGAGGTGGTCTTCAGGGTCGGGGGTGATGGGCGACTGGCGCCGGTTGGCGGTGGGAGCCTTGCTGAGGGGGCGCTGGGGCCCGAGGTTGCCGGAGGGTGCGGCCGTGCCGGGGCGACGGTCAGGCCGCGCCTCGGGCGTAGGGGCAGTGCGGGGGGCACTGTCGAGAGGGCTGATGTCGGGAAGGCTGGGGGAGGGTCGGGGGGCGGCGTCGTGGTTAATGGGCCGGTTAAGGACCTCCGGGCCGGGGTGGAGGTGCCGGCTCTTTAAAAAATCCGGGGAGGCGGCCGGGGCAGCTGCGCGCGCACGCTTGGCAAGGCATGCCTCCTCGCTGTGGACGGTGAGCATCTTGCGCACATTCGCGCAGTAGGCGCACGCGTGGCGCAGCTTGGCGGCCCCTTGGCCATGGACCTCCCCCGGGGCAGCCTGGGTGCATGAGGCTGGGTCCCGGTTCCACGCATAACACAACGCCCCGTGGGTGTCCCGGCAATAGGATATGCGGGTGTCGGTGTGGGCGCGGGGCTGGGGCCGGGGCTTGGCAGGGTCGAGGGGTCTCGGCTGGGTGGTGGCGGGCTGGGCGGGCATGGCTAAGCAATCCAGTCTGAGGAGGTTTATGGCCACCAGGTCGTGCCACCCGTGGGGGAGGGTCCCGTCCGCGATGGCAGAGAACACACTCTCTGAGTAAAGAGAAAGAGGTGGAGGCTGGGAGACGGCAGGGAGCTGAATGAGGAGGGAGGCTGGCGGGCGGACTTATAAGGGGGGAAGGGAGGCGGCAGCAGGGGAGGTGCGAATGCTAGCGGCCGGGGAGGGGTGCGAGGTGGCGAGCAGCAGGGGTCGGGTGAGGCGTGAGCGCCGTGCACAAAGGACGGGCGGGGGGAGGTGGCGGTGAGTGAGCGCGGTCGGCCGAGGTGTGGAGGCAGCGCGACACGCGGGGCGGGGGGAGGGTCTCCTTCTTTCCTCGCATCAAACGTAATGCTTCGCATTACGACCAAGTCATTCGTTTCACTCGACTGGGAATCGTGCTCCTGAGCTCCCCCACACGAGGCCCCCGCTCTACCGCTTCTGCTACCACACCCGGTCTCTTTGGTACGTTCATCCTGTATCATCAAAAGTATCTTCTAAGATGACAGTAATGTTGACACAATGCTGGTGACAGGATATACTTTTTTTCAGTGGTTAGCAAGTTATGGTGCGTCTGTAGATGGATTAGGAAACAAACCGGTGTGGCAGTAAATCACAAACCCCTGGAAATTGCACACCCTGGGTTTTGCGATTTACTAGGAAATCAGAAACCCCCCTGTAAACCCCCATGCTTTGTAGCATTTATCACCACAAGCATGGCATCTATAGGCCTATGTTTGATTTTGAACTTCTACCAGATCTGGGGGGATAAAATGGATTCAAGGAGGATCAAGATGGATTAATTGATTAGTTTTGATGTCATGCTGTCACAGCAAAGGCCTTTTTCACTGCTATTGATCACTCACAAGAAGGATAAGGGACCAGATCAATTTTTGTCAAGGATACTAAACTACAACATTAAGAAAAGCCAGCAAAACTTCTTTAAACACTTTGAACTAACAAATATCCAATTCCCTACAAAACTATCAGTCACTTTGCACATACATAGGCTGCACATACATAGGCTGCCCCATTTATTTTCATATAAGGGGCATCCCTCACAAGATGGATTAATTGATTATTTTTAATTTCATGCCTCTCACAGCAAGGGCCATATTCACTGCGCACAAGAAGGCTAGGGGAACAGGTCAATTTGTTGTCAAAGATACTAGACTACATCAATAAGAAAAGCCAGAACAACTATCTGTATCATTAACATGGGGGGTTTGCGATCTCCAGGGGGGATATGTGATTTCCCAGGAAATCACAAGTGGGGGTTTGCGATTTACAGGGTTTGCGATTTCCTGCTACACCGGAAAGTTCCAGATTTACACATTATTTTACTGTAGTGACTTGCCGTCGCTTTCCGCTAGGTGGCAGCACGATAGTTTATCACTAGATCGGCCCCCTTACGGGAACTGAGTAAATCATAAATGTCACCGGAATGTCATCTTCACCGGGCTGTATAGCCGAATTGCTAAAAACTTAAACGCGCTGTCTAATGGAGCAGTCACACTACGACGTGTTTTCCGGCGTGCCGCCAACGCGCTTAAATATATTCAACGCGTCGAGAAACGTCAAACTTTTCAGCGTGTTTTGAGAAAACTCAACGTGTTTGGAGCGTATTGCTGGCGCGTTATTGGCGCGCCGCCAATGTGTTGCGCCGGTGGAGGGGATGGAAAAAAAAAACCCAATGCTGCTTGACCCAATTTCAAACATCAGTCGCCGGGTTCCCACGCAGGTTGCCAGCGTGTTGTCAACGTGTTACGGACGTGTTGTCGGCGTGTCGCCAGCGCGTTAAGCCAATTCGACGGGTTGCTAGAGTGTTGTGGACGTGTTATGGACGTGTTGTCGGCGCGTTATCAAACCCAGCACGCTGACGACACGTTCGCAGAACGCCAGCGCACCGCCGCGGACGCGCTAGCAACACGTCGACACGCGCCAGCAACACGTCGAAATGCGCCAGCAACACGTCGAAACGCGCCAGCAACACATCGTCACGTGCCAGCAGCACGTCCACATGCGTCAGCAACACGTTACCGACGCGTTGACGCACTGGTGCCAGTTGTGGGAAATTTCCACGACTTTGATCAACGTGCTACGAGCGGGGCCGCCAACGCGCTGATAACGCGTGTCGACGTGCTGCTAACGCGCCCCTAACGCGCAACGCAAGACGTCGGCCAGCGCCGAAAGTTTTGTGCAAGCACAAAACATTCGGCGCTGGGCGACGCGCGCCGACGCGTTGTTTCAAAGCGACCTGTCAATCAAAGTGTACCGACGTGTACCGACGCGCCGGCAACGCGTTGGTAACGCGTCCCGACGGGTTCCGACGTTTCGCCCAAAAACCCAACACGTTGGAACGCGTTGTCCAACGCCGGGCCAACACGTCGTAGTGTGACTGCTCCATAAATTGTGAAAGGTCGTAGGTTCCAACACCGACCGAGTCAAGTCAATCCTATTGATACTTGATATTATCTAGCCTGGCACTCAGAATTAGTAGTCTAAGACAAGGATTGGTTTACTCAATATCATGATTCATGTTACTGATTGTGATTGGGGTTCACAGTGCTCACGGCCTGATCTTCCTGCAGGACAGCACCATAAAATGGACAGAAGTGCGCACTGTCGCTAATGGTACCCTTCCTGATATTAGTTTAGATGGTACTAGGAAGTAGCCCTGTCTCCAACAAGAACAGCAATGACATTGATCTGTTGAAAACATCGATGAAGTTGCTGTGGATCCACATGTATTCAAATAATATAATAGGCCGATATTATTTGCCCGATGGTCGGGTCTCGAGCGAAGAAATTTGATACTGCTGACGCGACCATCGGGTAACCAACATCAAATTTCTTCACATGAGACCCGATATTGTCAGGTCTCGAGTGAAGGAAATTGATCTTCTAGACCCGATGGTTGGGTCTCAAGTGATAAATTGATAGATTGATGCTTGAAATCTTCACTGCAGACATGACGTCGATTCAATTTTATGATATCTTGTTCACCTGACCGTAACAATCAATGTTTGACATAGTTCCAGCCACTCTTGGGTGGTACAGTGACATCTATCTCATTGTTTTGCTTTGAATGTCGAATAAGGAATAAGGAATAAGTAACTAACTTCACATTTTGAATAGTGACTGCGATATTGCATACATCCGGTACTCGGTGCTTATAATCTGAATAAGTCAGATACATCAGGCGGATGAGTATGAGTATGAGTATGAGTAACCAACTTCACATCGATAATCATATTACATCATCGATATGTAGTGATAGTGGCTGGCAAAGTGATTACATCACGGTCGGGTTTCCAATGCTCGAAATCATCACTGCAGACACAACGGTCGGGTGAATAATAACGTCGAATATAATAGAAGTGTCTAGCTTAGTAGCAGGGTTAAACTAATATATTTTTGTAATGGGGTAGGCCTACCTATGCTTATAACCGAAATTATGCATATTTGCAATTGCGCCTATTTAGGCATATATTATAATATAGCACATTTCTCCAGTGGTTATACAATGATAATGTATATAGTATATCACAATTCATAATACATTGTAAAAATGCATTGGTCGATTTGGCTATGCACTTGATAAAACTATAGACATTTTTCCAAGATCCGGATTCTGAGGATACACCTCTGGCCGTGAGATAAATAAAAGAAATAAGAAAACAATAGTGAGGGGTGCTGAAAGCAGAACACCAGTGCATATTTACTTGCCAAACAATATCGCTCAAGAGCCTCACATACAGAAGATTTCGTGGGGACATGATCAACACATGGAAGTTCCTGAATGCTGAGTATAATGTGGATGAGGCCTTGCTATTCAGATGCATACAGGGAAGCAATACCAGAGGTCACTCCAAGAAGCTTTTCAAGCCAAGGTACAACAGCTCACTCAGAGGGGCCTTCTTTTCACAGCGAGTGATAAACATGTGGAATGAGCTACCGGAAGAAGCGGTGGAACCAGCTACCATGAATCAATTCAAGAATGCGCTGGACAGGGCCTGGGCCAGAGAAACATTCCTGTACGATTTCGAGGCTGCATACCATTAGAGCTGAGAGCTACAAGCTTTGTATAGGCTACCACAAGCCTGCATCAAAGAAGAGGATAATAATAATAATAAATAATAATTGATATAAAATGATTGTGATTGTGTGCTATGTCGACAACAAGGAACACATGCATGCATGCATAAATGCATATATAGGTTTAACATACATACATACATGACATACATACATGGATGATATACACTGATCTGTTGCCAGATAACGAGCATAACTGATTACAAGCCATTGACTGCTGGGTATTCAATAGAAACCAATAGAAAATAAACGAAAATTATAATAACTATTTTGTTGGAGTTTATTTTGATTAACATGTACAACATAAATAATAAATCGTCTTATGCAAACCTCTATTTCACAAGAACAATTGAACTAAAATCTGCTGCTATGCATATATATTATATACAATGGCACACCTATCTACACCTCAATTACACAAGGTACACATTGATATGGGTAGATCTGTGTTCGATAAGCCAGTCAGTGTTCTACATGATATGTAATACACCGGAGTAGCCTAACACAATACGATACCATATTTTTGAGTAAACAAAGAACAGCAAAAATCAAAACACACACTAAGAAATCTTCACAAAAACTTACACATTTTATATTCCTGACTTTTTCCTGCCAACTTTCATCCAAATGGCTGGAGCCTGTGGAATTATGGTAGTAATACTAATATGTGTTTAACGGACAAATCTGCTTCCAGAGAAATGTTGTCCTGCCATCGAGGTTGGGGGGGGGGGGGGGGGTGGACAATCAAATTAAACAAAAGCAGTTTGTACATTGAACAATTGCTTGCACATGGCAGAGGTTCGCCGATGACAGGTGTCGTTAAATACAGGTACTACTGTAGGAACCTCCACCACCACAACTCACTTTGACAGGGTAAATTTAAATCGCCCTCATTTCACTTCTCCTGACCCTATCCTAGTAATGCCGAGCGCCAACCTAGGTAGTGGCAACTATAAGTTTTTAAGTCATTGGTTTGACTCAATTAGCGATCGAACCGCCCACAGCACAACCTACCAAAAACAGGAGGCGGACACTCAACTCATTCAGCCATCCCGTCTGGTTTTGAAGTCCTAAGTTCCAACGGTAACTTATTAAGCAGTTATTTAATCAGTTAAATTTGATTAGACCTAAAGCTCATCATTGGCTTGTTGAGGTGTCTCTGGCGGTGCATCAAAGAAGCGAATACTGGCGATCCCCTCCCTCACATGGAAGCCGAGGTACTCCATGCTGTCATCCTCGGGGTCTTCCGTGCCGAAGGCCCACACCACCCATGTACGGCCCTACAATGAAGAAAGTCTTAATGTAGCAATGTGTAAGCACTGGTAAGCAGGTATCTTCAATTTCCTAATATATATCTAATTTGTACATCTGAGGAGTTCAGGCGCAAACCCCTATAAACACCAATAAAAAAAAAAAATTAAATTAACAGATTTTTACCTGAAGCTAAGTCTAATTCTCATAAATTCCACTTTTCTTGTGATGAGATGGTTATGGACCAATGAACAAAAAGAATAGGTATGTAAAACAATGGATCCTCTGAAGGTTATGTTAATTTTTTGATTGGCGTTTACAGGGTTTTGTGCCTGAACTCTTCATATATATAAATACATACACAGTGTTGGTTCAACAACCATAGCGTATGTAGATTGTACCGTGTCCAGTGTCATAGGGGAGATATTGCGCTAAAGCAGGACGTGAACCCCCACACATTGCCATTCCTAGGCTAGCATCTTAGCCATTAGACTATCTGGGCTTCCTGGTGCAATCACCATATCCACACCTATCTGTCTATGTGGCTCCTTGCCTGAGAGGTTAGTGCAGACTACTACAATATAAATAGCCCCCCCCCCCCAAACACCAATAATAATTTTTGTAAATCCTCATCAGAAAGGACTAGAGAGTTCTGGGAAATAGTACTCGCTGTACAAATATAAAAATAGCGTCAAAGTAGCATAGTCCGATAACAGCATAACATTTTAAAAACTATATCAAACTTAGATACTTTGCACTTATTAAACATGTGTCACCACATAGAAGGGCATACTGAATCAAATTAATAGAACCTGTTACTGCGGAAGCCTACAGGGTTCTCGCATGCTTACCAAAATTAATTTAGCATATTTGCACTTCAAATATCTCAAAGGTTAGCCATTTAAAACACAAGTTAATTCAAATGAAAGTAGGGTAGATTATAACTCAAAACCATTGGACTATGCAACTATAACTTATAGTTGCATACTCCAATGGATATAGTATAAGTTGCATAGTCCAAACGGGATGGCCGAATGAGTTGCGCATCCGTCTCCCATTTTGGTAGGTCGTGGGATTCGTAGTAAATTGTACCCTGGTCGAGTCAAACCAATGACTTAAAAAGTGATACTTGTCACTTCGTAGCCAGGCGCTCTGCATTACTAGGATAAGGCAAGGAGTAGTGGAATGAGGAAGACCAATCATCCATGATTGAAATTTCACCTGCTCAATTAACTAATGCTCCCCCCAAAAAAGTGTCAAGCTTCTTTTGGACCCTAAATGCCTACGCGAATGTCCGTATCTTGCGGATCGTCAGACACGATGGGTCGAGAGAAGTGGAGACTGGTTACAGAGTTCTTCTGGCGAGACTGGAGCAGCTCGGTGTCCTGTCGGTCATCCACAACCGGGGCCTGCTTCACCTTGTCGTCGTTCTTTGCGTCCTGTGTAAACAAGGCAGTGACCACACGGTGTGAGTAACATGTTCAATTCCTGGTCGAGTCGAACCAATGACTTACAAAATTGAAACTTGTTGCTTCCTACTAAGGCGCTCGGCAATATTAGGGGAGGACAAGTACTGATTGGCTCGGTGACAGGATAATGTGCCTGAGTGGGATATCAGGTCATTGTACTGGTGGCCTGGTCTCCCAGTTGGGCAACACTATAAAGTTACCACGAGTGTGCACTATCACAAGTCAGTACCCATCCTGCTAGGAGCTTAGAAGTTGCAAAGATGTAAAACTCCAACAACCAACCAACCAGCTGCACATGTATGTATTGGATGATCACAGATCGAATGTTGTCATAGACGGTTCCCACCACCAACCTGCCCTCTGAGGGCAGTGGTAATAGGTAATGCAAGTAGCAGCAGCTGATAATGTTGAATGCTTCATGGGAAAAGGGTTAATAGAGGGTTTCCATGACCTAACCTTCCCTCTGGTGGCAGTGGTAACAAGTAATGCAAGTAGCAGCTGATAATGTTGAATGCTTCATAGGAAAAGGGTTAATAGAGGATTTTCATCACATAACCTGGCATCTGGTGGCCGTGGCAACAACTAATGCAAGTAACAGCTCATAATGTTGAATGCTTCATGGGAAAAGGGTTAATAGAGGATTTCCATGACCTAGCTTTCCCTCTGGTGGCCGTGGCAATAAGTAACGCTAGTAGTAGCTCATAATGTTGAATGCTTCATGGGAAAAGGGTTAATAGACGATTTCCATGACATAACTTTCCCTCTGGTGGCCGTGGCAACAAGTAATGCAAGTAACAGCTCATAATGTTGAATGCTTCATGGGAAAATGGTTAATAGAGGATTTCCATGACCTAACCTTCGCTCTGGTGGCAGTGGCAACAAGTAATGGAAGTAGCAGCTGATAATGTTGAATACTTCATAGGAAAAGGGTAAATAGAGGATTTTCATCACATAACCTGCCCTCGGGTGGCAGTGGCAACAAGTAACATGAGTAGCAGCTCATTTGTGTTGAATGCTTCATGGGAAAAGGGTTAATAGAGCATTTGCATCACCTAACCTGCCCTCTTGTGGCAGTGGCAACAAGTAACATGAGTAGCAGCTCATTGTGTCGAATGCTCCATGCGAAAAGGGTTAATAGAGGATTTTCATAGCTAACCTACCCTTTTTTTTTGTTGTTGTAAATATTTGTATTCATCTGAATACATATTTTGTCAGCGCCGAGGCACTGGTCTTCCAGCCATTGGAGCGATCATATTTGATTTGTACATAGTGGAAGTGGAATGTGCTGCATTGCGTGCAGCGCAACCCATTTTGAACATAAAAAGAATGTGAGGGAGCAGCCAATGCTGTATAGTGTGCAGCATAGGTACTCAACATAGTGCAAGGTATATGCATCAAGATAGAGTGTGCAGTAATGTACACCAGCGGTTACATCATATGCTGTGTTTGTATATCAGTTAGATTTGGTTTTATTAATGGTTAGTCTTTTAATAGTGCCATGTCGTGCATGTATAGTGGTTTATATTGAGTGCAATGCTGGTTGAAGATGTAGTTATTCAGTGGTGGTAGTAGGTCTTGAATGTTATTATGTCATTGAGTTATAAAAGTTGGTTGTCAAAATGTGGTTCTTGGAGTTTTACATCCTGGCAACATCTAAGGTCATAACAGGACAGGTACAGACTAATGCCAGTGCGCACTCATTGTGACTTTATAGTGCTGCCCCACTGGGAAATCAGGCTGCTGGCACCATGACCTGATATCCCACTCAGTCACATTATCCTGACAAATCTATCCTGACTTAGTAGAATGCTAGTTGAGAAAAGGATTTATAATTACACCATCAACCTGCCCTCTCTGGTGGTAGATAAAACCTAATCTGGGTAACAATTTTACATGTTTGCACATGTTCTATTTAAGACTGTCTATTAACAGGACCAAAGTTACAATTGAAATTGACACCCCACAAAAATCTCCCCTTTGAGACCTTGATACATAATTTAGTACAACGGAGAGAGAAATAATTATATCTTCTGAATAAAAACGACCAAAAAATGTTGGCTTCTTAATTACTGTAATACATGAATGCATAAAACTGCCTGGTGTGCACCATTACTAAAGGCCCTGTCACATTACGACGCATCTCACAAGTGCGCGGCCAAAGCGTAAAAATCACTTTTTTGCATCTAGAAGCATCAAACTTGTCAGCGTAGGGGGTAAAGTTGGATGTATGCATACCATATACATAGCATATGGCCGATGTATGGCTAATGTGCTTCCGGCGAAAAACACCCGAATTATGCTCATGGTACATTCGCATAACGCCGGTGAACGTTATATACATTATTTGATCGCCAGAACTATGCCTCATACGTTACATACGTCAAGACACGCTGGAGAAATGCTAAATGTACGTTTAGACTACGTTAGATGTATGTTATCCATATGTTGTCACTACGCGGACTGTACATTCCCACTGCCTTTAATGTAGTGCAATGTAGTGAACATTTGTCTAATATACGTCTAATGTACATCGATGTGCGCCTAACGTATATATAAAGTACAGCTGACGTATAATCCACACGTTGTCGAACGTTGTCATACTTTGAAAATGTTGTGCATGCACAAAACTTTGCCGACCCCCTGACGCATGATGTCGTATGTCGACGAATGTCGACATACATTGACATATACTAATGAGCACCTAATGCACGCGTAACGCATAACGACGTATCCTGACATAGCTGGCAAAAATCACATACGTCGGCGTACGTTGGCGCGATGCGTTGTAATATGACAGCCACTTTAGAGGAAAGACTGGTCAGAATATGAGATCGGTTCCTGGTCGAGTCAAACCAATGATATATTCAATTGATACTTGTTGCTTCCTAGCCTGGCGCTCGGCAAGGACTGGTTAGCTAAGTGTCAGGATAATGTGACTGAGTGGGATATCAGGTCATGGTGCCAGCAGCCTGATTTCCCAGTGGGGCAGCACTATAAAGTCACAATGAGTGCGCACTGTCACTAGTCCGTACCCGTCCTGTCATGACCTTAGATGTTGCCAGGACGTAAAACTCCAAGAACCAACCAACCAACCTTCTTCACGGGAAGCCTGCGCTCTTACTTGGTCTTATGCCTGGTACACACCTACCATTTGTGCGCACCCACCTACCGTATACGATCTACAACTGCCCGTTTCACACACAAAAATCGCTAGGTGTGCGCTCCCTGCGCACACCTAGCGATTGCAATTCGCGCATAAAACCTCAGTTTTAGGCCAAAAAACGGCCGATTACGATTGCGATTCGCGATTCGAAAAATGAATCGGCCCGTTTTCAGTTTTAAGCTGGTCGGGTCGAGTCGCGGGTTTTAGTGCGCGAATCGTATACGGTAGGTGTGTACTAGGCATTACTGATTCAGCCACTGCATCCAACCATTAAACTAAACTTTCTAAATCCGTCCTGATATGACCTTAGATGTTGCTAGGACGTAAAACAACAACAAACAAACAATCTAAAGCAAACTCACGAAGAGGAAGCCGACGCCATCGTCGTTCACCCAGCCGACGGCCACGTCGGCGCCCAGCATGCTTCCGACCTTGTTGATGCCCACAGACACCCAGCCCTCCGTGTTGGCGTGGATCTCGAACCGGACCCGGTCTCCCTCGAAGGCCCAGGCCAGCACGACACCACGGCTCAGCTGCTGGCAGTGACCGGCCGTGTAGGCGGACGGGCCGTGAAGAAAAGCCGGCCTCTGCCCGTCCACCAGGACCGCCCGGCACGGGTCATTCTGGTAGAGCGGGGTGTACTCCTTGGCAGCCGCCGGACTTAGCACCATTGCTAGCCCGTGGAGGAGGAGGAGAAGGAGGCGGACTCTGAGGAGGCGGAGGGTTGGCAACAGGGTAGGCACCATGACGTAGACGGTATAGCCTTCCCTATGCGGTGTAGCTTTCCCTGTGCATGTAGTACCAGGTCCCTCACATGGGGTCGCTCTCTATCTTAACCAGCCACGCTTGTTGGGGGCCGGGTGTCAGTTACTCCAGTCAACTCCCATTGAGCCCACCGTGCATTCACAAGAAAAATGTGTCCTGAATAACTGGGTGACCGTGAAGAGAGCGCGAGCTTGTGATGTGTTGGTTTTGGTGTATTTTTGGGGTTTTCCGCCCTAGTAGCATCTAAGTTACTTCTAAGGTCAGATCAGGACTTGTACCGGCCAGTGACAGTGTGCAATGAGGGCGACTTTACAGTGCTTCCCCAATGGGATATATATATATCGATATCCCACTTAGTAACAGGCAACCAACCTAGTCATAACTAAGTTGAGACATTGCCTTATCATATTTAGATAAAGGATTCACCCGGTACTCGCAGTACACGGGTGAAGACCAGCCCTATATAAAAATGGTCAAAAAAGCGGGTTAATGAAATGAGAGCCTAATTTCAGAATCTGAGAAGCAACATTTATTCTTTGTAGATGTCTTCATATTTCCCCGCTACCTTTGAGTTGAAAAATATAATAAAACATCTAGTTTAATAAGATTTAAAAGTTAAATCGATGGCGTTCTATGGCCATCATCTTGTCTTTTTGCATTCTGTCCCATTTTACCAACTCAGTGCCAATATATGTATCCATTTGATACTGGAGGCAGGCATTCTACTTCCTGTTCCATACTAAAGGTATTTTCACCCGTATTTACACTACGTTGTCATTCACCCGTGTACTACAAGTACCGGGTGAATCTTTTATCTATATCATATTATGCCGAGCGACAGGTAAGGGATCAGCAACAAGTAAGTTTTGCATGTAGTATGTCTCATACTACATGCAAAACTTAGTGCTTTAGAGGCCTCATACTATGAGGCCTCTAAAGCACTTTGTGAATACGGGAAGGGTCACTTATCTTCAATATCTGAATGACTAGTTCAAGTTGCATAATCGGAAGGTTTTGAGTTTCTGTCATATATTTCTGAGATAAATATATTAGGCTTATCATTATAATCTACCTTACTTTAGTTTGAAGCAATTTGCATTGAAATGATTAACTTGGGAGATAGATACTTAAGGTGTAAACATGCACATTTTATTTAGGCATGCTTTTCAAAACTGACATTATAGGCCTCAGTAGTAACAGTTTTGACTAAATTAACTGAGTGTTCCCTGCTATGGAGAAGCAAATGTTTAAAGTTGCATAGTCCGATGGTTTAGAGTTTCTGTCATTTTCTGAGCTAAATACATTAGATTGATTGCTATAGACTACCTTATTTTAGTTTGAAGTAACTTTTATTTTAGATGGTTAACTTTGGAGATATTTGAAGTACAACCATGCACAATTAATTTTGGCAAGCACACCAAAGTTCTGACACCATAGGCATCTGCAGTATAAGGTTCTCTTAAATTGCACCTGTATTCCCTTCAGTGTGATGACAAATGTTTAATGAATGCACCAGCATCTAAGTTAGATATGTAGAATCAAATCTAGATAATTGTTTTGGCTTTGAAAATTTGATATTTTCATCGGACTATGCAACTTTAGTAAGTGTACCAGTATCTAAAGCCGTGTTCACATGGGGCAGTTAATTCGAATCATATAAATCGACTTGCCTAGTTCGGCTCACATTTGGCATGTGAACGCACGGCTGAGGCGGTTTAGGGCTGATTCGACTCATATAAATCGGATTTTATAAACACCTAAGTAGGTGGTTTATTTGAACCGAATTTTATGATTCGACTTATATCGCCCGTGTGAAAGCAACTGACTTACTTGATGTGGATTAAGGATGTGACATGCATGCACAGTCGAGACCTTAGTTTGTTGACTTTCCGGTCGATCAAAAGCACATATTATATAATTTAGTCTATGAAACCGCTAGCTGTGCCCAGATATTCTTTTCATCATTTATTTTTAGGGTTTCACTGCCCAGCAGAAGTTTTGACCCTTCCAAACCAATACGATTCAGTCCATACATATCTAGGTCAAACCCACATTCTCTCGTGGCGACGTCGACTAACTGAAACTGGCGCTGGTTAGTATCGACTTGCTCATGCACTGATATCGATATCCAGCCCAAGCACTGCTCGTGTGAATGCGAAACACTTTCAAACTAAATCGATTCATATGATTCGCTTTGCCTAAATCGCTTTAAACTTTTCCCGTGTGAACACGGCTCATATTGGATATGTAAGCTCAAATCTAGATAAGTGTTTTGCTTTTGAAAATGTGATGCTTTCATCAGACTATGCAACTATAACTGGATGGACTGAATGAAGGTAATACTCCTGTTATAAATATTAAAATAATGAACATAACCTGGGGGTGGTCTAACAAAAAGGTGCTGTTAAGCCGGGAATTGACTGTATTCCTCTAACAACCCCTCGCTCAACGCCCAGAATATCCAGTGTACATATAAACCTCACCTAACGAGAAAGACACTTCAATAGCGATACCAAATACAGACAGTTCATGTACTGTCTCTTATTCTCATTCTAACTTGTTTTGCTATTGCTTACATTTGCCTATGAAGCACTTGGCATAATATCAGTTTGATTTTGTTGATAAAAAGCTCAACATGCCTCGGATTCAGTGTAAAACTGCCCGGTCGAGTTGGTGAATTTTCACTGTACTATATATAAATATATATAAACGTGTCAAGCGTTCCACCCTAATTGCGCTGGGTATGCGGAGCGCAAGGAATCAGACCGTGACCAGGACCCAACACGTGGGCTACAAATATAGGTCGGGACCCTGCATAAAGTAGGTCACGACGAGAGGTCACTGTATTCTCGATGTCGGACATCCGGGGACTTTTTGGGTTCACAACGCGTGAAGGGTAAAACAAATGCCACTGTCCTAGAGACAACATTAAAAAAAAACTAACTATCACAGTAATTTGTGCTTTTTGGTGCTTTGAAAGCAGATTTCTCTTGTTTCTATTAAATAGTTCAGATCTTTTTCTACAATTTCCCATTCAGTTTTTTTTTATCAGCCAATTGGAAGTTCTTGAATTTATTTAGCGAAAATAGTTTTTGAGGCCATGACCTGGTAAGGCTAACACTGGCATTGATACTCAGAATATCCCAACTTTCACTATTATCTCTGTTTTTAATACTTTCAGAGAAAATTGCTCTTAGGTTAAATTAAATACTTCAGATCATCCTCTTCAATCCCGCATTGAGATATTTTTAATCGATCCGATGAAAGTTAAAAAATGTATTTGCCAAAAATAAATGCTTCGCATATACATAGCATTGCTGCAGCATACATCACTGTGGTGTTTTACCCTTCGCGGGCTAGTTTCCGGGGTTGTGACGTCACGCCGACATCGAGACAGGTCTGTATGATTGTACCAAAATTACTTAGATTGTTTGTTTGTTGTTGTTTTACGTCCTAGCAACATCTAAGGTCATATCAGGACGGATAATTACATAGAAGTTGGGTGGATATTATCTAGTTACTTATTTGGAGGTTGGTTGTTGGCGTTTTACGTCCTGGCAACATCTAAGATCATATCAGGCGAGTACCGACATGTATGTGCTCATGGTGACTTTATAGTGCTGCCCCACTGGGAGACCAGGCCACCAACACCATGACCTGATATCTCACTCAGTCACATTCTACCGATCTCCGGCACGGGAGGCCCGCGCTCTACCGATTCAGCTAGTTAGAAGAAATACTGCTTTTCACATTGCGCCCCCACACTCAGGTAAAGAAAACACCTCATATCCTTTCTTAAAACCCATCACCTAAAAACCTCGCCGCGATCAAATAAACGAATCGCCTTCATAAATGTGCATGGGTGGAGTCTAACAAACATAGGGCGTCGTCTTGGATGACTCCTGCCTGTTCAGTGGTTATAGATATCTTCATTGATGGTCTAGGACCTCTTTCACTAATGGCACCAGATGGGATGACCGAATGAGTTGAGTGTCCGTCTCCCTTTTTGGTAGATCATAGGATTCGAATCCACGTGTTCGAACCCTGGTCAAGTCAAACCAATGACTTAAAAAGTGATACTTGCCGCTTCCTAGGCTGGCGCTATGCATTAATAGGATAGGCTGGTTGGCTCAGTGTCAGGATAATATGACTGAGTGGGATATCAGGTCATGGTGCTGGTGGCCTGGTCTTCCAGTGCGGAAGCACTATAAAGTCACGGTGAGTGTAAACTGTCATAAGTCGCTACCTGTCCTGATATGACCATAGATGTTGCCAGGACGTAAAACTCCCGAATATTTCACTAATGGTAATACTAATAGCCAGGAACGGCTTTAGGGTTCATGGTGTCCCTGGAAGGCTGAACTTCAGCACCCTCACAAGTATACTTTTTCAATATTCAAATTTTACAATAAACTCAATGCAGGGCCGGAACACGCGGGGGTGGGGGTGGGGGTGGTAAGTGGGCCCCTACCTAAAGAAACCCCAGTATGTAACCTCCCTGAAGTGCTGGAAATTGCATGTCTGAGCCTCTAGATAAAACAGCTTCCTGGGAGCGGGGGCATATATTCCCAGATCTCCCTAGCGTATTTGGCACTCATGAATTCCAAGAATTTTTCCGCTGACCCAACCGAAAATTCCTAGTAATGGCCTATACAAGGTGATAGTTTTTGAATGCTGACAAAATAGAATACTGCATTCATGGTACAAAAGAAAAGAACGTGAATAGAAAATGTAATAAGAATTTAATAATATATTAACAATTAAATTATATTTGGCGCCCCCTAGCACACTGCGCTCCGGGCGACCACCCGGGTCGCCCGAGCTGCCGGTGTAGCAAGAAATCGCAAACTCGTGGAAATCGCATATCCTGTGGTTTGTAGCATTTATCACCCCAAGCATGGCAGCTATTTGTTTGATTTTGAACTTCTACCAGATCTGGGCAGATAAAATGGATTCAAGGAGGATCAAGATGGATTAATCCTAATGAAAAACATCTTTGCGATAGTGCAGTTCATAATTCCGACTGCACATGCACTAAAAATGGTAGCCTGGTCCCTGGCCTTTATTCATATCAGCGTCATGTAGGATACTGATACAGATAGTTGTACTGGCTTTTCTTAATGATATAGTCTAGTATCTTTGACAAAAATTGACCTGTTCCCCTATCCTTCTTGTGAGTGATCGCAGTGAATATGGCCCTTGCTGTGACAGGCATGCAATTATAAATAATCAATTAATCCATCTTCTGAGGGATCCCCTTTATATAAAAATAAATATGGCTTAATCATGATTACATAAATACAATTTTTACAATAGACCAGTTCGTAATTCCAGCATCACGGTGCATTATGGGAATTTTCAAAGCAAAACGAACCTGCACAAAGCACATGTGCTTCCTTTAAGACTGCCAAACATGGGGGGTTTGCGATGTCCAGGGGGGATATGTGATTTTCTAGGAAATCACAAATCCCCCAGGCCCATATATGGTGACTGTTTGCGATTTCCTAGGAAATCACAAGTGGGGGGTTTGCGATTTACAGGGTTTGCGATTTCCTGCTACACCGGTACCTTCAGCTGGCCCTGCTAATAGCTTAGGCCTCAGTCACACTTGTGACCACTTTGCGACTAAAATCCGGCCAACTCTTTGTGAGAAAAGCAAAAAAAGGTGGGGAAAACTATGACTGGCGATCGGTGAACAATCGGTCAGCGACCGGTCGCAAGTGCTGAAAATAGTCAGCAACCTCTGTGCAACCATTTTGGTCACAAGGTTTTTGGATCAGCATCTGCAATCTCCTTGTGACCAAAATAGTCGCCCAGAGGTCGCAGACTGATCGGCAACCTCCAGGTGACCACCTTGCAACCGCCCATTTTTGGTGATCGCAAAGTGGTCGCAAGCGATCGTCAGCGTAGTGTGACTGTGGTATTACTCTCCATTTCATCCTATGAGATATTCGTCCTAAACTAATATCAGGCAGTGAGCAAATCGGAAAGGTGTGGTCTAGGCATACAATGTCCACTTTCATTGAAGGCGTTCGTTGGTGTGGTCCCCGAATGGGTTAAAAAAAAAGGCGGGGGGAAGCCATCCCCAAAACAGACTTTAAAAAAAGTACCCACGTTGGTATAGAGTAGTGCTTGTCTTCAACGGACACATCTGTATCTAAATCAATGTTGTCATGACAACGCAGGTGCCCTCTCACTAGAGAGACAATCGCGTTAGAGAAAAACAGTTAGTAAGATAAACTCGGGCGAAATGGATATAATTTTGTATATATATCACTGGGAATGCTCTATGTCCGTTGCGTGGTGTAGTATTTTCTTTCTTTTAATTACTCATATATATCTTTGTTCTGTGTATAATGTCACCCAGGGTTTCGTTTTCGGTTTGATAATTAGTTTGATGATCACATTTCATATTGTGCCATGTGCTAGATACCGTTTGAACTATTTTTTTTCTATTATTTGAACTATACTTCAGTTATGCAGGTATAGCAGGTATAGCAATACCTCAGGGAGTTTGACGCCCCTGCCTTGCAGAGTTCTAAACCACTGCCTTGTGGTACAGGTCCTTGACAGAACCGAAGGCTAAGGGAGCAAACCCTAAACAGAAAACCATGTCACTGTGGCAGCATTAAGGGCGGTTGATGTATGGAACTCCCAACATCTCCCGACCAGCCACTGCAGGGACAAATAGATTTGCGCCTGTCTTGACATGTTCTTGCCGGTGTGAAACCTCTATTTGCTCCCCGAGAGAGTGCCGCTGGTAACTTGCAAAAGCCAGCAGCACTTCATCACTTTTGCAGGCAGCTTTCATGAAATGTGGACGAATAAGGAAATACTCGAACGGATGGGGCTGCCCTCTATGGAAGATCTTCTGATCAAAAAGAATCTCCGGTGGACTGGACACCTCATGAGGATGTCATCAGACAGGCTACCAAAGCAGATCCTCTATTCTCAACTGTCTTTTGGCTACAGAAAGAGAGGGCGCCCCCGTCTCCGGTTCAAAGATACCATCAAGAGAAACCTGAAGCTGAGAGACATTAAGACCGACTCATGGACACAACTCTCACAGCAGAGAGCTAAATGGAGAGCGGCAGTCAAGTAATGAAAGCAGTCTTTGTCGCATCGCAACCGACAGCATGATGATGATGATGACTTCAGGAGGGGTGAGGGTCTCTATGTTAGTTCATTAAAGTTGCATATTCCGATGGGTTTGAGTTTCTGTCATTTTCTGAGATAATTATATTAGGTTGGTTGTTATAATCTGCCTTACTTTAGTTTGAAGTAACTTTTATTTTAAATTACTATAACTTCTGAGATATCTGAAGTACAAACGTAAAGAAATAATTTTGTCAAACATGACCAAACTATGACACCATAAGTTTCTACAGTAACAGTTTCTATTAAATTGGCTGTGCTTTCCATTCTATGTGGTGACAAATGTTTGATAACTGCACCATTTAGACTAAGATATGTAGACCAGTATAAGTGACCCAGTTAGATATGTAGAATCAAAATAATCTAGATCCATGTTTTGGTTTTGAAAACTTGGTATTTTTTTGTTTGTTTGTAAATATAGTTTATTCATTGTATAAAGTATTTTGTCAGCACAGTGGCACTGGTCTTCCAGCCATGTGACAATACAGTTAGTTACAATATATTATATATGTAGTCTGATATTGTCATCAGCAGCTAGCTCAAGTCAGCTGAAATAACAATATTAATCATTCCAAGACTTACATATGGTATAGTTTGACAATTCACATATAAAAATAGTAGTTATATGTTGTATTCATACATACGTAGATATAATACATATGTATTGATTAGACCTTTACATTACGCAGTGGTTAGATGCATAGTTTCCCTTCATAGGTTTGTATGCCTACTTTAAATGATTATTCCGCCAGTCTTAAAGCTGCATAGTCCGATGAAGCATCAAATTTTCAAAACCAAAACAAGTATCTCAATTTGATTCTACATATCTGACTTAAATACTGGTGAACTTGTTAAATAACTGTCACCACATAGAAGGGAATACTGAGGCAATTCAATAAAACCGATTCCTGCAGAAACCTATGGTGTCAGAGTTTTGGCAAGCTTGCCAAAACTAATTTTGCTTGTTTGCACTTCAAATATCTCAAAAGTTAGCTATTTAAAATAAAAGTTACTTCAAGTGAAAGTAGGGTAGATTATAACGATCACCCTAATATGTTTATCTCAGAAAATGACAGAAACTCAAAAACCATTGGACTATGCGACTTTAAGACGTGGCTCTATTTTGCTATGATGGCCAATTGTGAATTATATAATTATGCTAATTGGCATAATTTAGTCTGCCTTCGTACCAAAGAAATGCCGATACAAATATATTTACTGGCCATTCATACATTATCCGACATTTCGTACATGAGTCAGTGTCCGGGAAGTGTATGTGTGTGTCCTACTAACCTTTGCCAGCTGACATATATTTACTACCAATGATACCCCACCCAGATGTGATAGTCATAAGCATGCAGGGCCATAGCCTCCGGGGGGTGGAGGGAAGGGAGCACGCCCCCATCGAGTGGCTATCTGAAAGGTGCATAGTTTGATGAAAATGTCAAATTTTCAAAACCAAAACAATTATCGATATTTGATTCTACATATCGAACGGTGCACTTATTAAACATTTGCTGCAAGATAGTTGAGGCAATTTAATAGAATCTGTTACTGTAGAAGCCTAGGGTGTCAGAGTTGTGGCATGCTTGCCAACATTAATATAGCATGTTTGCACTTCATATATTTCTAAAGTTAGCCATTTTAAATCCCAAGTTACTTCAAAGAAAAGTGAGGTAGATTATAGCGATGAACCTAATCTATTTATGTCAGAAAATGCAAAGTGGAGCGTTGCTTCCTGTAAAGCATGTCATGGGATTCGAACCCACTAGCCTGGTGCTCAGCATTACTAGGATACGGAAAAGAGCAAGGAGGAACGGACCAATTGTTCGCAATTGAAATGTGATCAAGAAATGTAATAAAAATAGTCCAATGGTTTTGCATGTCTTATCTATATCGCCGGAAGTATGGTCGGGCGGTGGTGAAGCCACCAGTACCCGCATGAGTAAGGAGCAAATACATTGCAGAGAGCCCATTGGCTAATAATATAAATAATATCGGAATAATATAATAAAATATAATATAATAAACATATAGAAAATCCCTTACACGGCTTCATACTCGCACTCGCATAATGCTTATAGTTATACACCATATATATATATATATATTATATATATATATATATATATATATATGTATATATATACATATATATATATATATATATATATATATATATATATATATATATATATATATGTCGGAGCTGAGGTTCAGTAGGTTGGAGCAGTAGATGACTTGTCCGAGGCTCGACTACCCGATTACTGGTGGGTGGATGTGAGTAGCGAGTATGGAATTCCGGGTTATTATACTCGTATACTTTTTATACAGCATATATACGTTACTTCTGTTTCAATGTGCTTTTATTTTAAATGGTTAAATTTGGAGGTATTTGAAAACAAAATTCATACAACGTTTATACAAAATAAACTTGAGATGTGACAAGTTCTAGTAAACAGTGTTTTGGTTTAGAGAATCCGATAGTTTCCTCAGATCGTGCAGCTTAAGAAAAAGAGAAAGACAATGTTATGGTAGTCATCTTTATGTCCTGCTTGGTAGTCATTAATGATTTTATATTATTTGGATCTTCCAAGAGACAACACAACAAAGATATTGTTGGAGGAGAGCGATACCTCAGTCGGACTAGCCCCTCTAATAGAGCCTAGTTTGTTATTAGTTGCTCAAAATCTAGGGTGGAGTCTCGCGCTCCCCCATAAGCAGCTCGAGCGGGTTTGCATACTTGGGTAAAAACTAGATATGTCCAGGCTGCTCACGCCCGAGCAGCGATCGGTTGAGAAATGCATACAAGTATGGTATTGGCAGCACCCCTGCCCCAACATGGGTGGGGGAGAGGATACCTAAGCCTGCATGTATATAATATTTGCATAATATATTATACTCCACAAAAACAGCAAAGCTTTTTCTCAATGTACGGCCCTGCAATTGTGGCATATTTGTGACACTAACTATACTGCAATGTATAAGTCAGCGTGCGAGTGACTTAAGGCCCTGTCACACTATGATGTACGGCATATACACAATGTACAGACAATGTACACACAACGTACGTAATGTATGCAGAATGTATCTCTGACCTATTTCTACTTAGAGCGTTATGTGCCCAAGCCCATGCGTATGCCTAGTGTGCCCGTCGCACCAACAAGCCTCGCAAAACGTTCACAAAAAGTTCGCAAAACGCTCACGGAACGCTGACCAACGTTACATATGTTACTCCATCACTAGAAGTATGGCGTATACGTTAAATATGCTGGAGATACTGCAGGCATACGTTTGAAGTACGTTCGGAGTATGTAATGCATCCGTTGGCAGTACACGGACTGTACATGGACTGCATGTTCCGACCGGCTGAACATATGGCTAATGTGCAGCAACGTATACCAACGTATCCCTAATGTACTCCCTACGTATGCTGACTTAACCCGAATGTGCACATAGCATACTTTCAATGTACGAGCCACACGTCGACACACATTGGAAATTTTGAGCATGCACAAACATTTTTCGGAGCCTCGACGCACGGCAACATAAGACAACATATAACGACGTATCCGGAATGTACCCAATGTACACCCAATGTATACGTGATGACGTGTTGGTAAAAAATCACATATATCAGCATACGCTATACGTTGTAGTGTGACAGGCCCTTTACCGAATCTCATTAAAGCCTCTAGTTCTGTTGTCGGCCACTAGAGGGATGTGTGCCAAAATGCTGTTGTTTTTACACTAGATCGCTTGGTGGGTGCCCGGATGGGGTTAACCGGTAGTAATAGGTCATTTTTTGTTCTTTTTTCTCCTCCATGTGTCCACACTATGATGGTGATGCATCCACAATGTAAAGGACTCCCCATCCCATACAAAAATATACCCCGCGAAAATAAACCTACTTTAGAAAACCTCATGTGCGGGTCACCCTAAATGCCATGCGCCACCATGCAGATTAATACTTTATTATCAGAAACTAAAAATGAATACCCATTCAGTCAGTGGGAGCTGTACTCTTCACCTTTGGTAATATTCAATGTGACATAACTATAAGAGAGGGATCCTAAAGTGTGATTGGCATTAAAGGGTGTGCTGATGTGTTGGATGCTTGCCAAACCTGTCTAATACGATGGGTATACACCATATATTCACTCCAGTGGCACATTGTACTTTGCTGATCATTGTATGCCTAACTGGGACCAGCGGAGGAGAGAATAACATACGTTAACAAGGTGACATCTGCTGCCAGTTTCCACAATGAGAGGCTGGTGTGTATCCGGGCTTATTGCTGCCAGTGTAGTAAGTCTGGTATTGACATTCACAGGTGCGTCATAGTTGCAAGATTAAGCTTACTCCTCTACCACTGATTCATTGCATTATAAGTACAGTTTATCATCGCCAACGGATCACCGTATGGACTATCTCTCTCTCTATGTAATTATAAACATTTGTTAAAGTTACATAGTCCGATAAAAGCATCAGCATTTCTAGACCAAAGCAATTATATAGATTTAATTATACATATCTAACTTAGATACTCATGCACATATTAAACATTTGTTGCCAGCTAGAAGGGAATACTAAGTCAATTTAATAGAACCTGTTATTGCCTAAGCCTATGGTGTCAAGAGTTTTGATGTGCTTGCTAAAATTAATTTACCATGTTGTCACTCCAAATATCTCCAAAGTTAGCCATTTAAACCCAAAGTTATCTCAAGCTAAGGTAAAGTAGATTATATTGATCAACCTAATGTATTTATCTCAGAAAATGGCAGAAATTCAAAACCATCGGACCTTGAAACTTTAAATTAAGCACCTTCTAGATAAAGGATTCACCTTGTACTCGCAGTACATGGGTGAAGACCAGCCTTATATAAAAACGGTCGAAAAATCGGGCTAGTGAAATGAGTCTTTATGAGAGCCTAATTTCACAATCTAAGAAGCAAACTTTATTCTTTGTATATGTCTTCATGTTTACCCGCTACTTTTGAGTTGGAAAATATAATAAAACATATACTTTAATGCAATTTAAAAGTGAAATCGACGGCATTCTCTGGCCGCCATCTTGTCTTTTTGCATTCTCACCCATTTCACCAACTCTGTGGCTATATGGGTGGCCATTTGATACTGGAGCCACAGTTTCTAGTTCATGTTCCATACTAAACCTATTTTTGCCCGTATTTACACTACGTTGTCCTCCACCCGTGTACTACAAGTACCGGGTGAATCATTTATCTAAGCACCTTCATGCTCATGAGAAAATAGTTAAAGCTGCATAATCCGATGAAGCATCAACTTTCCAAAACCAAAGCACACACCTACATCTGATTCTACATATCTAACTTGAATACTGGTGCACTTATTAAACATTTGTTGCTGCCTAGAAGAGCATACTGAGTAAATTTGATAGAACTTATTGTATAAGCCTATGATGTCAGAATTTTGGTGTGCTTGCCAACATTTCTTTGGCAGGTTGTCACTTCAAATATCTCTAAGGTTAGCCATTTACTTTAGCAGTCTGTTTAGACTAAAAGACAACATAAATTAAAGTAGATTATTATGATCAATCTAATGTATTTATCTCAGAAAAATTAGATAAATTCAAAACCATCGGACTATGGATGTTTGTATGTTGTATTTTAGCAGCGATTAATTTTTGTGTTGGAACGAATCAATCTAGGGATTAAAATTCCTACCTAATCCTTGTCTTCTTAATCGAGGTCCATGTGCATTCTTTCCATTCATATTTATATTTAGACATGTGCCTACTACCTACATTCAGAAAGCTTAGACCTAATTACTATACCCTACCATTCTATAAACTATAGGTTCATCCAAGAATATTACACATTACATAATTATATAGGTACCACATTTGAACACCAATGATTAAAACGACGCTGTGGTGCAAACATTGCGTTAACACCTTTTCCTAGTTATCCAAGGAGTCTCGCTTTAATTTATTCATTTGAGTAAAGCCAATTATGTTAAACAACCACACAAAGTGGATGGATATGAATTAACATTTGCGTATTGTTGCCATTTATTTATGTGGATGGCTTGGTATTTTACATATGTGTGTCAGTCTCGGAAAACATGTCGGAAGTTTCTGGATGCATTAATGACCTTTAAATGCACTCTGAAGTTAAAAATACATTGAAAATTAATCCCCGGTCAATTTTGAGTTTTTGTGTTAAATATTCAATAAAGGTCGGATTACCACTCCTTTGAATTATCTTTTTCAAAATTCCTATCATAATGTATATCTTTGGATGTTTTTTTAATATATTTTTTTACAATATAACAAAAAGAAAATTCTCCCTTTCCCTAAAACGAGTTGGTCTGAAAATGCAGTCTTATTATTTAAACAAATATTGCAAAGAAAGTGTGAAGATAACTGGTTACATGAAAAGACTCCCAATGTGAATCTCAGTGCTTAGATTAAATCTTTTAAATTGCGTAATAAATGAAGTAAAACTTTCAAACCAACTTGTCTCAGTTCTGGCATGGAGTTAAAGCTGCATAGTCCGATGAAATATCAAATTTTCAAAACCAAACCAATTATCTAAATTTGATTTGACATATCTAACTTAGATACTGATGCAGTTATTAAGCATTTGTGTCTGCATGGAAGGCAATACTGAGTTAATTTATCAGAACCTGTTACTGCAGAAGTCTATGGTGTCAGAGTTTTGGCAAGCTTGCCAAAACTAATTTTCCATGTTTGCACTCAAAATATCTCAAAAGTTTACCATTTAAAATAAAAGTAACTTTCAACTAATGTAAAGTAGATACTAGTGATCGATCTAATATATTTATCTCAGAAAATATACAGAAATTCAAAACCATTGGACTATGCAACTTTAAGCAATCACCACTAACCAATTCTAGTTTTTCAATGATATAGCAAGCTGAGTCATTTTCAAACATTCATAGGCTTGATTCTAGAAAATAATATTTGAAAAATTCAAACAGATCTGTCGATTCAGAGACAAACATTAAAAACAATCATATTTCAACTTTTAACCAAGTGATATGTTTTCCTAAACTGCCGCACACAATGTACTCATCGAAATCTGTACAAACCTCGTTCTCGACCACGTGTGTACATCACGTGACTACAGGCGGTGCGGAGGACTCTGCGCATGTCAACATGCTGAGGGCGGTGATGGAGGTGGTGCGCGATACGGCGACGCGCGGTGCGCATGCGTTGTATGCGCCGGCAACGACGGCCGAGAAAAGAGGCTTCTCCGACTCCAGGAGATCCAGGATCCGGCGCTCTAGGGTGGGTAGGAGGCTCGGAACAAGGAGCGGTAGCCGCTTCAGGAAGACACCGGGCAACCTCAGGTGCAGATACTACGTACTTGGTGTCTGTGTGGCATGATATTCGCAATGGACACTGGGCAACCGCAGGTGAAGCTACTACGTACTTGGTGTCTGTGTGGCATGATAATCGGAATGGACACCGGACCCGCAGGTGAAGATACTACATAATTGGTGTTTGTGTGGCATGATATTCGCAATGGACACTGGACAACCGCAGGTGAAGATACTACGTAATTGGTGTCTGTGTGGCATGATAATCGCAATGGACACTGGACAACCGCAGGTGAAGATACTATGTAATTAGTGTCTGTGTGGCATGATATTCGCAATGGATAGAAAGCAATAATGGTAAACCGCAAAGAAAGAGGAGATTCATAGCGCTACTGAGTTGGCAGTAATGAAAAGAGGAAAACTGGGTCACCACTGTCCCTTATTGAGTATAGGATTTTCCCATTCTTTAAAGTACTGATATTGTGTGATTTAAAAAGAAGGGAAAGTATGCTAAATTTCAAATACACTTCAAGCACTTTAATCTGAGCCAAACATACATACGTATGTGATTACGTCTGAATAAGAAACTACATACTACTGCATCAAATGTCAGTGGAGGCCGAGCCTGGTCCCATAGCCTTTGCCAAGCAGAGGTACAAGAGTTTTGTGCTATTATCACTCAGTTGTACCGGAAACAATGCAGTGGATCTCTGAGTCTTTTCAACTTCATGAGAATTACACAACACATGATAACGATAATTGAAATAAATACTATTTTATAGTGATAACAGAAAATGTGGATTGTGAAGTAGCTCTGTTCTCCTATAATCTGGCAAAAAGAGTAAAAGAAATAACAACTACCAAAGTATACCTACCTGCCAATAACACCTGACTAAACCAATGAAACATATACTACTGATAAAGCTATGGTTGACCCAAGGCAATTTAAATGAGTCGTGCAACCATTATTTGCATAATTAAACACGCGAACAAGGAGCCCATGTTATGGATTTTTAATGACAACAAAGTATAAGCAAGTACAGTAAGTAAGTTCGGTATGACAGTGTGAATGTTCGACTCAGGCCCTCAACCCTCTGCGTGTGAATGTTCGTTTGTAGGGTTGGGTGGGCGGCTGAGTAAGGTCGTCTGAGTTGCTCGTCTGACTGCCCGGTCGGTAGTGAGTTCAGGGAAGTGAGCTGCTCCTATATATATGTGCTATGACGTCATAGTCTCGGAAGGGCGAGATCATGACGTCACGAGCTCACGGGCTTGGTTCTGAGTGAAGCCGGCAGGGGAAATGCAGGGAGATGACCCCAGGTGGCAGCAGGGTAGGGCTCCTCGTCCGCGGTCAAATTATCCATGTTGGCGTACCATCATGAACAATTAAACACGCGAACAAGGAGCCCATGTTATGGATTTTTAATGACAACAAAGTATAAGCAAGTACAGTAAGTAAGTTCGGTATGACAGTGTGAATGTTCGACTCAGGCCCTCAACCAGATAATGTGAGGGCCTGTGTTGGTATGGAGAAGGCGGACTTGGGGACGTAGGTGTAGACGGCGGATGAACGCCAGTTTCCGAGGTTCCGTACCTCTTCCAGTGAGGCCCCGGCCTTGGCGCGTGCCTGGGCCCCTCCCCTCCGGAGGCTGTGTAGTGTGTAGGCGTTGGGGTCGGGGAGGCGTGCGGCGCGCATGGCGCTTCTGAGGGCAGCCAACAAGGTGGTTGCGGCCAGTGGGGCTCCGTTGAGGAGTAGGAAAGCTGGGGCGTCCGGAGGCGGTGGGTAGGTCGTCTTGTAGGCTCGCCAGGCTCTCACCGGGCATAGAGACGGTTGTGGCCCCGGCTGGACGTTGATGTAGAAGGCGTCCGCTGGGGACCTGGTGGTCTTTGTCGAGCGGATGTGGAGGACGAGGTGGGTTCCTGCATCGCGAACGTCCCGGGCCTTGATGGTGTGGCCCGGATCGCCCTTCCGGCCTGTGACGAGGAGGTTCCCTTGTCTGAGGAGTGTGGCGTAGGCTATTAGTAGGGCTGCAGTCATGACCCTGGCCCCGGGGCCGGCCGCCCGGAACCGCCTGAGGATGTGGTGGAGGAGCTCTGGTGTAATTGGCGGGGCCTGGGTCGGCCGGTGGTTGGAGGACCTGACTACCCCGCGCTTGACGACCGATACTGCGTACGTGTCGAATGCTGCTGTTGCTCCACCAACGAGGCTGACCCACGTCCGGGCCCCGCTGAAATAGTTGAGGACCGCTGACGGGGACCTCAGGTCACCATCAAGGGCCGCGAGGAGGCCCATTAGGTCGTACTGTGAGGGCCTGCGAGGGTCGTAGTGGCGTTCGCGTGAATGTTGGAGGTATCTCACGACCTGCCGGGTCTTGTTACGCCAGGTCCCCGCCGCCAGTCCTGCGTTGAATAGTGCGGCAATCCGGTCCTGGTCATCGTTGCAGGAGGCTGGGGATAGAAAGCAGGTATTACTATCCCCAGTCTAGACGGTATTTGGAATGACAGTGTTAGCGTGCCTGACTCTGACGCGTTTTAGGTGCATTCGGGAGCATATTGTGTCTGCCTTCTCTTGGGCGGCGGGGTCGAAGGGGGCCCTGCTCAGGGCGTCGGCGAGGACTAAGTCTTTCCCTGGTTTATGGAGAATCCGGATCTCGGTTGAGTGGAGCGCGGCAAACCTCCAGAGCTCCCTCGCGCAGGCGCAGAGCACCGGGTCCCTTCCGGCTCCAGACGCGAGTACCGATTGCGAGGTCTGGTTGTCTGTGTTGATCACTATGACAAAGTCTTGTGGCTTGAGAGGGGCAAGGGCGTGGAGGGCTACGACCAGGTTGATGGCCTCCAGCCTGTTTATGTGGTGGCCGCTCGCTTTGAAGTCCTCTGGGTATGCCTCCGAGTAGTACGCCTCTTGGGAGTGGGCCCCTCCGGCCTGGAGGGAGGAGTCACACTCGATGACCCAGGGTGTTTTGGGAGGGTCTTTGAGGAGCACCACGCCGTTGGTGGTCCTGGCGTAGTCGGCGAACCACGCCAGGTCACGTTTGAGGTCCGTGGTGACTGTGTGCCTGCCGGTGCGAGGGGTCTCTCGGAGAGTTGTCAGTATCCGGTTCATGAACCTTCTTGCTGGGGTGACGCACCTGGCGATGTGCTGCAGCCGCCCGACTACTCGCTGTAGTGTCGCTCTCGTTATCTTTTGGGAGGCCGCCACCTCGTTGCACTCCTTGATCACGTCCGCAAGTTTATCATCCGGGATGCATACTGTCATCTGATCGGTGCAGATCTCATACCCGAGCCAGTGGATCCGATGTGTGGGTGGAGTGCACTTGGTGGGCGCGAGGGCCAGGCCCAGTGCCGCCATGATTTTCAGCATGTCGACATATGCTGCGTCAGCGGCCTTCTTTGTGGCCGCTACCCCCGACGAAATCGTCTAGGTAGCAGAGGGCGAAGTGCCCTCTTTTCCTGAGTAAGTAGGTTACGGCATTGGTTGTGCGGGCACAGGCCAGTGCAGAGGTCCTGCACCCAAATGCCGGGGCCACATCGAAGTAGAGGCCTCCATCGACCGTGATGCCCAGGAGGGGGACGGAGAGGGGGCACGTCCGCAGCTGTCTGTAGGCTCGGGCCAGGTCTGCGGACCAGATATAGCAGCCCCGGCCGAGCCTTGTGACCTCGTCCGCGAGGTCCATTATTCCGGGGAGGGTATAGGTGGTGGGCCTTCCTTGGAAGTAGCCCTTCCTGATCCCCGCGTTTACGCTAGCGCCCCTTGGGTAGCTGAGGTCCACGATGACCCGCCGCTCGTCGGTGTTCTTTTTAGGGCGGGTCATCATGGGGCTGGTCTGTGCCCACGGTGTGAAAGGAGTCGCTGCGAACGGGCCGAGGATGGCGCCGTGCCCGAGCTCCTTCCGGACGTGCTCGCGAATCCAGTGGAGATGTTCGGGGTCTTCGTTGTGGTTTGCGGAGGCCGGTATTGGTGGTTCGTCCGCCGTATAGTCCACCGGCCATCCGAATTCCAGGAAGTCGACCAGCTGGCTGTCGTGGTAATACTTAAGGTATTTCCTCCATGCTGGGATTTTTAGGTCGGATGGGATCGGTATTCTGGCTGCTACGTGGTTGGGGAGGCCCGTGGCACGCACCTTATTGTAGATATCCATGTACGGGTGACCCTCCCAGGCCTGTGGTACTGTGGTGGGCCAGATTTTGAATATCGTGGAGCGGTATGTTATTGGAGTGTGCGGGGGGTCGTACGGCATGGCGGGTTCGGAGCTTGGGTCAGCTAGGACCTGCTCGACGTCCTCTGCAGCCTGTGCTTGGTGGTCGGTTATGAGCAGCGCGTCTGGTTGCTCGTCTTCGTCCGGGTCGTTGCGGTGTCTGTAGGTGTGTCGCGGTTGGGCGGGTGGGGCCGGGCGTATCCGCGCTACCCTGTTTCTTTCCGACCGGCGTGGCCTCGTGGCAGGGCGGCCGTCAGTGCTTAGTGGGGTGGTGATTCGTGTGTTTACTGTCGTGGTATCTTGTGCTGCAGCGGGCGGGGTGTCTGATGGAGGTTCTTGTGGTTGGGGGGCCGTAGTCGCCGGCTCTGTGGTATGAGGTTGTTCGCTGTTGGGTGCTCGGTTGTCTGACTCGGGTTGTGGGCTGTCGTCGTGCCGGGTGGTGGGGGTTTCTGTGAGCGCGGCTTCTATGTCGTTGAGCGGTGTGTCGGCCATGTTCGCCAGGGCTTTTTCGTAGTGGGGCGCTGGCCGTGGCGGGGGTTTTTGGCGTGTGTGGGTCTGGTGAGGGGGGCTGGCTCGTGACGCCGGTGCTTTTTGTTCCGTTGGAGAGCTGTTGAGGTGTTCGTCGTGAGGTGGTCTTTCTGTGTTGGTTGTGGTCCGCGTCTGCGGGTTTTTGTGCTTGTGGCTCCGGGTCTTTGTCGTCAGCGTGGTGTCTCGTGCCTCCGCCTTGTGTTTCGGCGTCAGTGGCGTTGTCTCGTTTAGGCGCGTCATTGGGAGTTTCCGTTGTTCGGGTTTGTTTCGTTGTATTCCTCGGGTTGCTTCCTGTGCCAAGGTGGGTTTGTTGGTCCTTTTTTACGGCCCGTGCTGGGCCGTTCAACAAAAATCCTGCTTGTCGGTGTTAGTTTCGTTTGTGGCTCCTTGTGCACGCTTTTCGAGTTGCCGTTTCTTGTTGTTACAATCGGTCTCTTTGTGTGGATTGGCTCGTCTGTATTTGTTGGCGCACCATGCGCAGAGGTGGGCGAATCGTTCCACGCCTGTCCCGTGAGATGTGGTGAAGCCGCAGTCCTGGCCGGTGTTCCAGCGGTGGCAGGGGCGGCCGTCCGTCTCGTAGTTAAACTCCGGCCGCCTGTACTGCTGGTATCCCGAGTTGGCGGGGGTGTCTGACTTTTGGTGGTAGTCGTCATCCATCCTGTGTTGGGGAGAGCGTTGGTACCTTTTCCCGTTAGTGGCTCGTTTCGTGCTCCTTACCCCTGTGAGGCATGCGTCGCGTTGGACGTCCTTGATAGCCGTTGGGTCTCTCCAGGCTCTGGGTAACCTGCCGTCGTCTATCATATTAAAGATCCTTTCGGACCAGGCAAGGCAGGTTACCCATTCCCATTCTGCGGCCATTTCTACTAGTTGCTCTACGTGGTCGGCCAGGGGGTCGATCCAGCTTGCCGGCACGGCTGAGTCTTTGGCCATCCTGTGAATGGCTGATATGTACTCAAACCAGGTGCTCTCGCCTTGAGCCACCTTTCCTTTCAGTTCCCCTCTGATCACAAAAGTATGTGGAAGAAGTGGTTTCCTACCTCTTTGGGGCTTGCTGAATCCGTTTGCCTGGGTGATGATGTTGTTCATTTCACGCTGGCTGCTCCTGTCATCGTCGGAAGAGCGCGAGCGTCTTCTGGTGCGTCCTTCTCGTTCCTTGCCTCGGGTTTTGTTGGTGGTCGTCCTGTTATACCTGTTGCGTGGTGTGGAGGACGGTCGCCAGGTGCGCCCGCGTTCGGGTGATGAGGAGACGTTGCGGGCGCGGTGGTTGGCGCGATGTCCGTTGGTGTGGTGGCTAGATGTAGAGCGTGAGGATGTTGTGGAAGAGTCCCTGCTATGTGAGCGCTTGCGTTTGTGTTTGGCGGACTCGATAGCCGCGACCCTCTCTAGCATGACTTTGTTCATTTCTTCTTGCCTGGCCAGGGTGTCGGCCAGCGACTGCTGTAGGCGGGCCAGCTGTCCGACCGGGTCTTCGGGGTTGGGTTGATGGTTGTTCGCCTTGGCGGCCGTTGCCTCGGGCATTTGCGTCGTGGGGTGGGGGGCCTGAAGGGCTGCGGTGCGTGGCCTGCCTCGGGTGCGGGTTGTTGGGGCTTTGGTAGCGTTAGCAGCCGGGGTTGGCTGGTCGTCCCGGTTGGCCGTCTCTATAGTGGTTTCTGTGGCGTGTCTCGGCCTTTTCGCGGTGCGTGGCATGACTGCTTGGTTTGATGGTTGGACTTAATGTTCGTGCGAACCTGGTATCTTGCGTCGGGATATTGCCGCAAGCTATTATAGGCAGTTGACGTTTGTTGGGATCTGCGTGTGTTCGTCCGCGTGTCGGGTCAGGTGTGTCGTCTAAGGGCGGTGCAGTGTTGGGTAGTGGGCTTGGGTTTGTCGCCTATGGCGGTGCAGTGGCGAACTGGCGGAGTGGCGGGGAGCCGGCCGGCCGGTTGTCCGGGTAGTGCGTGCCGGTTGGCTGCGTGAAGGTCGCGCCGGGTGGCGGTGTGGTGCTGCAGGCTGAGCCGTGTGGCGTTGTAGTGCCGCAGGTCGGGCCGGGTGGACCAGCGTAGTGGGACGTTGTTGAACGCCTTCCTCGCCCTCACCGCCCGGGCGGCTGGTAGTGCTGAGTTGGTGGCGTGATCTTGGTTGTCTGACTGCAGGGGGTGGAGATGTTCGTCTGTGGGTGGAGAGCAAGCCGGGTGGCTGTTTGGAGAGCAAGCGTAGAGTTTTCGGCCGTTCGTTTGGCTGCGGGCAGGGTTGTGGTGTGTTCGCGGTGTGTCGCCGGGCGGTGCAGTGGCGTAGTGGCTGCGTAGTGGCCGCGTCGGTTGTCGGCGTGTCCGTCGATGGATTGTTTTGGCGGGCGCGGTGGCAGGGTGGTGCAGTGTGATGGAGTTGTTGGCCGTTCGTTTTGCTGCGCGCAGGGTTGTGTTGTGTTCGCGGTTGTGTTTGTCGGCGGCGGTGCAGTGGTGGTGGCTGGCCGGGTGTGTCGTGGGTGGGTCCGTTTGCCTGGCGGCGTGTTGGGCAGTCAGTCTTGGTAGGGTGCTGCCGTGTGATGTAGAGTTGGGGGACGTTCGTTTGTCTGCGGGCAGGGTTGTGATGTGTTCGCGGTGTGTCGCCGGCGAATGGTGCGGTGATAGCGTGCCGAGTGGCTGTGAGACGGGTGGTTGGTGCTTACTTGGTTGTTGCGGCGGCAGGGTGGCGACAGGGGACCCGGTAGATGCAGGGTTGGGGTTGTTCGTCGGCTGCGCGCGGGCAGTGGAGAGACTAGCCGGTTGGCTGTAGGTGGAGAGCAAGCCGGTTGGCTATATGGTGAGCAAGCCGGTTGGCTGTATGGAGAGCGAGCCGGGTGGCTGTTTGGAGAGCGAGCCGGTTGGCTGGTACTGGAGCTGGAGCTGCTGAGTAAGGTCGTCTGAGTTGCTCGTCTGACTGCCCGGTCGGTAGTGAGTTCAGGGAAGTGAGCTGCTCCTATATATATGTGCTATGACGTCATAGTCTCGGAAGGGCGAGATCATGACGTCACGAGCTCACGGGCTTGGTTCTGAGTGAAGCCGGCAGGGGAAATGCAGGGAGATGACCCCAGGTGGCAGCAGGGTAGGGCTCCTCGTCCGCGGTCAAATTATCCATGTTGGCGTACCATCATGAACAATCCAAAATCCATGACTACCTGTATCAGCATGTCATGCCCATTATATTAATGTCTCCTCACAGATATGATCATCAAATCACTGATATAGTCTAAAGGTAAATGGCTATTCTCCAGACTACATGTGCAAAATAAGATCTCCACTATATTTGTAATGCCTCATTTTAACCTACTATTGTCTATATTGTTTATACCATCGCATCATTTCATCCATAAATAGTTCATATGCACTATAATTGTTAAGGCCGGAAGACCAGCGCCTCGGTGATGAAAAAAGATGTTATTCAACTGGAATAAAAATTTGAAAAAAAAAGTAAATTACAGTGATACCTAATCTGGCTCACTGGGTTTTCGCGGACACGAGAAGAGGAAGGTTTATTTCCGGTGAGCCAAAATGCGCACTAGTGCGAGTTCAAACACTCTAAAGGGAGTTCAAACTCACTGGTTGCGCTACTCGTTGTTGCGCTGATTATGCTTATGCGTGAGTCGACTTAAAGTTACATAGTCCGATGGTTTTGAATTTCAGTATTTTTTCTGAGATAAATATATTAGATCGATCACGAGTATCTACTTTACATTAGGTCAAAGTTACTTTTATTTTAAATGGTAAACTTTTGAGATATTTTGGGTGCAAACATGGAAAATTAGTTTTGGCAAGCTTGCCAAAACTCTGACACCATAGACTTCTGCAGTAACAGGTTATGTTAAATTGACTCAGTATTGCCTTCTATGCAGAAATGAATTCTTAATAAGTACATCAGTATCTAAGTTAGATATGTAAAATCAAATCTAGATAATTGGTTTGGTTTTGAAAATTTGATATTTCATCGGACTATGCAGCTTTAACATGCCCTTAAGTGAGCATACCTTTGCACAGTAATTCTCCGATTCTTTACACTACTGATATGGTGTGATTTAAACAGAGGCCGAAGTCTGGCCAATTTCAAACATACTTCAAACACTTTAATCTGTACATAAACACAAATTTGTGATTATGTCTGAATATGAAATTACAACTGGGTTGTTTCTGGAAATAAGCGACTTCATAATTGCGACTGCATGGGCACTGAAAACAATGTCAAAAGCAAAACAAATACACGTATTCGATGCTTTTACCATACATACAGAACACACAAATCCTGTATTTGTATTATTTTCAATAAAATTGAACAATTTTGCACAAACACCAATTCCCTCATGTCCATATGCTAAACATCGTGAACTGATAATCATTGATTCCCCACAAACCTGCACTTGGTAGGCCCCTACTTAAGAATAGGCTTAAAATGAGCGATAATGGGGAATTGTACTTTGTGCAGGTTGGTTTTGCTTCAATGCATCCCATGATGCATCGTGCGACTAGGGATTGCGAACTGAATCAGCCGGCACTCTTTCAGCCTTCCTCGGAGCTAAAAGAGTCATCTCTGACTTTGTCAGTACAGGGTGAATCTTTTATCTATCTTGTTGATTGCTGCACTTAGGCCAACTAAAAATTAGTTGGTGATCATTCTTTTGATAACACAAATCAGGGTTTTTATTTTTATTTAATTCTTTTTTCAGTATTTAATTCTTTTTTTATTGGACCGCACTAGACTGATAAATGTCATTCATGTACACATCACAATGTTTTCAGTTAAACAATGAAGTGTATTCTTATTAAGAAATTTATTATATCATACAGTTCTATAACTGTACATTGTGTGCACATGAAAGTTGAATTGCTGCTGGCCCGACACATTCTTAACAGGTTAAGAAAATCAAAACAAATCAGGGGAGGCCGATTTTTCAGACACGGGAGGCGACGATTACCAATTTGTACTTTATTTGGCCTTATGCTTAGGCACAAAACAAATCTTACACTCTCATGCTACTGTCTCGCTTGAGTGTGTGAACACTGGGGCCATATGCATGAAGCAGTGTTAGCGAGCCAAAACGCATTTAGACGGGATTTCTGGTTTAGCGCCAAAAAGTCGCTATGCATGGAGCAGTGTTAGGTCTAACACCACAAGCTTAAACTAGGTTACGGTAAACCCGTTCCATAGCTGGTTTACAGGTGGTGTTAGGTACCGATTAGGGCCAAATCTATTCAATGCTGTCATATTTAACAGAGTTACATAGTCAAATAGTGAAATTTTATTAAATTAACCCTAAAATCGAAGCGAGATTAACGCTGCCGCCGCAACGGCGGCGATATTAATATTTTCGAATCGACGAATGCAAGTAAACAAATCGCCGCTGCCGCCGCATGGACATCGATATCCATACTGTCCAACGTCAACTAAACATGGCCGCCGCCGTCGCCGCCGTATCGGCGGCAATATATTAGGCCCAAATCTATTAAATGCTGTCATATTTAACAGAATTACATACGCCATAAGTGAAATTTAATCAAATTAACCCTAAATTCGAACCGATATTAACAGCCACCCGCCGCATTGGCGGCGTTATTCATATTGTCGAATCGAGGGATTTCCCAAATCTATAAATAACTTCACGTTTAGCTATAATCAAAGTGTTACGCGCTCCTGCATACCGCTTGACATATTTCCTGACCTCACTGATAGCTAAACGGTATCAGGCTGTAACACCAAAAGCCGCCCATGCATACGGGCCCTGGTGCTAACCTGTTCAAGATTAGGATCATAGACAATCTCCGTAATCATGCTAGTCGACTTTCTGCAAGGATATAAATAATTAAATCTGCCAATGCTAGGGAATGCGTGGACTTGTGTAGAGACTTAGGATGTGGTTCTTTTGTTGTTGCTAGAAAGTAGATTTTTAATACAGTTCTTCCTGTTAATGGTTTATTTGGGGGGGGGATTTTGATTTAAATTTATTTCTTCCTTTCGCGAAGCGCGATGGGCACACAGGACTGCGCCCCTAGACTTGTTTACAACTATCAGTGAGCCCTGGCCATGCTAGAACCAACAACTCTACAGCTTATTCATAGTTAAATTCGACTGAAGCAGTTTTTGCTCGGATTTAGGCAGGGTGGTCAATCACCTATACTTATGGATAAGGGTGAATCTTGTTATCTTGTCTAAAGAACACTCACATCACTACCAAGCACATAACCATAAATTAAAGATATATCAGTAAATAGTTTATTCTGGTAGTAATCACGAATATTTATTCATCTTTGATGTTGGTGCAGGTAAGTTGGTCACGTTGCATAGGCAACATGGGTAATTCGGGACCGAGACGGGACACACAGGGATCCCACCGACTCTCTACCCCGCCCTATGCCACTTAGTTCCCCCTTTTAAATATAGGCGCCCGGAAAGTGACTCCAGGTGGCGCCCCCGCACCCGCGCGCTGGTAGCCGCCGCTTGTAATTGTATCCGGGCCTCCCCCCTCTGATGTCACTTCAGGCCCTCCGAAAATAAAATCCCATACTAAGTAGTCCAATGTCGTGTCCTGAATTAGAAAATGAAAGGGTAAACAACCTAGACTTATGTAGCGACACATTATGCATACAACCTTAGATGTTGCCAGGACGTAAAACTCCAACAACCAACCAACCATTGCATGTAGGAATCAATGTAACAAATTCAGTAGCTCGGGGGACCTGCCAACACTACGAAATAATCAAAATTGTTCATCTGAACGTACTTTACATAGCCTGGGTTCGACCCAAAGCTAGGTGTAGGATCCAATAAAGTAGGCATTTGTGATAGATTTGCACTAACTTACTGGTGCATGGTTGTGAGGAGGGCTGCCCACCATGCCATGCGACGTCAATAGTTAAAGAAACCACCAATCAATCAATCAAGCTTGAGTATCAGTGACTGTACGCAGAGATTCAAGGCCAGTTTGAAGACCACTTCTCCATGTATACTAATGGTTCCAAAGACCTAAGCCGGGCAGCAGCTGGGGGAGTTTGCCAGGGCAAGAAATTTGGCATTCGCATGCCCGATCAGAGCTAGATTTTTACGGCGGAAGCCCAAGCACTCCTTCTCGCATTGGAAGTCATTGAACTATCCAACTACACTAAATATGTAATATACAGCGATTCATTTTCCTGCCTGCAAGCTGTTGCTGGGATAAAAACGGACCACCCTTTCTTGGCAAAGGTCATTTACAAAATGAACCAGCTAGCAACAGATGGATATGACATCCACTTGTGTTGGGTGCCTGGCCATGCCGCCATCCAGAGAAACGAACGAGCTGATCGGGCTGCGAAGGAGGCTCTGAACTATGATGTTGAGCCATGTCTGATACCCCACTCTGATCTGAAACCACTAATAGCCACCCACATCGAATCCAAATGGCAACATGAGTGGGATGAAAACATTAATAAACTTAAAGAAATTGAACCATCTGTGGGAAAACCATCACATTCTCATGTGGGGGGTCGGCGGGACCAAGTGGTCCTTAGCCGCTGCCGTATTGGCCACTCGTGGCTAACACATGTTTTCCTGCTCAAGGGGGACCCTCCCCCTGGATGTATTGGATGTCAGTCCCCACTGACAGTCAAGCACATTTGACTAAACTGTGTTGATTTTATGGCACTGCGCCAACAATTTTACACTGCAAACACCATGCATGACCTTTTTACTAAAGTAAAACAAGAAAACATTTTAGCCTTTTTGAGGGCTGCTGGTTTGTACCACCTCATATAGGTTTTTAAACAAATTTCATCAGTGAATAATACTATCATTTAGACTTTTATTTAGCTATTATGATTGTGATTTTACAGAATTCATGAGTGTCCATTGACACAAAATTGATTGTATGCTTTTAAATGTAAAAGCGATGGTTTGAACAAAAACAAACATTTCTCGCCCTGAATATGGCCTATGCTGCTGACACAGCATAAAGCAACCACCAATCAAACCAATCAATCAATAGTTAGCTGCAGAATACATACTATATGGTCAGTTCTCATAAATATGCCACACACGTGTTTTAAAAACCACACATTTTGTATTTATGTGTACGATGTGAGGTAATAAATTTCGGGCCTAAAAATGGTGATATCTGGATAGTTGTTGGACAATTTCTAGCACAAAAGTTGTGATTTGTGTACATAAGCTTTGCTTTGTATCCTAAGATTTGCGGCGAAGTTGGGAACAATTTTGGTGAAAAAAGTGAAATAAATGTAACAGCAAATATGATATAAATCCCGTCCAAAACGCGTTTTGGCTCGCGAACACCACTCCGTGCATACGGGCGCGGGGTCGTGTTCCTGGGCTTGGCAGCAGCACATGCTTGATGTTTTGCGTCCTGGCAACACTGAAGATCATATCAGCACTGGGAGACCAGGCTGCCAGCACCATGACCCGATTTCCCACTGTCACGTTACCCTCATACTGAACTAACCGGTCATTGTCATATCCTAGCATAGTTGCCTGCACTGACCTCTCAAACAAGGAGCCACATAGAAAAGTAGTCGGCGATGGGATGATTGCACCAGGGAGCCTGGGTGGTTTAAATGGCTAGCATGCTAGGCCTGGAATGGCAAGAAGTGTGTTTTCCAATCCTGCTCTAGGCGCAACATTTCCTGTTTTAATCACCCCCTTGACAATCGTCATGTGGAGTGCCAGGTTAAGTTATGACAAGTATCAGTTTTGTAAATCATTGGTTTGACTCAGTCGAGATTCGAACTCCTGACCTTCCGCATGGAAAGCCTGCGCTCATACTGATTCGGTCATCCCGTCCGGTCGCGAGTATGTGCAGTAGACATGCCCCCCTCCCCCGTTAATGTATCTCTCTCCTCTCAGTACCCTTTTCATTCTTTCACTCTCTTCTTCCTGCTTCAGAATTAGCCATGTTCTTGTTTAACATGCTGCAATTTAGCATGGGAATTGTACGAGGCAATCTTCAACCGGAGATGTCGCATTATATCGGCACAATACTTCCCCCATGGAAGCATTTGTTTGTTTGTTGTTGTTTTATGTCCTATCAACATCTAAGGTCATATCAGGATGGGTACCGACTTGTGACAGCGCACACTCATGGCTAATTTTTAGTCCTGTTCAACTGGGAAACCAGGCCACCAGCACTATGACCTGATATTCCACTCAGTCACATTATCCTGACACTGAGCCAACCAGACCTTGCCCTATCCTAATAATGCCGAGCGCCAGGCTAGGAAGCAACAAGTATAGATTTTTACTTCATCAGTTTGACGTGACCAGGATTCGAACCCACAAACTCATGGGTTCGTATCTCCCGATCTCCCAAAACAGGCTCTACTCATTCGGCCATCCCGTCTGGTCCCATGGAAGCGTTACACCAGTACAATATTGTTGGAAGTGGGAGCTGGCAGAATTATACCTGGGACAGTGTTAAACTTTTACACTGGAGGTAGAGTTCGGTTGCCGGTCGAGTCAAACCAATGACTTATAAAATTGATACTCATCGCTTCCTAGCCTGGCACTCGGCATTAATAGGATAGGGCAAGGACTGGTTAGCTCAGTGTCAGGATAATGTGACTGATTGGGATATATTGGGTCATGGTGCTGGTGGTATGATTTACCAGCTGGGCAGCACTATAAAGTCGCCATGAGTGTGCACTGTCACAAGTCGGAACCCATTCTGATATGACCTTGGATGTTGCCAAGATGTAAAACTCCAACAACCAACCAACCAACACTGGTGGTATGGCAGCATTGTAAAAACGACGTGACTGTGACCGTTATAAGTGGTTACTTGGCCTGAAATAAAACCGACCTCAGCTGGTTCTGGGATACAAACATTGAATCGAAACCAAAAGCTGTGCCTCTGGACGGTTCATGGCGTCGACCCAACAATCAATTGTCTGAGCACTCAACCATGAAGTACGCCGGGTCACATCACGTGACCGCTGAACAACACCAAACAAGCGACTTGGAGCGTGTGAAGGTAAGCGCACTGGATGACATTCCGTGCGGAAGGTCGTTGGTTCTAATCCCAGCCAAGTAAAACCAACACCGCAAAACTTTGATATTTGTTACTATATAGTCTGGCACTCAGTATTAGGATAATGGGATTGAGTTGGATATCGGGTCATGGAATGGGGTCACATAATCTAACACTCTGTAGGAGCCTGTCCTGATATGACCTTAGATGTTTCTAGGACGTAAAACAACAAACAAACCATTGTAGGAGCGAGATGCAGCTCAGGCAGGAGAATGTCCACCTGTGAAGGTGTGGGTTATTCTATTGATCCTGCTCAGTGGACCCATTTGCAGATTGGGCTATTTTTCATTCCAACCAGTGGTCCACAACTGGTTTATGAAAGGTATGTGCTGTCCTGTCTGTTGGAAAGTGCATATAACATACCCCTTACTGTTTATTGGAAAGAGTAGCCTATGTGGCGGCAGCAGGTTTCCTAAACTAAATGTCAGAATGACCATATGTTTGATGTCTCGTAATAGCCGATGATAATATTCATTGTGCTCTGGAGGCGACGTTAAATAAAACAAGCTGTTGGACTAGCTTTCTCAGTATTAGGATAATGGGACTGAGTGGGATACCAGGTCATGGAATCTGACACCATATAAGTGTGTTTGTGTTTATCGTTGTCTTACGTCCAAGCAACATCTAAGGTGATATCAGGACGTCATGGTCATATAACAAAGTGACGTCTACACGCTTTGAAGGCTGGATGGCAAGTGGTTTATTTATGGAACATCTGTACAGGACTCGGTGCACATGCGCAGGGTGCCTGCCGCCGTCACACATCAATGAACACGCCGTTACACATCAATGAACACGCCGTTACACATTAATGAACACGTCGGCAGGTCGTGGCTGACATATATACAGTAAAACCTATCTAAATCGACCAATCATGGGCCCGACTTTAAATGGTCCATTTGGGGAGGTAGTCGGTTTAGGGAGTTAGAATATGTTTACAATGGTATTGTTGGGACCCAAATGGAGCGATCGATATAGGGGAGTGGTCGATCTTTGGATGTGGTCGGTTAGTTACTGACCTCTCTAAATCGACCGTCCATGCAACCGACTTTAAATGGTCCTTTTAGGGAGGTGGTTGGTTTAGGGAGTGTTTTTTATCCCTACTTATCATATTGTATGGGCGATCGTTTGGGACCCAAATAAAGCAATCGATATAGGGGAGTGGTCGATATGTGGAGGTGGTCGGTTAGAGAGGTTTTACTGTATACATATATGACACCGGCAGCCTGATCTTTCAGTGGGATAACATTATAAAGTCGCCATGAGTGCAGACTGTTGTACATCGGTACCCGTCCTGATATGACCTTAGATGTTGCTAGGACGTAAATCAACAACACACAAACAACAAACAAACAGCTTCACAAACAGACATGTTTTTGCTTCTGTGGTTTTGTGCGTCACCCAGTGTCTTTGTGGTGCAGTCCTACCCCATTAGAAGGGGTAGGGTTGGTGTGGGGGTGAAGGGCGTGGGGCGTGGGCGTGGGCGTGGGCGTTAGAAACCGTCTAATTGTCACAATCAACCACTTATGCACTGCTTTGACTGGCCAGATTAAATAGGCCACAGTTCGATTCCTGTCGAGCCCAACTTGTATGTGAGGCGGTGGGAGCTTTACATCCTAGCACCATTTAGGGACAAATCTCGATGGGTTCCGGCTTGTGACAGTTCGCACTCACAGGGACATTATAGTGCTGCCACAAGACAAGGACTGGTTTGCTCAGTTTGCTTGATTTCATTATAGCCTGCCGACACAACCACAGATTCGAGCCGTAGACTTTACAGTATGATAATCCTTTTTGGTGTTTTTTGGTGGGTTTTTAAAATGTGCCAGCAACTTTTTGGGTCATATCAGGACGGGTACTGACTTGTGACAGTGCACATTCATGGCTACTTTATAGTGATGCCCCACTGGGTTGCCAGGCCCCTGGCATCATGACCCGATTTCCCCCTCAATCACATTATTCCGAGGCTAGGTAGCGACATGTATTATTGGTTCGACGCGACCGGGAATCGAACTTCAGACCTTCTGCGCGGGAAACCTGCGCTCTACCGATTCGGCCACCGCGTACAATATTAGGATAATGTAACTGAGTCGGATATCGGCTCACAGTAGGGCAGCACTATAAAGTCACCATGTGCGTGCACTATCACAAGTCAATACCGCTCCTGATATGATGTGAGATATTGCTACGACATAAAACCCCATTCAACAAACTGTTGCCAATCGACTGTCGTGTCGGGTCGTCGACTTAGTCACAGTCAGGCATTAGGGTTCTCTGGGCCTCGTTGCTTGCTTGCTAATTTTGATTGGTCACCTAGTCATGTGACCCTAGCTTTCACCTTTAAAAGACCTGGCACACTGCACGCTTATTGTAAAGATGTCCCCAGCTTCTACAAACGCCCAACCAGAAGATTAATCTTCAACCACAGATCGGACCGATTTATCGGCGCCTTTCTATATTTGCTGCAGTTATGCAGCCGGTAACCGTCGTAAGGTTACGAACCCCCCCCCCCCCCCCCCCCATAATTCAAGTCGCGCTTGTCAGACATCTCCACAGCTCTGCAGAAGCACATTTGAAGCCTTCCTGTGTCTTCATTGTATACAACCATCCTATATCCTAGACGTTGGCACAGGTAAGTTCTTTCAGTTATAGTTCTTGTCCACTACTGTGTATTCTACTGCGCTACGTGTATTCAACGGCCAATTCTGCATCTATAGATCCAGGATTGTCTGACATGCCAACGTTCATTTTCATGTTATGGCTTTACAGTTTCCAAATATGGAAACCGCCATAAATTCCTTAATACGCCACCTATTCTCATAATCAAGCTCTTTCCAGTCGCCCGTCCTGATATGACCTTATATGTTGCTAGGACTTAAAACAACAGCAACTTTCCAGTCGTGATTTTTGTGTTATTATTGGAGTTTCGATATTTTGGCACAACCCTAGCTTCAGGCTTAGTAAGCCGTTTACTCTACATGCAGACCTGTCCTCGAAGGGACAGTGGGCTGTGACAAAATCAGTAAAAGCATTTGAATACTTGTTGTTTGCATAAACAGGGCAGGGCTTTGAGTGATCACGGGATTACTACAGTAGTTCCCGTCTTCAGTGACCCATGTAATCTGCGGACTGTAGACAACTTTTCAATGTAGCCTACAGTGTGTTGTGGTTGCCATTGGCTATCCCTATTATGTCAGGACATTGCTCTGGAAGCGGAGTTGGCCGTTAAAAACTGGTACTACTGTTTCGTAGTTCTTCTGTTTACATAAATGCGTGTATATTTATATATACTCCAGCAGTCCATAGAGCTGAGTGAGTGATGAGGGGAAAGGAGGGATAATCCGGGTTATTATACTCGTATAATTCTTATACAGCATATATATATATTTTTAATATATAGTACATTTATATAATGTAGTGCATTTATGTAGTGTGTGTGTATACATCACCTTTCTAGTATGCTGATAATAGATTCGGGTCGTCTTCAGTAGAAATCGACTAAGAACACATACACACAACTACTCGTATTGACAGTTTTGCTTCTTTGCAGCTTCTTTGCATCTGTGTTCCATGCCGCTCATTGAACCTGTCTGCAGTTTGATGCTAGTGTCTGCCATATACATATATAGGTCCTATGCTTAAATCCAGTCTTATGGTGGCCTCCGCATAATGATTTTGGTGATGGGTGTATTTATGCTGCTCATAACGGTTAAGTCTAATGTCTTGTTTTCACCGCTAGACAGTGAAGCCCCGGTCACATAGCCGTTAGTTGAAAGTAGTTGAATGTAGTTGAATGTAGTTGAATGTAGTTGAAAGGAGTTGAAAGGAGTTGAAAGGAGTTGAAAGGAGTTGAAAGGAGTTGAAAGGAGTTGAAAGGAGTTGAAAGGAGTTGAAAGGAGTTGAAAGGAGTTGAAAGGAGTTGAAAGGAGTTGAAAGGAGTTGAAAGGAGTTGAAAGGAGTTGAAAGGAGTTGAAAGGAGTTGAAAGGAGTTGAAAGGAGTTGAAAGGAGTTGAAAGGAGTTGAAAGGAGTTGAAAGGAGTTGAAAGGAGTTGAAAGGAGTTGAAAGGAGTTGAAAGGAGTTGAAAGGAGTTGAAAGGAGTTGAAAGGAGTTGAAAGGAGTTGAAAGGAGTTGAAAGGAGTTGAAAGGAGTTGAAAGGAGTTGAAAGGAGTTGAAAGGAGTTGAAAGGAGTTGAAAGGAGTTGAAAGGAGTTGAAAGGAGTTGAAAGGAGTTGAAAGGAGTTGAAAGGAGTTGAAAGGAGTTGAAAGGAGTTGAAAGGAGTTGAAAGGAGTTGAAAGGAGTTGAAAGGAGTTGAAAGGAGTTGAAAGGAGTTGAAAGGAGTTGAAAGGAGTTGAAAGGAGTTGAAAGGAGTTGAAAGGAGTTGAAAGGAGTTGAAAGGAGTTGAAAGGAGTTGAAAGGAGTTGAAAGGAGTTGAAAGGAGTTGAAAGGAGTTGAAAGGAGTTGAAAGGAGTTGAAAGGAGTTGAAAGGAGTTGAAAGGAGTTGAAAGGAGTTGAAAGGAGTTGAAAGGAGTTGAAAGGAGTTGAAAGGAGTTGAAAGGAGTTGAAAGGAGTTGAAAGGAGTTGAAAGGAGTTGAAAGGAGTTGAAAGGAGTTGAAAGGAGTTGAAAGGAGTTGAAAGGAGTTGAAAGGAGTTGAAAGGAGTTGAAAGGAGTTGAAAGGAGTTGAAAGGAGTTGAAAGGAGTTGAAAGGAGTTGAAAGGAGTTGAAAGGAGTTGAAAGGAGTTGAAAGGAGTTGAAAGGAGTTGAAAGGAGTTGAAAGGAGTTGAAAGGAGTTGAAAGGAGTTGAAAGGAGTTGAAAGGAGTTGAAAGGAGTTGAAAGGAGTTGAAAGGAGTTGAAAGGAGTTGAAAGGAGTTGAAAGGAGTTGAAAGGAGTTGAAAGGAGTTGAAAGGAGTTGAAAGGAGTTGAAAGGAGTTGAAAGGAGTTGAAGGAGTTGAAAGAGTTGAAAGGAGTTGAAAGGAGTTGAAAGGAGTTGAAAGGAGTTGAAAGGAGTTGAAGGAGTTGAAAGGAGTTGAAAGGAGTTGAAAGGAGTTGAAAGGAGTTGATAGGAGTTGAAAGGAGTTGAAAGGAGTTGAAAGGATTTGAAAGGAGTTGAAAGGAGTTGAAAGGAGTTGAAAGGAGTTGAAAGGAGTTGAAAGGAGTTGAAAGGAGTTGAAAGGAGTTGAAAGGAGTTGAAAGGAGTTGAAAGGAGTTGAAAGGAGTTGAAAGGAGTTGAAAGGCGTTGAAAGGAGTTGAAAGGCGTTGAAAGGCATTGAAAGGCGTGGCATCCGTACCGTATTTTAACGTACTTACACCACGTTTGACCCACGTTAAGCTATCCTACGGATCACTACGTCCACTAACGGCTGTGTGACCCAGCCTTTATAGTCTTCTGACTAACAAAATTACTAATGAATTAGTTATAACAAATAACATTTAACTATTAACAATTAACTCTAATACTTCATGTCAGGCAATGGGTCCACCATATTCGGGGCTCAGGAGGGTTCGGTTTCGTATCTTTATATGCATATAGCAGATATAGCGATTTCTGTGACAATGTTCAAATGTGCCGTGTGTGAGCAGATGGAGAACAACCAAGTCTGAGGTACGGAGACAAGACAACGAAGTGGCACCGGCACCACGAGGTGAGTCAAATATATAAATTGAAAGAAGATAAGCCAACGTTCTGACCGGGCCGGTAGCCTAATCGGTAAAGTGTGGGCCTCGCGTTTGGAAGGTGGGGAGTTCAGTTCCCGGTCGAGTCAAACCAATGATTTATCAAATTGATACTTGTCGCTTCCTAGCCTGGCACTCAGCATTAATAGGATAGGGCATGGACTGGTTAGCTCAGTGTCAGGATAATGTGACCGAGTGGGATATCAGGATATGGTGCCAGTGGCCTGCTTTCCCATTGGGGCAGCACTATATAAAGTTGCCATGAGTGCGCACTGATGCAAGTTGGTACCCATCCTGATATGACCTTAGATGTTGCCAGGATGTTAAACTCCAACAACCAACAAATCATTTCTCTTGTCTCAACTGAGAACCATTTAGAGAACTATCAACCACTAATAATACTGCACCGAAAACGACACTGTTCAGCTTTGGTGTAATAGATGTATGTGTATGCATAAGTGTGTGTATGTTTCCTTCATGAATGCATCGTATGAATTGTCGTCTGCACTCTCCTTGCTAGTCACGTGCTTCCGGTGCTGCTTGAGGAGGTGGTCGGTATGGTAGGACATGGAGGTTACACTGCGCTGACGGGCCATGTCTACGTAAGTGTAAATATTAACCAAACACTTCCCATTACTGTGTTATTAAATGTGCCGTCCTGATATGACCTTAGATGTTGCTAGGAGGTAAAACAACAAACATATTAAATGTGACTAGCCCTGTTTCGCGGATTTGCTCTTTTTAATTTTTTTTTTAGATTTGAAAGATTTACGAAGGTCTACATATTCTATGTATTTTAAATAGCCTATTATATAAATGACACACAATTAGGGTATTTCAAACATTCAACCGGTCCCTTCGAATTCTGGGTAGTCTGTTATAATCTTAGCACTGGCAAGGAATCAGGGGGAGGCGGAAGGGGAGAGCTGGAAGTCGGGTTTCATTCAGTCCTCTCCAAGCAGTCTTTGTAATGTGTCTAGACCTTATCGTTATAAACTATGCTTAGATAACATTCAGTCATGACTGTGAGAGTACACTGTTAGATGGTATGATGGCCTATGCGTGGGGGTGGGTGTGAAAGTACAACGTCTGAACACTTTGACTTCTGGATACTGAATGGTTTATTCACGGCCTAGGGCTCGCTGAACCCGCCGGCTAAACTTTCCATGACGTCATCTCATTTGCATAATCCTTTGTCCAAACCTCTGCATCTCATTAACATATATTAGCCACATGCCTATACGTCTATTACGCATATATCACAGGGGGGGGGGAGGGGCTTTACTAAGTTAATCAAACTCCTAGTCCTACACAACTCTCCATTGGATGAAAATAGACAGCGGAAATAGAAAATCAGTTATTCTTCTTTAATTCCACCTCGCCTTTGCGATCCACTTAGCAAAAATTGATATATAGGATCAATTCTAGGTCAGTGTTTTTGTTTGTAAAAAAATTGATGCTCTCATCAGATTTGTAACTTTAGTCATGTTTCTCTGACTGCAGGCTTCGTGCACACTGGGCGTCGGCCGGAATGTGCACCACGTGGTCTGCAGTCACGTGGTTCTACATTCCATTGCTCGGAGCGAACAGACGAGAAGTAAGTGTCCATTGACTTGCCACATTTCTTTTTTGTTTAGACAGTTAAAGTTTGAAGCCCTATTCTCGGTTAATTATGACTCATGTGGGGATTTACGTCCTAGCATTGTCTAAGGTAACACAGTAAAACCTCTCTAAATCGAGCGAATTTGGCACCAACTTTAAGTGGTTCATTTAGTGAGGTGGTCGGTGTAGGGAGTTAGAATATGGCTATAATGGTATTTTTGGGGGACCCAAGTAAAGCGATTGATATAGGCGAGAGGTTTTATTGTATCAGAATTAGTTATTCTAGTGTACATCGATTGATGCTGGCTTAACACTGTGTGGGTAGGAAAAGGCTTATTCAGTGAGACGTCAGTTAGAATTTAGTTTTCCCTTTGGTTCGTGTCAAATGAGAGCCACATTAATCGAAGTTGTATGTGCTAAAATATGGAATGGATGCAACCAAGAAGCGAAATGCATTACATGTGAAGAGGGTGCTGACCAGTCTGTCAATTCTCCCAGCTTAATCTTCATGGAGATTGTGGTCATTTGTCCTTTCAGGCTGTTGGGGATCATCAGGATTCAAGTCTTCAACCTCTCCACCTAGGGATAAAGTCGTGGTACCTACACATCGCTGGAGGTCATGGGGTCAGGCAGGATTGACAATTTGGGTTACCCTCTCACTGTATTTCATGATATTTCTCTTTTGTCTCACTGTACTTTGGGAGATTTGTAGTAGTGAGCTAGCTGTTGTGTACCCGGGTGCCTTTAATTGATGGGGTAGTGAGGGTGTGAATGCATGCATATCCTCCTTAAGTGACGGGCATCCTCAAAGCACTGTTGGTTGTTTTCATGTATGCTGGATGCTCTCATACCGTGTATGCTTCCATTTTGTGTATACCGTGTATGCTTCCATTCAGCTAGAGTTGTCCCAAAAAAATATACTATGCTACTCTACTCAGTCGGGTAGTATCTTTGTCTATGTTGGTCATTCTGCTGCGGTTGAATATGCGTGAAGTAATTATCTCAATGGAGGCTTGTCTGGGAGTACAGGGTCCGTATGCATGGAGTGGTGCTAGCGACCCAAAACACGTTTATGGCGGGATTTCTGGTTTAGCGCAGAAAAGTTGCTATGCATGGAGCGGTGTTAGACAAACTCCGCGGAGCTAAAGTCAGAGAATCTAACACCTGCCCATAGCAGGTTTACAGCGGTGTTAGTGTTAGGTTAGTGTCAGGATGTAGACCAAACTATTCAATGCTATCATATTTAACAGAATTACATACGCAATAAGTGAAATTTTATTAAATTAACCCTAAAATCGAAGTGAGATTAACGCTGCCGCCGCATTGCCGGAGATATTAATAGTGACGAATCGACGAATGTAAAGTAAACAAATCGCCGCCACCACTGCATAGACGTCGATATACATACTGTCACCATGCCGGTTAGTGTGCGTGTGTGGGTCTCAATCTATTCAATGCTGTCATATTTAACAGAATTACATACGCAATAAGTGAAATTTTATCAATTTAACCCTAAATTCGAACCGATATTAATGCAGCCGCAGCATTGGCAGCATTATTCATATTGTCGAATTGACGAATGCAAGCAACCCCCGCTGCCGCCACCGCCGCCAAAACGGCGGCGATATTGGGTAATAGCGGTGCTCGCTGTCTACAGTCGCAGAGGGATTTCCCAAATGTATAAATAGATTCAAGTTTAGCTAACTCAACCCGTGTAGACCCCCATGCATACGCGTGACATAGTTCTTGACGCCGCAGATAACCAGAGATAGCTACCCGGAGTTAGAGGGATAACACCACACACCGCTAACACAGCTCCATGCATACGGCCCCTGGTGTGACCATTACTAGGTGAGGACTTAAGATTCAAATGCGCATGTATCTTCTGTCTCTGCTGACACAAAGGCCACTTCCGGTATTTCTGAAGCAAACCTCGAGACAATTATTGTAGATGCAGCAATTGCTTTAGGAAATATTAATCGTGTCTGAGTTATATCCTCTAGCCACCCAGCAACCATACTGTTGATCTGTGGAAAAAGGTATGTTTTATTGTTTGTCTCCTATTTCGTATGTTCCCACCCCATGAAATGTCTCGCATGACTACATCCCAAAGTAGTTAAACTTGTCTGAGCTGAATGTTCCAGTACGTGTTAGAATATGAAATGTATGCTACTGAGAAACTAAATGGTTCATATATGGAGGACTTAATCTACTAGTGCTAACAAATTAGTAAATTCTCCCTTTAAATTTGTTATTGATCTAGTCAAATGTTTTGTCAGAATAATCTTAATTTGTGGTCTTATCAATGGAGGTCAGACAGAACTTTGAATTTTTGTTATGGTCTCACTGTAGTTCCTGAGATTTCTTTGTGGTCTCACTGTAGTTCGTGAGATTTCTCTTTGTGGTCTCACTCTAGTTCGTGAGATTTCTCTTCGTGGTCTCACTGTAGTTCGTGAGATTTTGTTGTGGTCACTGTAGTTTGTGAGATTTTTCTTTGTGGTCTCACTGTAGTTCGTGAGATTTCTCTTTGTGATCTCACTGTAGTTCGTGAGATTTCTCTTTACTGTACTGTGCAATAATTGATTTTGGAAACGTTTAATCGTGTTCAAGTTGTATGTTCTCGCCACCCATCTGCCATGCTGTTCTTTAGAGGGAGTTTTCTATTGGAAAAGGTACGTTTCATTACATGTTTGTCACTCACTGCAGTTCATGAGATTTAGCCCCTTTTCTTCACTCTCACTGTAGTTCACGAGATATCGCCCCCTTTCTTCACTCTCACTGTAGTTCATGAGATCTTGCCCCTTTTCTTCACTCTCACTGTAGTTCATGAGATCTCGCCCCTTTTCTTCACTCTCACTGTAGTTCATGAGATCTCGCCCCTTTTCTTCACTCTCACTGTATTTCATGAGATCTCGCCCCTTTTCTTCACTCTCACTGTAGTTCATGAGATCTCGCCCCTTTTCTTCACTCTCACTGTAGTTCATGAGATCTCGCCCCTTTTCTTCACTCTCACTGTAGTTCATGAGATCTCGCCCCTTTTCTTCACTCTCACTGTAGTTCATGAGATCTCGCCCCTTTTCTTCACTCTCACTGTAGTTCGTGAGATCTCGCCCCTTTTCTTCACTCTCACTGTAGTTCGTGAGATTTCACCCCTTTTCTGCAATCTCACTGTAGTTCGTGAGATCTCGCCCCTTTTCTTCACTCTCACTGTAGTTCGTGAGATTTCACCCCTTTTCTGCAATCTCACTGTAGTTCGTGAGATTTCGCCCCTTTTTCTTCACTCTACAGGGTCCGTACAGGGCCTGGCAAATCTGGAACAGTTTTGCCCCATTTCAAGGCCTTGAAAAACATTGAATTCAATTAACCTATCCCCACTGATTTAAATTAGTCTGAAATCGCCATTCCGAATGGAGATTTCAGACTATATCCAAATGAAAATAGTATTGAATTACTATTAAAAGAACAGCCTTGAAATACAGACCCTGTCTCTGCAGTTCGTGAAATTACTTTCCTATAGATGTTTGTACAATTGTTTAATGAAATAATAAACCGTGTTTTACTTCTCTTTCAGACCTACACGAACCTGGCTGATTGGTCGTCTCTGGTGGATAATGGTGGTCATTGCTTTGTTGTATGTGTCGGGTTTTGTATGTTCCCCTCCCTCTCCCCCCCCCCCCCACCCACCTCCCTCCCCTGGTCGGCCGACCACCCCCTTCCCACTAATGCCTCCATGTTTCCGTCTCTTGCAGGCGGTACCCGCCGCTAGTGCAGTTGTTCGTACTGGGTACTACGTGCAAAGGGGTTCATAACAAACCCCTCTGTAGCTGAGACACTAGCAACCCCAGGGGTGTTGATGATGATGGTGGTGATGATGACGATGATACTTTAAAATAAACAATTCTGATCTCTATTATTAGTCAATTCTGAAATATCGATACAAAATGTATATAAACAAAATACAGGTAAATAGCAAATCGCCACAAAACACCCCTGGTATAAAAGAAATCCTGGAGACTGGTGCTACATCACTTGCTATAATGTTGCAGTCACACTACGACAAGCGGCGACGACAGCCCAGCGACAGCGACTTCTGGTCTGTCGTCGAGTGTCGTCGGATGTCGCTCGACTGTCGCCTGGTTGTCGCCTGGTTGTCGCCGCGACACCTCCGCTTGACCCCCATTTTCTCGACTGTCGTCGGGTTTTTGGACATGTTGAAAAACTTCGACGACATCCGACGACAGGCGATGTCGCTCGGCTGTCGATACGGTGTCACTATGGTGTCAGTACAGTGTCGATACGGTGTTGTCGTTGTCATTAAGGTGTCGTCTTGTCGTTAAGCTGTCATCGCTTCTCTCTCCATAGCAGCTGTATGTGTGTCTCTGTGTCTATGTGTGTGTCTCTGTGTATGTGTCTATGTGTGTGTCTGTGTCTATGTGTGTGTGTGTGTGTCTATGTGTGTGTCTATGTGTGTGTCTGTGTGTGTGTGTGTCTATGTGTGTGTCTCTGAGTGTATCTCTGTGTGTATTGCCATTAAGCTGTCGTCTTTGTCATTATAAGCTTTCATCGTGTCCAGTTGGCCTTTGGGTATATATATATAAACCTGGGATGGGCTTCTCTCTCCATAGCAGCTCAGCTCTTCACAGCGGATACATCTCCAGCACACACATCTCCAGGAGTGCATCATGCAGGACTCTCAGGACTCTCAGCTGGCTGTTCTGAAGTATGTGCATGACACAAATGTGCACGACTATCGCCGCTGAATACATCGACGAGGTCATGATCTGCCCCACCACTCCGGAGGGATGGCGTGCCATCTCCGACCTGTTTTTGGAAAAGTGGAACTTCCCCATACATGCGGAGCGCTCGATGGGAAGCATGTGGCCTGCCGGTGTCCCTCAAACAGTGGATCCCTGTATCATAACTACAAGGGATTCTATTGCATAGTTCTGATGGCACTGGTGGATGCGGACTATAAGTTCATCTGGGCGGACATTGGAGGTACAGGCTCGTCATCGGATGCGCAGGTCTACAATGCGTCCGACCTGAAAGCCAGCATTGACGATGGGACAATAGGCTTTCCCCAAGCCGAGGCTTTGGTGGACGGTCAGACGCGCGTTCCGTACTACTTCATCGGTGACGATGCCTTCGCCCTGCGCCCGAGCTTGATGAAACCCTATAGCAGGAGGGGTATGGCTCACGAGGAGCGCATATATAACTACTGTCTCTCCGGGGCTAGGCGAGTAGTTGAAAATGCCTTCGGGATCCTGGCAAACCGATTTCAGGTTCTGCTGAGCACGATGGAGCACCGCCCCTCCACCGTGAAGCTCATCGTGACAGCCTGCATGGTTCTGCACAACCTCATACGGATCAGCTACCCAGCTCTCCAAAACCAGCAGATAGACCGCCCGGAGAACAGTGCCACCGAATTCGCCGCCGGAAGATGGAGGGAGGGGTCAATCCTGCCGGACATCGGACGCCAAGGAGCTTGCCAGAACACCAGCTCAAAAGGAGAGAAACAGCAACGGGAACTCATCAAAGACTGGGTGAACTCACCAGCGGGTGCTGTCGAATGGCAAGACCAAATGATCGAACCTGCCTGACTTTTAAATTTCTCGGGCCTGTCTAGCATAGGAACTCTGCATGTAGTTATTTTGCCTGTATATATTTCGTATTATTTTTGAAGTGATGTATGCCTGTACATATGTACATTTCATTTTTTATGTCTTGTAAATAAAATGACTTGTAAATAAAATGAACATTGTATACATTTAATTTTATGTGGGAGTTTACCTATACTGTAAGTCATTATGTGGGAGTTTACCTATACTGTAACACATTATGTGGGAGTTTACCTATACTGTAACACATTATGTGGGAGTTTACCTATACTGTAACACATTATGTGGGAGTTTACTATACTGTAACACATTATGTGGGAGTTTACTATACTGTAACACATTATGTGGGAGTTTACCTATACTGTAACACATTATGTGGGAGTTTACTATACTGTAACACATTATGTGGGAGTTTACCTATACTGTAACACATTATGTGGGAGTTTATGTAAGTCTTTTATTAAGGTAAGGTACAAGTACAGGCATACATCAATAACTATTTGAAATCTTTTAAGGTAAGGTATAATTACAGGCATACATAAATTCAGAAATACTTAGCACAAATAAAGAGGCACAATATCGGCAAGCATCAACACTGTCACTTTGGTGGGGGGGGGGTGTCCAGGCCCCCGGCCTCATGCGCGGCCCCAAATATGTCCGGCTCAGTGAGGTTGGAGAAGTTCGAGATGCCAGACAGGCCTGATAAATTTAGAAGTCCTTCTGGTGTCGCGGCTCCACGTGGGGTGCTTGCACTCTGGTTCACCATCCAGGCCGCAGTTGTGCTACAAGGCTGTGCTGTGCGAGACGTGGCTCCAGGGATCCTGAATGTTCCGGGGGCCGTTCCCTCCAGCAACGGCGGCAGCAGCAGCCCGGCAGGCAGCTGGACAGGTTCCAGCAGGGCAGAGTCGCAGCTGGGCAGGTCGCAGCTGGGCAGGTCGCAGCTGGGCAGGTTGCAGCTGGGCAGGTCACAGCTGGGCAGGTTGCAGCTGGGCATGTCACAGCTGGGCAGGTTGCAGCTGGGCAGGTCGCAGCTGGGCAGGTTGCAGCTGGGCAGGTCGCAGGTGGGCAGGTCGCAGCTCGGCAGGTTGCAGCTCGGCAGGTTGCATATATTGCTGCATGTACTCGGCACCTTGTGATGCCCATGGCGTCCCGGTGGGTGGTTGGTGCCACCACATGTGTGGGTGGGGCTGGTAGGGGTCTATCGACGACTGGCATGAGACCTCAGATGGGGACGATGATGAGTAGATGGATGCCGCAGAGGGGTCCCGCACCATCACACGCCTGGCGACTGCAGGGCCATCGACCTGCGACAGGGCCGGGCCCCGAGATCACAGTCCGGTCCTCCGCAACCTCAGACGCCATCACCTTGTCCAGCAGAATGTTTATGGCTGACCGCATGTAGGTAAACTGGCCCTTCGGCATGGACAGACAGTCCTTCACATAATTAGTGAAGGCCGTCTGAGGTGTTCGGACGCTGAGCGCTTCCAACATCTCGCCCGAGACCTCAACACGTTGTTTCAGGGCCTGCAGCAGGTCCTCCTCCGTCATCTTCGCCTGCTTGCCCTTGCGTCGCCGGTCGCATAGTGGTTCGTGCGGGTCGTCCCCGATCTGCTGCTCAGCGGAAGCAGCCTCCGCATCCCCCAGATCGCCTCGTGCTGCGTCTACCATGGCCAACACCTGCAAGACAAAATAATAAAGCAACATAAGTACAATGAATACAAGACAACCTGACAGTACATAAGGCCAATAATAATAATAATAATAAATGAATGCATAATAATAGGTCTTTACCTCTGCCTCTGCCTTTGCCTACCAGACTGTGGCGGATGAGATGGAGGCTGGAGATGAGGCATGGGAATGGGCCGAACCAGGAGACAGGGACCGCGTGTCCATAATCTCGTCTGTGTCTGGGCGAGGCGGCGACGAGACCATTGCAGACGGTGGAGACGGTGGAGATGGTGGAGATGGTGGAGCTGGAGGTGCAGGTGGATGTGGTGTACACAGCATGGTGTTCCTGGCCCTCCCTCTTCCTCCTCCCCTTCCCCTTCCCCTCCCATACCAGGGGGTAGAGCAGGAGCTGGAGCTGGAGCTTGTAGGTGAGGTCTGCTTTCCTGCCATGCTGGAGAAGTTGTGAGGAGACGGCAAGACAGAGATCATATATATACCTAGGCCCTGTGTTTGTGGAGGCTGTGTGGAGGCTGTGTGTGTTTGTGGAAGGATTGAAGCCCCCCCCATCGCGAAGCCCTATCCAGCTGTCGCGCTGTCGCCGCGCTGTCATGGCACTGTCATGGCACTGCCATGGCACTGTCGCCACGTTGTCGAACCTTGTCGTCAGAGTGTCGCCGCGCTGTCGTCATCTACTCAGCAAAGAGTCGGAGGTGTCTACCGCTATCACCACTGCCAGTGGGGGAGCATGTCGTCCGGTGGTCGTCCGCCTGCTGCAAGTTGTCGTTATGTTGTCGCTATGTTGTCGTTCGGCAATAAAATATCTCCGACCTCGTCTGTCGCTCAGGGGTCGTTAAAGCGTCGTTACACCCATGCCGATCTGTCGTCCGGTTGTCGACCGGTTGTCGTCCGATTGTCGTCCAACTTAGCCCGAATTTGCATATGTCGTCGTGATTTCACAAAATCCCAGTCGCCGGGCTGTCGTCACCCCCTTGTCATCGTAGTGTGGCTGCGACATAAGGACCGCACTTCGTCCACACCTCTCTCTCCTATCCGCTGGCCTTGCTCCTCCTAGATATGTCTGAAATGAGTTGCAGGACCCACCGGCATTTCACTTTCTGCTCTTACTCTGTCTGTGTCTATGGCTCGCTGGTTGGTCACCGTAGAGCAAATAGACACGGCCCTTTACCTTTACATTTCTCTTGCTTTGTTCTCATTGCTGAAACCACCGCTGCACCCATCTTTACCTGCCCTTCCTCGAAACCCTTGCTGCTGTCTGCCGGAGATTCGGTGCCGCCCTAACGCTTCGCCGTTACAACATTGTAAAGATGTCCCCCGTTTCTACAACCAAAGATTGGGCCTATTTATCGGAGCCTCTCTATAATGTTGCAGCTCTGCAACCAGTAACCGTCATAAGGTTACAAACCACCCCAAGCAAGCATGGTGCTACATACGTTATCTAATTCAGTTATTTGCTCACTTAGGGATTAACTGTAGGCGTGTTATTGTTGGGAATTAATCAGTGTTTTCTCGTCATTGGGATGTAGCATAACAGTGATATTTAAGTCCAATCATGTAATATACTGAAACTGCATCTCTTCTCTTTAATAACTAGACAGAATGAGCTGAACATTCGCTTCCTGTGTTGCAAGTCATGGGATTCAAACGCCGGTAGTGCCAAATACAGTCCTTCAAGATTTATACTTATCTCTACGTCGCCTAATATAAAGAGCAATGGAATGATGAAGACCAATTGCCTTCAATTTGAAATTTTAATAAAAAGAAATAACAAACAGGACTTCAATTGTCTCCTGATTTAAATAGTTTGAATTTCCCTTTTTTATGATACTTAGCTCTGGGATCTAATACGCAATACAATTTCTAGAACTCGGGGAAGCGCTATATGGGTATACATATGCTTTCCTGTGGAACTCTATTGCAGTATCACTATACTATATCATCATACTATATCATACTATATCATCATACTATATCATTATTATATAGAGCCTACAATTGTGCACCTGTGTGCGAGTGCCCCGGGATTGGTTATACACTGTAATATATGCATAAAAGACATCAGGCACGTGTGGAGAACAAAGGAATATGTAAATGAGATGATGTCAGAGTTCAAAGGGTGCTGGTAGTTTAGGGCCCTGGACGGCGAATAAAGAATTCAGTATCCAGAAGTCAGTGTTCAGACGTCGTACTTTCAGATACACTGGTGCTAAATAATTGAGGGAACACCGCCCCCCCCCCCCACAACACTGCACTATTTGTTTCTCAATACAAACTGCTTTACTTTTCATTCTTGCATTAATTTCACCGAGCTCAAAAAGCTTATAAACACTGTAGATTGTAATCATTATCACTGCATATGTAGGCATTTTATCAACTTCCTTTCCAAATTTAGCAAAGTGTAAATGAGCTAACTAAGCTATAGCAGGATGCCAGAATGTCTTTTGCTTTTATCAATGTCTTTAGGACTCGTAGAAATGTTTTGCAATGCTTATATGAAGGCACCCCCCCCCCCCCCCCGAGGTTCATAGAATCTGCTGTAGGGGGCGCCACTGTCCTTCGCAACTCAGACAATTATGCCCAGTTACTAATGGTACGCAAAACTATTTCGTAACTGTTTTCCTATTCACTGCAAAGTTTCACAACCTTTAGATAATTCCACTTATTCCTTCCCTGCATGACGTCACAGAATGGTAGCCCATGACTATTGCCAGTAGTACTAAGGGGAAAGACGGGTGGTGTTTCTATGATATGAATGTAGGTTGGTTAGTTGTGGGAGTTTTATGTCCTTATACCATCTAGGGGCCTATCATGACTGGTACCGACTTGTGACAGTGCGCACTCATATAAACTTTATAGTGCTCCCCTAATGGGAAAGCAAGTCACCAGCATCCATGACCTGATATCCCACTGTCACATTATCCTGACACTGAGCCAACCAGTCCTTGCCCTATCCCTCATTTGATGCTCATGATGCAATACAAAGTATGGAAATTTATTATAAATATGCCACCACAGATCATATGCCTGTAGGTATGACCTTGAATTTAAACAATGTACCTGATATGTCAAGGACTGCAAACAGCTGCAATAAATGCAAATTAGACTGGTCAAGAATAAAACAAGATGAGATTCATAAATATAGTGTAAATAGTGAAACACTCTTGCAAAATGTTAAAATACCCACAGATGCTCTAATGTGTAGAGATGTGCATTGTAAGGTTTCTCAACATGCAGATGAATTGTGTAGTTTTTATGAAAACATTGTAGAGGCCCTTAAGCTGGCAAGTAAGCCATTATATAATTTTCCTAAATGTAACACTCAGTGCTGTCCAGGATGGAATGTACATGTAGCAGACCTTCACAAAGCTGCAAGAGAAGCCTTCTTACTGTAGAAGGAACAGGGTAAACCCAGGCAGGGTTGTATTTCTGAGGACAAATTCCCGTTTTAAATATGCTTTAAGATACATTAAATACAATGAGGATGCTATGAGGAGAGATGCCTTAGCCACTAAGCTGCAGAATAACAATGTAGAAGAATTCTGGAAAGAGGTCAAATTGATAAACAATAGTAAAACACCACTTCCCACAAATATTGAGGGTGTGGTAGGGTGTGAGAAGATAGCCGAGCTCTGGAAAAATAATTATAAAGAGTTATTTAACTGTGTATGCAGTAATGTTGACAGTGTTACGTTTAATGTCAAAATTTGTAGTGATATAAATGTTGGTGCTAAGGAAATCAGGGATGCCATATTAAAACTTGATAGTAACAAGACTTGTGGTGCTGACAATATTTATGCAGAGCATCTCAAATATGCCAGGTCAAGAGTTTTTTCCATGTTAGCTATGTGCCTTACAGGCTTTCTCATACATGGAACTCTGCCTGGTACTATGATCTCTGTTATTCTTGTACCAGTAATTAAGGACAAAATGGGAAGGATTAACAGTAAGGATAATTATAGACCTATAGCACTTGCTAGTATTTTGTCAAAAATATTTGAAAATGTTCTGCTAGATAGACTGGAGTTGTATTTAAAGACAAATGATAATCAATATGGCTTCAAGCGGAAGCATGGGACAGATATGTGCATTTATGCTCTTAAGGAGATTATACAGAAGTATCATAGTTTAAATTCTACTATGTTTTTGTGTTTTCTTGACGCCTCTAAGGCATTTGATAGAGTGAATCATGCAAAACTGTTTGAAAAACTAGTGCAGTGTGGTACTCCAGGCTATCTCATCAGGATATTAATATTTTGGTATTCGCACCAATCAATGGTAGTCAGGTGGGGTGATGCCATGTCAGAACCCTTCGAAGTCAGTAATGGTGTATGTCAGGGAGGGATATTGTCCCCCTATTTATTTAATATTTATATGGATGACCTGTCGAAAAGGTTAAATCAGTGTAAAACTGGATGTATTAATGGATTATTACGTCTAAATCATCTCATGTATGCCGATGATTTGGTAATATTCTCACCATATAGTAGTGGACTGCAAATGCTATTTAATATATGCTCTGAATATGGCATAGAAGCTGATATCCAATACAATGCTATTAAAAGTATGGTTATGATCATTTGATCAAAATATGACAAGGATACTGTGTTTCCTGATTTTATGTTAACTGGTGCTCCCCTGTCAATCTCTACTGAAGTCAAGTACTTAGGACACTTTATGACCGATGACTTTAGAGATGACAGGGATATTAATAGACAGTGTCACAAGTTATATGCTCAGAGAAGTATGCTCATCAGGAAATGTCATATGTGTACAGCCGATGTGAAGGTAAATTTATTTAGAACTTTCTGTACTCCCTTGTATACTGCCCAGATTTGGTGGAACTATAGAATGTATAGCATTAGAAAACTGAATGTAGCATATAATGACATTATGAGGTTATTACTTCGGCTACCTAGGTATCACAGTGCTAGTCAGCTGTTTGCCAATATTGAAATGCCAGCCTTCCAGGCTGTTATCAGGAATCTAACATTCAAATTTATTACTAGACTTGACAAATCAGAAAATGTTATAATACAGGGACTTGTAAAAATAGAAGAGAGTGATCTCAGATTTACATCTGCCATATGGAGGCATTGGTACAAACTACTGTATGTAGATCAACATTTTGATATTGGCTAGTATGGTAGTATTCATACTATTACTTATATCATATTCACATTAATTTTTATATCTACCTACTATGGACCAAATTATGTAACTACCATAATCCTGAGTCTGAAATAAAGAATTAAATGAATGAATAATAATGGCGAGCGCCTGGCTAGGAAGCGACAAGTATGGATTTTTAGGTCATTAGATAAGTCATTGGTTTGACTCGCCCAAGGTTGAAAACGGGAGACGTCCCATATGGTCAATAGATGAGTTCGCAATGCCAACTGCACATGCGTTGAAAACGGCCTGGACAGCAAAACATGGACGATGGACATTAAATTTGGCGATACGTGCAGTGCAAACCTTCGATTTTATTCAGAATTAATAGAAATACAGAACAGTTTGACATAAACATGGATGCACAAGTGCAATATAATAATATAATGACTAGATTTAAGATGCATCTATACATAATTGAGCATTTTGAGCTAAGAAACATAAAAGTCCCCACAAAACAGTCACTTTATAGGCTACTGTTCACTCACCATTTTAATTCTTGTTCTACATATTAAAATGTCAATGTTTCAACAGAAACTTGTTTCAAAGAAATATATACCCAATGTCTGATTAAGTCGGGAGTTAAATTCCAGGTCGAGTCAAACCAATGACTTATGAAATTGATACTTGTCGCTTCCTAGCCTGGCACTCGGCATTAATAGGATAGGGCAAGGATAAGTTGACTGAGTGGGATGTCATGTCATGGTGCTAGCGGCCTGATCTCCCAGTGAGGCAGCACTAAAAAGTAGTCATGGGTGTGCACTGTCACAAGTCGGTACCCATCCTGATCTGATCTTAGATGTTGCCAATCTGTCCAGCCGCATTAGATCAAGTATCTGTGGTTACTTTGAGCAGTTCTAAATGTAATGCGGGTGATATTTCTAGAATTTGGATATTTGGGTAGGTTATATCGACAATTCATGTAAATGAATACATGTATAAATCAGGTGACCAGATCTTTAACAGTGTTTAAACCACCATCACTAAACGATATTCGTCATGAAGCCGCACTGGCAAACACTTCTGTCCTGAATAGGACTTTAAATCTAATGTATTGGATAGTACCAGAGAGCGTGTATATAAACAGATGAGAGGGACAACTCCCGCGAAAATATGTAACACAGGCTACAGTGGCGTTCCTGGCGGTTAGTGTTGAACAAGCCTTGAGTTTGCTGCTACGTGCAGTGAAAAACATTAGTTTTTATTCAAAATTAATAGAAATGCAGAAGCCTAACCTTATCAATTTAATATAATCCTTTTGGTAAACATGTTTTCTAAATGTGTTCCAAGCGGTTTGTGTCTAGGTTATGTGGTTTTAGAGATATTTCACTTTTTCTGTAGGAAGATTGCTCACCGCCATTGACAATGCCTTGAGTTTGCCGTACGTGTAGTGCAAAAAGTGTATTTTATTCAAAATTAATAGAAATACAGAACCCTAGCCATATGAATTTAATATAGTCTCATCGTTAAATATGTTTTCTATATGTGTTCCAAGCGGTTTGTGTCTAGGTCATGTGGTTTTAGAGATATTTCACTTTTTCTGTAGGAAGATTGCACACGACCATTGACAATGCATTGAGTATGCCGGTACGCGCAGTGCAAAACGTCAGATTTATTCAAATTTAATAGAAGTCCAGAACCCTAACTGTATCAATTTAATATAATCTTGTTGGTAAACATGTTTTCTATGTGTATTCCAATTAGTTTGTTTCTAGGTGTTGTAGTTTTAGAGATATTTAACGTTTTCTATATGAAGATTGCTCACTGCCATTGGCAATGCCTTGAGTTTGCCCATTTGTTCAACAACCACCACTTGGAGCTCCACAGTCGGCAGCTGTTACAGGGTCTAGTATGATAGTTGTCCCTCTCATCTGTTTATATACACGCTCTCTGATAGTACTAAAGACAACAAAAGACCGCTAAAAAATACAGGAAAACAAAATAGAAATACCAAATAAAATAGCAAAATAACCATTCAGTGGCAGCTTAATAAATGCATTAGTTTACTGTGAAGCAAGATTAAGATTCTCTCAACATGTTTGACATCTGCATTTACATATAGAATATCCCAGATGGAGATATAGAATAACAGTTATACTGGCCATAAATCTTTCTAATTGTATTCATGTTTTCATTATTTATTATGGTTCATCGCAAGGAGATGAGTCATTACATGCAATCTTCTGAAGCAAGTTCCTAATAAGAAAATTTTAATTTGCTGAACTTAGGTCTAGATAATTATAGAACGAGATCAATCTAGATTTAAAGATAAGTATGTCTAGAGTTGTTATTTTAGGTACTGGTTTGCCACTTTTTTTCTCTTTTTTTCTTGGTGGTAAATATGTTTATTCTGCTGAATAAGTCTTTTGTCAGTGTCGAACCACTGGTCTTCAAGCCATTTTTCAATTCAGTTATTTACACAAAAGGTAAATAGAATAACGTTTACAACAACTGTTGAATATGCAATTTTTCAGCATGTAACACAATAATATTCTGTAACCCAAAGGTTCCATAGTAATATGGTAACAGTTGTGTCAATATCTTCTGTATTCATTTGGTAAAGTTGGAGTAAGTTTTAATGTAGGGTCTGTTCAGTTAGAGCTAGGCAAGCGGCGTGTAATTAGTTATGAGGGTTTATGTATTTATGCTACTGGGGTGGGGTTGTTTGTAATACACTGGACTAGCTGTCACCAGTGAAGCAGTGGGACCAATCCCAGTGCATTTTGGTCTTAAATTTTACATTTGTGTTTGGACTGTCTCTGTCATTGTATACGGTTGACTGGAAATAACGGAGGAAGAGAAAACAAATAAAATAAACAAACAAATAATATAAATAATATGTTTATATTTCTGATCAAGAAGAAAAGAAAACATTATGCACTGATGGTCACTTTCTTATTATATTCATAATTTTAAAATGTATATTATATATGCATAGATACATTCAATAATCATTGCATTAAATAACAATTATATGCAAAAAAAGGAAGTGACTATTTGCATGACTGTCGTGGGGCTAACTGGCGATAGACTATCTATCTGCACGGCTTACCTAAACACACATAACCTCAATTCCCACCTGCTCTCCCAGCCGCTCTCCTCTTACGCTCTCCCGCTCGCTCTCCCGCTTTTCCGCTCGCTCTCCAGCCCTCCCCCGCTCTCCCCCGCTTGCTCTCCAGATCGCTCTCCCGCGCGCACATGTACATGTAAAAGCGATGGTTTGAACAAAAACAGCATTTCTCGACGTGAATATGACCTATGCTGCCGACACGGCGTAGAGCAACCACCAATCAGTCAATCAATCAAACCCGCTCGCTCTCCCACTTTTCAGTTCGCTCTCCAGCCCTCCCCCCCCCCCCCACTCGCTCTCCCGCTTGCTCTCCAGATGGCTCTCCCGCTTGCTCTCCATATCTCTCTCCCTCTCGCTCTCCACCCTCCCGCTCGCTATCCACCTTCCCGATCTGTCTCCTGCTCGGTCCCTCGCATTCTCTCACAATACATACCTCTGTCCACTTCTTTCATCTTAGACCCCAATCATACCATGCATGCGATCACATTACGACCCCCATCCTGATATTACCTTAAATGTTGTCAGGACGTAAAACTCCAACAACCAACCAACCAACCAAGCGGAGGGGGTGGGGGGGAACCCATATCAGTTGTCAACCTCCTTGCGACCAAAGCACCAAAAAAACAAGGGGCGGAGGGAAGGGCTGGCGACTGCCGCCTAAGATCAGGAACGATAGGTTGGTAATTATTTGGTGACTGGTTTATGATTGGTTTCTGTTTGGTTTGTGATTGATTGGTTGGTTGGTGGTTGGTTGATGATTGGTTGGCGATCATTTGGTGAGTGATCAAGGATTGGTTTAGGACCAATTGTTGTTTGATGGCAGATCAGGCCCTCAACTACTGGATGTTCGATCGCCAACCAAGCGCCAACCGATTCGGACCGAAGGACCGGGCCCAACGCGGTTAAGTTTTTAGTAGGACAAGTTAAAAAAAATTAATTTAATATATGAACATCTTATATATTTATACTCGTATAATGCGTTATGCATCACACACACATATACATATAGGTATATATATAATATATATATATTATATAATATATATATAATATATTATATATATATATTATATATTTATATTATATATATATATTATATATATATATGAGTGTGTAAGCAAATTATATGAGGAACAGGAGTAATTTATACACTACTGTGCATGTAAGGCTTGTTCAATGTAAATTATTGTCAGGTTGTAACCTTCCTCTCATTTATAAATTGAGATTCAACTGCACTCAAGTGAACACTCCTGACCTTATCTTCACATCATGTAAGTTGGATATTGTACTTATAAACTTAACTCAAATTTAAAGACACCTTTTACACATAGTACACATCCATAATAGTCATCACCGGTGAAGGCGGATCGATTTTTAATGCACCAAAACACACCTTTCGTTGAATATTGAAGTCTTTACACGTGTACTACAACTGCTTAGTCCGACGAAAGCAATACAGTTACGAAACGAAAACACTTACCTGGATTTTATCCTACATATCTAACTTAGATAATTCAATATTTGTTGCTACATAGGACACGTTAAATCAATTTAATAAAACCTTAAGCATATGGTGTCGGAATTTCGACAAGCATGTCACAATTAAGTTAGCTTGTCGTTACTTCCAAGCTCTTCAAAGTTAACCATTCGTAATAAAAGTTACTTCAAACTGAAGTATGGTTGATTATAACAACCCACCGAATATAATTATCTCGGGAAAAAACAATCAGACTATGCAACTTTAAGTTATTTTATTAAATTATCTCAGCACGATATTCTGGTGATTTCTCATGCTATGATATTTTTATTCAACCAGACAGGATGGCCGAATGAGTTGAACGTCCGTCTCCCGTTTTGGTAGATCGTTGGATTATGGGTTCGAACCCTGGTCGAGTCAAACCAATGACTTACAAATTGATACTTGTCGCTACCTAGCCTGGCACTCTGCATTATTAGGATAGGGCAAGGAACAGTGGAATGAGGAAGACCAATCGTCCATGATTGAAATTTCCCCTGCTTAATCAACCAAAGAAAACAAAAAATGATCATAAGGCAAGTTTGTATCAAAGTAAGATGATGTTCAATAAATCCTTTTACATAGTCACGTGACGTCCTGATACTGGATAACCCTGGTGAGTGTGTTGCTGTATATGGGACACAGACAGTCAGGCATTGGAATACACTTTTAGATTAGGTTATAAGCTTCATCATTGCTAATCGTTGTCAACTATTGTTTCATTCTGTACACAATGACGCTACACACATGTAAGCATTAAGCTAAAATTCCTTATACGCGGTATGCGGCATGCGAATGCGAATGTGAATGCGAATGCGGCAAAAAATCGAAAAGTATGTAAAGGAATAGTGGTGCTTCCATATGTCCGAATGTGAATACGAACGCGAATGCGAATGCGGCAAATGGATCGACCCATGGGCCGATCGGTGTGAATGCGAACGCGAATGCGAATGCGAATGCGAATGCGAATGCGAATGCGTTTGGCATAGAAAACAATAGTAACTAACTTTGATCTTCCTTCATAAATTTGGAGGAAAAACCCCAAAAATGTCATGGGTAACTTTTTTGGTGTTTTTTTTTGTTTAACCATATCCCAACACAAAAAGTAAACATCGGCTATTGGGGGTTGGCATATATCTATTCCGCATATACCACATTCACATGCTGCATGCCGCATACCATATATAAGGAATCTTAGCTTTATGCAGTACAAGGCCATAACTTGTATGATATAGTACCGATTTCAGAAGTCAGAATAAAAAAATTCACACCAAGACAGACACACATATACCCATCCCGATGTTACCTTAGATGTTGCTAGGACTTAAAACCCAACCAAATAAACAATATACACACATAAACACAGACGAATGTTCCTAATGCGCTGCAGTAGTTCTTGACTTCATCGAACCCATTGAATTGTCAACCCCCTCCACTCCCCCCCCCCCCCGATGTCTAACCAGTTTTTTTAAGGGTACAAACTGCTTTTTTTTCTCATGACAAGACGACATTGGACTGAAATACGGAGCTGTCTCCATTAACTGTTTAAACGATAAGTACTACTGGAATTCACTACACATCTATGCTGCATACACTAATTTGCCTCGAGCTCACACCTCTTCGACGAGTGTTCAGCGCGGCACCAACCGGCGCGTCCAGTGCTATCGCGCCAGATCCCGCGCTGACTGGATCAAGTAAGCCGGTAGATAACGGTGCCTTGGATAATGGTGACGTCATAACAAGACCCGCTAGGTCGAGCGCATCAGCCGGCGCATGCGTTGTTGCTGTGCCCGTGGAGCATGCCGAGACCTCGGCGGCGATCCGACGGGAGGCGCTATGCGTGTCAGGCGACGTGTAGTCAAATACCCGCATCATGTCCGCCGTCAGGTGTAGCGACCCATCGTCGGAGTCACTCGACTCGCTGCTCACCCTCCGACTGCCGCCCGACAGCACCGGGGGCGACAATGACACCATAGCGACGCGACCGTCTGGCTTCAACAGCGACTGTTTCCGGTTCCGGTTTCGGGCGGAGATGAGGTCCTTACTCAGCGCTGCTGCTTGTTCCTGTAGCTGCGCTTCGTTGCAGTCGGGCGTAGAGGACCTCGTTGTCGTCGTCGTTGTTGGCGCGGCGAAAATCCCGCCCGTGGCCTGCTGCTCCTTTCCGCAATAAGGGCAGCCCGGCGAGCCGCAGCCGCAGCCCCCCGCAAGAGGCTGGCAGCAACGGGGTCGAGGTGGGATTTGGTCGACCGTCACCGCAACCGTCACGGGGCTCTTTCTCTGCAGGTGTCGGGCGGCGCGTGGTGGAGGTAGAGACGGCGGCGTCACGGGCGCGTCTTGTTTCCTTACCGCGCCGTGTAAGTCGCAGAAGCATGGCGCCACCTCGCCCTCGCCCGCGACCACGACCCCGACCCCGACCCCGATCCCGTCCACACTAAGAGCCCCCTGGGAGGTGGACCGGACAGGCGAGTACTGGCCGCCGCTGAGCAGGGCCCCGCGCGCCCCGCCCTCACCCTCACCCTCACCCTCACCCTCACCCTCACCCTCGCCCTCGCCGCCGTCCGACACAGGGAAGCTGTTCATGGACCTACCGACGCCGAGGCGCCTCTGCAGCCTCGGGGTCCATTCCAGGCGGACCTGCTCCGGTGAGCACCACCGCTCTGCCTGCACACGCGCACGCGCATTCCGCAGGCATCCTAGCGTGCGAGGTCGCGTTACCTTTTCACTGACCTTCACCTCCAGGAGAGAATTCCTCCTAGGGTCATTGGTCATGTTGATGGCAAATATCTCCATGGGGATCTTCTCAAGCACCAACTCCACCGTGTTCTTTGAGTATTTGTACTTTGCGCCTTTATTTAATCGTCCGTTCAGTTTGCGGTCATATCGTCTGCTCTTCGCTACCACCACATTTTCATCATCTCCATCTGCAAAGGCGCAATTAGCAGCTTCATCCGTATTAACAACATCATAATCACCACCATCACCACCATCACCACCATCACCACCACCACCACCATCATCATCATCATGACCGCCATCATCATCATTGCAATCGCCACCAGAGGCCTTATTCTCGTCTTTGGGGTTTTTCACAATAACCTGGTCGATGATGCTGTCGTAATAAACCGAGTTTCTCGGGGCTCGCCTATGGCCGGCCACGATCTTCCTTATTATCTTGTCCCGGGCCTCCAGCACCACAACGCACGCCACGACGAGCACAAAGCACCCGACGCCCATGAACACGGGCCCGGCGATCGTCAGGTTGCTGAGGTGGGCCGCCCTAGCGCCGTCTCGCCTCGACGCTACGATGTGCGTACCGTTCGTCGAGTTTGTGGTGGCGTAGTGCTCGGCGTAGAATCCTACCGTCGTCATGGCAACACCCCCGGCCACGATGGCGGCGCCGACGAGGCCCCCGACCGTCGTCTCCCACATGCAGGGCACGAACAAGCCAATGCGCCGCTCGGCCTGCTTCCTCTTCGTCCGATGGTGCTGACTCGCCCGGTTCACCCTCGGGAGCCTCGTGCTGAAAACTCGCGGCGCTAGCCCTCTGGCGGCAGCCATCTTGTTGACCCCGTGACCTGAGTGACCCGCAGCCAGTTGCCCAAACGAGGCGCAAGCAATGCACTCAACGCAATATCCCCACTATTGCAAGCCAAGGCCTCACTGTGTCAGGTCTGTAAGTTATAATTGATAAGTTTCATCGTTGATAATCGTTGCCAACTATTGTTTCAGTCTGTACATTATGATGCTACACAAATGCAAACATTAAGCTGTCCATTACTTTTGTGATATAATACCAAGTTCAGTGTTCTGTGTTAGAATGTCCACAGTTATTCCATGTTCATATCGTATCTACGCGTGATAAATAGTGCCATACAGATCCACATGTAGGAAGGTGATGTTCCTCTTCTGTATGACCTTAGATGTTGCCCGGGCATAACACTCCAACAACCAAACAACCTTCTGTAAGTTCCACGCACCGAGGAGGTTGGTGACTGAATGCGGGTGCCATCATGTGGAAAGTTCTAGTGGTTACAATATCAGCCTCCTGTAAGATGTGTCCGGGAAGCCATCTCCAAATCGCGTCAAATCAAAGACTTTAAAAAAAAAAACACCACTGGTACTTACTTGTTGGCATATTGCCAGGTGCTTGGCGTTATTAGGAAAGAGCACGGACTGTTGAACTAGTCTTACCATAACGTGACTGAGAAGGGTATTGTAGCGTGATGCACCGAGTGGAATATTGTGTCCTGATGATGAGGCCTGAGCCGCTGTATCCCAGTGGAACAACACTATAAAGCCACCGTCATAGCACACTGCTACACTGGTCTGATATGACGTTTGATGATGCTATGATGGCAAGCCATAATCACTTATTCAAATACTAGGGCAATCTTGTAAGTTTCTCTCATGACACCTTCAGTTAAAACCCACCTTCATCTAGGAAAGAGCGATGCCCGGAAATGCTTGTCTTGCCCATCCTTCTGGACAACTCCAAACAAGCTGCTGACTGAACCAGGTTTTGCTGTCTATTTATAACCAAATTAATAGCATACCTGTTTACATGCGGGTTCGGCATTATTTGTGAGTATGTTGCTTAGAACTGTACATCACCAGATGCTTTGTGCTTAATGCACACGTTGGCACGTGATGAGCACCCCCCCCCCCCCCACCCCCCACCCCCACCCATTATAATATGCCAGAGACCGAGACAGTACCGGGCGTGGTGGCCTAATCGGTAGAGCGCGGGCCTCGCGTGCAGAAGGTCGGGAGTCCGGTTCCCGGTCGAGTCAAACCAATGATACTTGTTGCTGCCTAGCCTGACACTCAGCATTAATAGGATATGGCAAGGCTGGTTAGCTCCGTGTCAGGATAATGTGACTTGAGTGGGATATTGGGGCATTGTGCCAGTGGCCTGATTTCCCAGTGAGGCAGCACTATAAAGTCACCACTAGTGCACGCTGTCACAAGTCGGTATATGACTTTATGTGTTGCTAGGATGTAAAACAACAAACACACAAAAGAGTATGCCAGATGTGCTGTGTCTATATATAGAAACACACTCGTGGACAATAATTATTACAGCTGACAGCCATATAACAAATCTCGTTTCTGTCGATTCGTGGAAACACACAGTTACAGACATCGGTTCCAAACACCCCCAGAGAATGTTCCAAGAACTGTCACTTATTAAGTGCGATCAAGTGTGTAGAAATCAAACTTGACATCAACGGCAACAATGCGACTTTGCTCAAATAAAAAATGTTGGTGAGTATCGGCCCTTCGATGTCAAACCGAGTACAGTCCACACTTAAGAACCGCACAGTTTGAACTGAAACATCCCCAAGTTGCCCAAGCTACCAACCTACTACACACATACCAATAGCCGTTACATTCCTATAATATTAATATAAATGCTTTTATATTACATATAATATCCAGTTAGGTTAGGTTGTCCGAGCACTTTTTCTTTCTTCCTCAAGTGGGTAAGGTCTCCTCGTGTAGAGACAGGTCACAGTGCTTGTTGACACTTTTGTTATATCCGGTGACGGCTTTGTGGGTGCCGGGTGCATAGTCTTAATGTACAGCTGTAACTGTGCCGATTACCACAGGAAACAGGGCCCGATTCTGGTTGTGACTCACTGTTCAGTTTATACTGGGTAATATGAGCACAATGGATCTCCACGATTTCGCGGATTTCCGCCATTTTGGATTAATCGCCGATTAATCACCAACAATATTGATATATATATAAATATATATATATAATTATATAGATAAATATATATATAAATATATACATATATAAATATATATATATTTATTCATATATTTATATATATATATATATATATATATCGCAGTAATTGGTCAGTCCGAGTGTTATTCTTATATGATCTTAGATGTTGCTAGGACATCAAACTCAAACCAGCATAAAATGAAGGAGTGATTGCGGAGAGAGAGAACAAGGGGATTGGTGGCACGGGCCCATTAGGACAGCGGAACTCTTTCCAAGGATAGTGATCAGTGGAATGGAACTAGGATAGTGCTAGGAGAGTAGTGGATACAACTTGTTTGAATATTGAAAGTTACCAGTCGACTGATTTATCGGGCCGACAGTTGTTCAGTTAACTCTATGCGTTGGATCGGACCCCCCACCCCCACCCCACCCCCCACCCCCACCCCAACCACCACCCCTCCCTACCCACCCATATACCCCCTTCCGTGGATTAGTTTCACCGCGTAGCAGTAGCAGGGCTACCGGGTGTCAATAACACCCCGCCATGACACCCACTCGCAAATCTCCCAGGGTCAAAACCGTTAAGAAGGCTTAGACGCGTCTAGAGAGAGGCACCTTGTGTTGATTGTGCACCGTGTATGGTCTCTCTGCTAAATAAGTCACTCCGTGCCTGTGAGTCTATAGTCTACAGTCGGTCCCTATAAACAGTGACCCGCATCTCGTTGCCTAGCAGGCTGTTAACAGATGCATCCTCTAAAATGTCCAATGCAGTCCCGACGGCTGGCTCAATTGCGGCCCAAATGTCACATCACATAGCTTGCTCCTTTCTGATACACCTTCCACTAAAAGCCGATCCACAGTTGGGATATAATTTCAGTCGGAGGCGCTAATAACATTAGCGAGTTCCAGATGAGTCCAAAGCGCTTTAGTCATCGCAATAGCGGGCTGTTTAAAGATGTATCCTCTAAAATGTCCAATGCAGTGCCGGCGGTTCACTTGCGGCCCGATTGTCACATAGCTTGCTCCTTTCTGATACACCTTCCACTTAAAAGTTTAACCCGATCCATGCTTGGGATATCATTTCAGTCAGAGGCGCTAATAACACTTGCAACTTCCCAATGAGTCCAAAACGCTTTAGTCCCATCGACACTGTGAGGCATCTATTGTTTGAGAAGTCTGTGAGTGGTCACGGTCTGCTGAGTCGAGATGCATAATTGAAGTGACCGGAAACTGGTATAAACTAGACCAGCATAGCACCGCAGAATTCTTCAGCCATAAGTGTGCTGACTCACACAACATTATAATAGTTAAAGCTGCATAGTCCGATGAAAACATAAAATTACCAAAACCAAAAAGATTATCTAGATTTGATTCTACATATCTAACTTAGATGCTGGTGCACTTATACAACATTTGTCATCACACATAAGGAGATACTGAGTCAATTAATACAACCTGTTACTGCAGAAACCTATGGTGATCGATTTTTGGCAAGCTTGCCAAAATTAATTTAGCATGTTTCCATTTAAAATATCTCAAAAGTTAGCAATTTAAAATAAAAGTTAGTTCAAACTGAAGTAAGGTAGATTATAATGAACAACCTAATATGTTTATCTCAGAAAATGAGAGAAACTCAAAACCATCTGACTAGGCAACTTTAATACAGGATGATAGATCTCTCCGCCAATTCGTGGATTTCCACGATTTTTTATAATCTCCGTTTAACAATCACAAAATGCCATAAAGACATATGATGTATAACGCATTATGCGAGTATAAAGGCGCGGAAGGGAATTAACCTCTCTTAATTATTATTATGTGCTAATTATTGTTAATATTACACTACATACTGTACTGCCTCCTCCATCTCGCGACTGGTGGTGCCACCCCCGGCTGCGCCCGGTACCTGCCTACCCTGAATACATCACTCGCGTCGGGGATATATGTGATTTATAACGCATTATACGAGTATAAATGCAAGCGGAATATATCCTCGGTGGATCATTGGTGGAGTCCCCCCCCTCAGCTGTTGGGGTAATTGGTGGGCGCCAGCCTCCTCGTGCCACAGACACTGGAGGAATTCGTGGCATTTTTATTTGAGGGAAAACATGGTAAGACGCTTGGAGGGGTGGGAAACTCTAAGTGTAAAATATGTCCTGATGGATTATTAATCGAATGTAGTCCCCCGCCTGAATTAGTACATCACTATTGGGTAATAATATTTACTTTACTGGCAACATTGTAGTTTCTATAAGAACACAAAGGAGATGGCCTAATAAGTTGAGCGTTCGCTTCCGGTGTGGCAGGTGGAGGGATTCGAACCCCAGGTTCCAACCCGAATTAAACCACTGACTTAAAAAAAAAAGGAAAAAAAAAGAAAGAAGAAGTCATATACGATGACAGAGACAGTCCAGGTAAAAATGTAAAATTTAAGACCTAAATGCACTGGGATTGGTCCCACTGCTTCATTGGTCACAGCTGGTCCAGTGTATTATTAACAACCCCACCCCAACAACATAATTGATAAACTCACATAACTAGCTATATTAGAGTTACACTAAAACTTTCCTAACAAACCAACATTTATATACCACTTGCCTAACTACAACTGAACATTCAAACTTACTACAAGTTTACCAACTGAATACAGAAGATAACTTCTGCTTACATTCTAAATACTATGTAAATACTCACTTTGATCTGACTAATATTGATCTGGTTATATGACACTACTGTACCATATTGTTATGGAACTTCTGGGTTTCAGAATTTCATTGTGTTACATGGTGCAAATTGTGTATTCCACAGGTATTGTACACCTTATTCTGTATACCTTTTGTGTAAATAACCCTGAATTGAAAAATGGCTGGAAGACCAGTGCTTCGGCACTGACAAAAGACTTATTCAGCAGAATAAACATATTTACCACAAAATAAATTCCCTATGTAGCATCGCACTCGGCATGACTAGGATAGTGCAAGGAGCATTAGAATGAAAAACACCAAATGTCCACAATTGAAATGTTGGCTACTTAATCAATTAATAATATAACCAAAACAAAAGCGAAACAAAAACAACCAAAGCAAAAACTATGCGGTTGTCAAGGGTAGTATACTGTCGGTGATGGATGAAGAGAATGATGAAGCCGGGTCAACCATTGTCCAACACATTCCCAGTGGAAACATGTGTGAAGCGATGCAGTGACTCGAATATATTATTTAACATGACAGTGCACCAAGTCTAAAGCTACGATTCCTTACATGCGGTATGCGGCATGCAAATGCGAATGTGGCATGCGGCATGCAGCATGCGGCATGCGAACGGGTTGGGTCATTTCACCCACACCCACACCCACACATAGTGTCAGGTTTCTCTAACACTGTTTTCTGTGGCAAACACAGCAGCAATCGCATTCGCATGCCGCACCGATGGCTACATGGACCGATTCAGTTGCCGCATTCGCATTCACATTCAGATTCGGACACATGGAATCACCCCATTGACTTAGATGCTTTTCGATTTTTTTCCGCATTCGCATTCGCATTCGCATGCCGCATACCACGTGTAAGGAATGTAGCCTTAAGCCAACACTTAGCAACCAACACTTTACTTAAAACCGCATAGTCAGATGCAGTATTTTCAAAACCAAAACAAATATTTAGCAGACCTGCCACTTTTTTTTATGGCAATCTGTATTTTATACTTAAAATCCTGTATGAATCTGTATAAATCTGTATCACGTAATAATTCATACCATAAAAAACATGTGAATGTAATTACATAATTTTATTACTCAAACATTATATACAACAAACTACATTACATTCACCTACATCATTCATCACTGTGGCTACGCATTTTTATTTCCATAAATTTAACTGAAAATCCATATCAAAATGGAGTACAGCCGTATCACTAAGAGTTACACCAAAATCCGTATCAGACACGGTATCATGTGGCATGTCTAATTTAGATTAAATTCTACATATCTAACTTAGATACTGATGCACTTATTAAGCATTTGGTGCTATACATAAGGGAATGCTGAGGCAATTTAATATAACATGTTACTGCAGAAACTTATAATGTTAGAGTTTTGGCATGCTTGACAAAATTAATTTTGGTACCAGCGGCGGGACCAGCGGCGGGACCAGCGGCGGGATCAGCGGGGAAGGAAGTTGTGGTGGCGGCATCTGGAGGGAGTGGGGTGAGTTAGGGAAGGTGGTGGTGGCGCCATCTGGGTGGGTGAGGGTGTGTGGGGAGTGGGTGAGTGAGGAGGAGGGGCGGTAGGGCCGGGGGAGGAGGGTGTGTGGGGTGGGTGAGGAGTAGGGGGGGGCGGTAGGGCCGGGGGAGGGTGGTCGTCCGCCTCCCCCGAATTACCCATATTGCCACAGCAATATGGACAATGTCGACTATAACAATCAATTCAATATATCACTCTCAGAAAAATGACAGAATCTCAAAATCATCGGACTAGGCAACTTTAATAATTGTTGAAATGTCATTCTGATAGATCTTTTTGTTAATACATTTTATTTGTGCAGAAAGTATGAATAACTCCGCTTGACAGCAAGACCCTTAGCAGTGACGGAAGATTGGTTGGTTGTTGGAGTTTTACGTCTTTGAAACATCTAAGTTCATATCAGGAGTGTACCAACGGGTACCAATTTGTGACAGTGTGCACTCAGAACAACTTTATAGTGCTGCCCCTCAGGGAGACCAGGGCGCCCGCATGGTGATCTGATATCCTGCTCAGTCACATTATCCTGACACTGAGCCAACGAGTCATTGCCCTCTCCTAATAATGCCGAGCACCTGGCTAGGAAGCGACAAGTATCCATTTTTAAGTCATTGGTTTTACTCATCCAGGGTTCGAACCCGTCGGTTCGAATTCCACGATTATTCAGGAGAAGAATTAACTACCGTCCCTCGACCCGCCAAAAAAAAATCAATAACCTCAAAAAAGAAAGAACTAAGAGCCTACCCCTTATAGTAGGACAATGCTTGAAAACCATTTGAAATGTGGACAGTCCGAGGTCGATGCCCGTTCCGATATGACTTTAGATGTTGCGATTATATAAAACCACACTATCTTACTCGCACACCAGTGCAATAGGTTACCGTGGTATAGATTATGCACATTCTGAATGTAAGACTGCAGCAATTAAAATGCCAGTCGTTGTCCTGACATGCAGTAACAGATTAGGGCCTGACTACCCACATGAGTCATAATAGAACTGCAATTTATTGGGCCGATAGAGTAATGCTGCAGCTCATGTGTAACCACAAGTCTTTATGTGGGTGTGTGTGTCTGTTGTTTTAGGTCCTAGCAACATCTAAGGTCATATCACGACGGGTACCAACTTGTGACAGTGCGCACTCATGGTGACTTTATAGTGCTGCCCCACTGGGAGACCAGGCTACCAGCACCATGATCTGCCTGGCTCAGTGTCAGGATAATGTGACTGAGTGGGATATCAGGTCATGGTGCCGACGGCCTGATTTCCCAGCGGGGCAGCACTATAAATTCGCCATGAGTGTGCACTGTCACAAGTTGGTACCGATTCTGATATGACCTTAGATGTTGCCAGGATGTAAAACTCCAACAACTACCCATTTTCATGACTCATTTATTTCAGACAATGACTACAATATCTACAGTAACTATTTTTGTTGTTATACATATAGTTTATTCATTGAATAAAATCTCTTAGTTAGCACTATGGCACTGCTCTTCTTGCCCTGTGACAGTACAGTTATTTACAATATATATATATGTACTCTGATATTTCCATCAGCAGCTAGTAGATGTAATCTGAAATGAAAGTATTATCCATTTCAAGACTTACATTTTATTTTGGTGGAAGTTAAACAAGTAATAATACATCTTGACTTGTCTAGTGTGCCAGTATGTATTTGTAGATTCAGTTTATACAGATTGCTCGACTTGCCAACATATGTAGTGCACATATATATATATATATATATATATATTATGGGAATATAAACAAGGACACTAACTCTCTTCAGTTTGTTCTATTATTACATACCATTTATCTAGGCTCTACTGCCTGCTGCATGTAGTTCCACATTCGCTATATATATTTAGCCATTCAGCTATTCCGCCCCCGCCTAAGGCGAGCCTACGTGTTAATTTATGTAATTATTTCCATGTGAATTTCCTGGGCCTGCCACGGCCCGCCGCCGCCTCTCCTCCTATCTGCAGGTAGACCGTCTCCGTCGCTGTCATTCCCGGGCTAAGCAGCTAAGGGCAGACAGCCAGAATATCATAGAAATAGAGTTTTGTCCCTATCCCCGCATTTATAATAGAAAGGAGTTACTTATTGTTTTAACTAACTGGCTATCCTCCTCGCCATTCGGTGTGTGTTAATATGCTTGAATTAATCCAGAACTAAGCAGACACTCCCTGTGTTGATGCCGCTGTCACTGATAATCAGCCTACGTTAATGTCTTATTTTCTGCCAAATATCACTATTTTAATTCTGTTAATATGTCCGTTAAATCCCCGCAGATGGGTTAATCGGCTGCATAAGGCCTATCAGGCATAAGGCCCTTAATTACATATAAAGCAATCAAATAGCAAGTTGACCATAGCGGTTAGTATATAAGAAGACTGGAGAATAGTAAAGCATGCAAAGAATGTTCGAATCCACTTTCCAAGAGCTCACGGCTTCATTCTTATGCTAACAGTACAATCCGTTTCTATAATTCCAATAATTACTCCTCGATACATCCCTTCCCATTATGTTTACTTTAATACTCTTCCAAATTCTGACAATAAAAGCCTAAATCTCGTCTAAAACATAAAAGCGTGCATAAACACATCCGATGGGTCTGAGCCCGAGCGCTCGACCTTCCACCGTTGCTAGGAAAGTCACAATTGACGTCTCCTAGCAACGCATTACAGCAGGGAACCCGGCACCCTGCAAATGGTGGCAAATGTGGGTCTGTCTTTGGTGAGTAGCCCGCATTTCAGAATGCGAGCTAATTGGCCCAAGCCCGCAGTTGTCACAGGACGAGTAGTCTCGCCCACTTCACATATATTTAGATATATGCTCTTGAACCTGTTAACCCTGGCGGCCAATCCTCCAAGAGCTCTCGGTGAGCAGCAAAAACGAATTCCTTGAAATTTACCGAGCAAATGAAAATTGATGGAAAGCATTAAAAAGTTAATAAATAAGAGCAATACAATTGACAGTGTGTTTCTTTGTAGAGAGAGAATTAAATAATAAAGTTCTGGATTATTTCAGGCTTACTAGGAAGGAATCTACTGCGCGACCAAATAAAGGGTTACGGTAGGCTGCGAAGGAAATTATCAATTATGAACATAATAATGACATCTATGACTGCTCAGTTAACAGCTACTGGTGTCATGTTGTCCTGAGTAGTTGTGGAATGCTTGATGAGTGCACCTGTCGACCGTCTGGCAGGTCGTTTGCGGACATCCATCATGGCCTTTTTCGCTATTTGGAATTGTTCATCCATTTGTCTTCGCTGGCGTCGGATATAGTTTTCAACTCCAAAGGTCCCAACTAAACCTACAGTCTGCATTGATAAGGTGAGATTTTTTTTTAAACCACAAAAGAACATTTTGAAATGTAAGATGAACACGTAGGGCCTGCACACGCATTTGCACACACATTAATTTAGCATATTTTCACTTCAAACATCTCCAAATGTTTAACCCTTGATAACAATTACCTAAAACTAGTTTGTTTGTTTATTTGTGGTTGTTTTACCTCCTAGCCACATCTAAGGTCAACCTGAAACCATGAAGCTGATCAACCCAATACATTTATCTGGAAAACATAGCAGAAACCTAATACCATCGAGTTATGCGACATCAAAATTGACTGAGTAATTGTTGGGATGCATTGTAATGTATATGTATAAAATCTGACCATCTGAGCGGGTCGGGCAGCGGTGCTGACCAGAAGCAGCTGGTATCCGGGTGGCCAGGAGCCACTCACAGGTGGCACCCTAGTGGAGGAGGCCGGAACTAACTCCTATGACAGTAGGTAATAACTAATATAGGGAGAACTGATAAGTGATCATGTCCTTGTTTATGTTCCCATAATAGATTATAGAGCACACATGTAAGAACTATAAGTAACAAGCTGGACCCAGTGACTGGGGTCACGTGATGCATGGTGACGTGGTGAAGCTCAGTGCAATAAAGTATCACTTGCCACACAAACATATAAGCGTTCACGTCTCCTTCCTTTATTACACTTGTCTGATGCATACAACATTATTTACCGGACACGCAGGTCTAATCGGTAGAGCGCGGACCTCGCATGTGGAAGGTCGGAAGTTGGTTCCTGCTCGAATCAAACCAATGACTTTAAAATTGATACTTGTCCTTTCCTAGCCTGGCGCTCAGCATTAATAGGATAGGGAAAGGACTAGTTAGCTCAGTGTCAGGATAATGTGACTGATTCGGATATCGGGTCATGGTGACAGCGGCTTGATTTCCCAGTGGGACAGCATTATAAAGTCACCATGAGTGCACACTGTTTACAAGTCGGTACCCGTCTTGATGTGCCCTTAGATGGTGCTGGGACGTAAAACTCCACCAACCAACCATACTTTATTAGGCCAAGTCTTTTATGTACTGTTCAAATCCTGAATATCATCCATCACATTGAAGTTGTGATGGATGATGTAACTAATCCTTGAAAGATTAGTACTGTTTACTGATGTTTTGCTTGTTAGTAGATTACGTACATAAGTACATTAATATTGTAGTAGTCTGCCCAGTCCTCTAAGGTAAGAATCCACGTAGACAGGTATGCGCGGATAGGGTGATTGCATTAGGCAGCCTAGATAGTCTAATGGATAGGACACTAGCCCCATAATGGCAAGAAGTGTGGGTGCAGTTGCCGCAGCACCATCAGCATATACTAATACATTGTGCAGACGCCGAAGTGCTATCAGCGTATACTACTGGTGCATCCTGATATGACCTTAGATGTTCACAGGAGGTAAAACTCCCAACAACCAAACCAAATAGTATGTGCTTCAAACGCCACAGCATGGTCAGCATACCAGTATGTATCAGTAGGTAACATTTTGCGGCATTATACTTACAGCCCCCACTGCTCTGTTATGATAGTGTTTTGAACTTGGGTAGTGTTTTGGATGTATGTAAGGGTAGTGTTTTGAAATTAACAGTAGTGTTTTGAACTTAAGTTGAAAACACTACCATTGTGTTTTGGACTTTGGTTGAAAACACTACCGTAGTGTTTTCAACTGGGTAGTGTTTTGAACGTCCTACACCGGCAATGGTCGCAAAGTGGTCACAACTGGTCGCACGCCGTACTATTTTATGCACTATGTTGTAAATTACTCTTCACTAGTATATATTAGTCATGCATATATATACACGATTCTCCTGAATTAGTTATTTACTATTCTACTACGGTGGTGCCATCTGTGTGTGCACTATCCCACCTCCTTTGACTTCCGGTTCAGTATATAAATATTACGATTGTTTCTATATATCTGTCTATCTACTTGTCTGTCTATTTAATTGTATATATATATATATATATATCCATCTCTCTATTTATTTACCTATGTATATATTCACCTATTAATCCATTTATCCATCGTCAGTTATCAATCACAATTTATCAAATCAAATGGTATATTTTAGTAGAAATAAATCACTTACCAGGGAAGGCAGACCGGCGAAAATCAAGACAATAGAGGAAATTTGTAGGATGCCAAAGACTGCCATCATAGGAACACGACAGCCTGTCTGTAAATATCATCCACCATCATTCATTAAAGTTGCATGGTCCGATGAAATATAATGTTGTCAAAATTAAAACAACTACCTACATTTGATCCTACATATCCAACTTAGATCCTGGTGTATTAGCTAATGATTTAGGACAGCATATACAGAATAACCGGTGAATTTAGCAAATCACCCCTTTCGACACTCACTTTGAAACACTCATTATGCAGGGAGGCCATTAACCAATTAGGCCAATCTCGTGACCTCATTAGAGCCAAGTAGGCCTACTGTGCAGGGCCATACCTAGGGTTAGTAGGTCATCTCACATCATGTGGTCATCGCGAGATGACCATCTGGGTCATAGCCACGGGACTTTTAGCAAGCTTGCCAAATGTATTGTGGGTTCTTTCAGCTCAAATTGCTCCAAAACTAGCCATTTTTCATCAAATTTACTCAGAACTAATGCATATTAAGATATAATGGTCAATCTGAGCTATTTATCTCAAATATAACTAACAAATTCAAACGCCATCGGACCATGCAGCTTTAAAGCGATACCGATTCGGCCGCGTGCGATTTTTCAAGATAGACAAAGCATACATAGGCATTTTCGATCATGATGATTGTGAATAAGTCAAGTTTTGTTGGTCATGCTACTACCTCTCTTAAGCGTCCTAAATGCTACTGATTGTAACTAACATTGCCTAACATTGCCTAAAGTTATTGGGATGTCTCTAACGAGGGTAATGAATTTAAACAAAATAATCTTTTATTGAGGGAAAAATAAAGCTAATACATGAAATTGTAGAGTATCAAGGTCACTTATGCAACCTGAGTCGTGATGCCCTACAATCCAGCCCAGATGGTGCTTAGAACTACTTACATCTGAAATTAAGTGATTTGTGGATTTTATGGAAGATGAGATGGATGATATGAGATAACAAAATAAAAAACACACACAAAAACACCTGAACCACAACAGTTGTACAAATAGCAATTTGATGTTCTAAGAAATAGTACATGAATAGCAATTGAATCGTGGGCAACTCTATGTATAAATGTATTTTGAAACTAATTAAACTATATCAGCTTACAAAGTATCAGACGCAAGTTACTTAAGAATAATAACATTGTCTCTCCATTTAAACATATAACTATGGTACTATTGGTAGTCTTGGTAGCTTGCAATGTATGAAATCAAATTGAGAGATTATCAAGTTCTAAATATTCGCTTCACTCTTTATATACTGTCTTACATGTGATATTTTGCCATAGTTGATATATTTTAGAACCCATCACATAAATCTTAGGATATTGTTTTCAGTGTTACTACGAATAAGTGGCCCAGCTATGTCATAAAGAGGAAATGAGATGGCTAGATAGACAAATAGACAAACAGATATATGTCCGAATTTTGCTGATACGGCGAATAATGTTTAAAAGGCCTCTTTTTACACAAAATAATTATATATCGAGCCAAAATTGCTAGATTATTTTTCATATAGACCCATATATTAAAGTTGCATAGTCCGATGCTTTTGAATTTCTACCACTTTTCGGGGATAAATATATTCAATTGATTGGAATAGCCTCCCTTACTTTGGTTTGAAGTAACTTTTATTTTAAATGGCCATGTTTTGAGATATTTGAAGTGTAAATATGCTAAATTAATTTTGGCAAGCTTGAAAAAACTCTGACACCATAGACTTCAGCAGTAACAGGTTATATTACATTGCCTCTGGATTCTCTTTTATGTGGCAACACATGTTTAATAAGTTCATCATTATCTAAGTTAGATATGTATAATCAATTTTAGATAATTACTTTGGTTTTGAAAATGTGATGCTTCATCGGACTATGCAGCTTTAAGTGCCAATGATTAGAAACTTAATTTATAGCTGCATAGTCCCATGAAGCATCACAATTTAAAAACCCAAACAATTATCTAGAGTTGATTCTACACATCTAACGTAGATACTGGTGCACTTATTATAAGCATGCGTTGCCACATAGATGGGGATACTGAGTCAATTCAGAGTTTTGGCATGCTTGTCAAAACTAATTTGACATGTTTACACTTCAAATATCTCAAAGGTTAGCCATCTAATATAGAAGTTATTTCGACCTAAAGTAAGGTAAATTATAACAGTCAATTTAATATATTTATCTCAGAAAATGACAGAAACTCAAAATCTCACATACACGCACCCACTGCTGCTAAAGATATGCCTGGAAATAAGGCGCATGCGCAGTGACAGTGCCATATGCTTAGACCACCAGGCTATGCATACGGCTCACATACGCATAACCACTGCCTCTATAGATAGATCGCTACTGACAAGTATTAATAATACAATGATAATGTAACAATAAAAGTAGAATAAATAGAGAGCTTGTTCGATTTAACGTAATGTAATATGTAAAACCAAATATTAAGTGCACCCATATATGTATACACATATATATGTGTATATATTATGTACATATGGGTCTATATATACTTATATGAAAAATCCGGCGGTACAGTGTGTGTATGTAGGGGGGGCAGTGGTGCGTGCGCAGACGTGTGGCGCCCGCCAACGGATCTGAGTGTGAGTAGGATGGAAGTTTGTAGGTTAAGCAGGCTCCAGCAGTCGATGACTGAGGGGAGTAGATAGGGCTGGGGAGCAGATGGAAGCTTCCGGCATTATTATACTCGCATAATGGCTTATACAGCATATATATGCATACAGAGAGATAAATATATAAATACATATATATGTGTGTCATAGGAGAAAATAGTGTCTAACAAAGAGGAAATAGACTTGTGGTTTTCTTTACTTACACTGTAGGAAATAAGCACCTGCATATCTTCCTGAGCACTTAGTTCAAAGCAGCTGAGTCTCATAGGCTTAGTGTTGAAGTCTGAAGGACCATCGTACCCACAACATTGGTACTGAAAGTAGATCAAACCTTCGTTTGTAATCAAATCAAAATGGATTGCCGCTTACAGCTAACTTCCAGCCAAATGAGTGATGCATTATCATATATATATATATATATATATATATACATATATACAAATTTATACATGTATATATATAAATATATATAATTAAATCTACATGAATAAAGAACAACAATACAAGTTGTTTGAAGATATATATATATATATATATATATATATATATAACCTCTGGCTAGAGGTTAACCGACTCCACCATGAACAAATCATGGGCAGAGTTATTGAGTGTGGCCAGACAAGTTCCCGCATTAGCAAACATGGGGCACCACAATCGGGCTGGTTGCATAGTCGACGAACAATTAATAGGAAGAGCAGTACAATGGATGAGTGAGGATAATAATATGGGCTGAAACCTTCCGATTAATTATGTTTGTGTAATGCTTATACATCACACACACACATATATATATATATATATATATATATATATATATATATATATATATGTGTGTGATGTGTAATGCATTATGCGAGTATAAAAGCAAGGGTAACATGTACATCCTTTATTTCATTGTGCGCATTGGTGGAGCGCCCCCCCCCCTCCCTCCCAGCTGTCGGGTATTGCTAGACGGGTGCCCCCTCGCATCACCCTCTGGCTATACACACACACACACACACACATATATATATATATATATATATATATATATATATATAATTGAAAAAGCTGTGTGGATCATCCTATCAATCCTGCTCAGTGGACACATTTGCAGTTTGGGCTATTCTCCATTCCAACCAATACTTAACAACTTGTTCATCAAAGGCTGTGGTATGTGCAATCCTGTCTGTGGGAAAGTGCAGATAAGTGACCCCTTGCTGTTTATCGGAAAGAGTAGCCTATGTGGCAGCAGCAGGTTTCCACCAAAAAGAAATATCAGAATGACCATGTTTAGCATCCAATAGCGAATGATAAAGAGGCGACGTTAAATAAAACTGAACTTTTTAAATTGAAAACGCGAAAGCATCCGGATTGAGGTGCCGTACTTAAAACCTCTAGATCTATATAAAAAAAAGAGGCATATATAAGGCAATACTAATTATAGAATATATAGACATAGGTCAGCATGTGTCTGCGGTTATGATGATATTAGTCGCTATTAGAAATACACTAACTCAGCACCTTTTGGCAAGTGACCAACCATACAATTGTATGGATCTAGACATTGAATTGTTCCTGGTTCCAAGTTCACGGAGGTCTTTACTCCTTTTCCGCCAACGAACTTAAAGTTGCATAGTCCGATGGTTTTCGGATTTAGTCTGAGATAAATATATTAAATTGTGTGTTATATTCTATCTTATTTTAGTTTGAAGTAACGTCTATTTGAAATGGCTAACTTTTGAGATATTTGAAATGAAAACACACACAATTAATGTTGGCAATGATGCCACAATGCTGACACCATAGACTTATGCAGTAACAGGTTTTGTTAAATTGATTCAGTATGCCCCTCTGTGTGGCAACAAGTGCTTCATAAGTACACCAGTATCTAAGTTAGATAATTATGTAGAATTAAGTCTAGGGGAGTGTTTTGGGTTTGAAAATGTGACGCTTCATCGGACTATGCAGCTTTAGACCATAATAACACATCCGCCTACATTATGGATGATCTACATTTATTATGTGGTGTTCTCTGTGGCGTAGTGGTTAGAGTGTCTGACTTTTTTCTAGGTCGGACTCCTAATCTGAAGGTCAGTGGTTCGATTCTCCATGCCCCCCACCCCCTCTGCCAATTTGAATTTCTACCCCTGTGTATAACTTACAGCGTCATCAAAGGCCAGTTTCTCTCATACCATTTCTATGTGGTGTGGGAGGTTAAAAATCCCTTTGGTCGGTAAAAGTGCAGGCTCGGGCTTTCTATCGACAAACTGTCTAATGGTGAAAACAAGTCTATTCAGACTTATCCATGATAGGCAGTATAAATCTTCAAGAAAAAATGTATATTTGACTTTCAATATATTTTGAGGAACTAAGCTATAAGTATCAGGAAGATCGGGTTTTCAACGAACCGTGGACTGGATCATGTCGATAGTGTCATTTTCCAGCAAATCCCAGTGCGACTTAGTCATAAAACTTGCCACATTTTGCCATGGTATTATGAGGGATAATGCTATCAACAACACTCCAGCAAGGAATCCCAGAATGATGAACTGAAATGCAAGATTAAGGTGGTTTAAAATAAAGTCATCAACAGTGCCCCAATAATTCTCACGCATTATAGGAAATTGTAGTGAAATGAAGGATGGATTTCCATTGTTTAAACAGACCATGAATATATATATACTTATGCAATATGCACATTCTTCATCATTGGGGCATAATTCAGGAGACGGTGTCACGACTAGTTAAATAGTTGCTTTTTAAAATTTAGGTTGAGTGCAGGTTCAGTGTCATCTTTTATTATCGGTTAAATGAGTTCAATGTCCGAGGCAGCATCCCCCAAGGTCAACCTCCAAGCCACCCCCCACCCCCCACCACCCAACCACCCCACCACCCCACCCTCTACCCCCAATCCCCCATCAAGTCAGATTTAAAAAGTGGCTGGACCCAAACCCTCAACGCTTAATGGTCACTAAGCTCTTACATTGGTGTGGGTGGGTGGGGATAACTTGGAAATGTTGACAGGGCAGAGGCTGGAGTGGTGGTGATGGCGGTGCTTAGGGCAGTGATGCGGACTGCCGAAGCGCCACCTACTGCCTCATACCTGAACTTCCCACTTGGCAGCTGCTGACACAAGGGGCCAAATGTATGAAGCAGTGTTAGCGCTTCAAACCCGTCGTTAGCGGCGATCTCCGATATAGTGGCGAAAAGTCGGTATGTATGGAGCAGTGTTATGGAAACACCCCGAGCTTAAGGTCGGCTATGCTAACCCCAAGCCATAACAAGTTTACCGTCGGTGTTAGGGACTGACTAGGGCCAAATCTATTCAATGCTATCATATTTAACAGAATTACATACTCAAAACGTGAAATTTCATTAAATTAACCGTAAAATCGAACCGATAGTAATGCTGCCGCTACATCGGCAGCGATATTCATATTGTCGAATTGATGAATGTAAACAGAACAAATCACTGCCGCCACCACCACTACCACCGCCGCCATCGCCACCGCCACCGCCACCACCGCCGCCACATTGGCGGCTATATATTAGGCCAAAATCTATTCAATGCTATCATATTTAACGGAATTACATACTCAAACCACAAAATTTCATTAAATTAACCCTAAAATTGAACCGATATTAACGCAGCCGCTACATCGGCGGTGATATTCATACTGTCAAATCTAAACAAAACAAATCGCCGCCACCACCATATCGTCGGCAATATATTAGGGCCAAATCTATTCAATCCTATCATATTTAACAGAATTACATACGCAATAAGTGAAATTTCATCAAATTAACCATAAAACCGAAGCGATATTAATGCTCCCGCCAAATTTTGGTCAAATGAAACCAATAATTGAACCGATATTAACGCTTCGGCCACCGCTGAATCGGCGACCATATTGTCAAATACAGGTGCTCGCTGGGAACAGGCTCAGAGGGATTTCCCAAATCTATAAATAACGCATCGGTTAGCTAACCAAGCCGCACTTTGGCCACATACATTTCCTGTGACACATATTCCAACACCGGCATTAGCTAACCCGGCGGCCGCCCTTAACACCGGAGCCGATAAAAAGTTGTTCATACATTTGGCCCCAGCACTCACCTCCAACTCCAACAGTCGAGCGACCCAGTCAACTCTTCTTCCCACCCACCCAACTTCTACCTCATCACTACTTCATATGTTATCTCACTTTATCAGTACCACTTTCTCACACATGCACCCACTTTCACCCTGTTGGGATTGAGGGCTCTTGGGGGCAATAAACAATATTCACCTATATTCACTACGCGGTCATCTCCTTCCTTGTGAATAAGTGAATGCATATACTTACGATTCTAAGTGATACCAAGTGGATCCGAACATGACCCAAACAGCCGATGAAACCTCCATGTGGGGGAATGTGAAGAAACATGCACAAAAGGGTTAATGTCGGCATGTAGTCTGTTTCCATAATTTCGGTTAGCTAGACTATGGTACATGCATTTATTAGAATAATGAAAGCACTGTACCACATCACAAAAATAAAATTTGTTTAAAATCTAATTGTAAGTTTCAGGGATATTTTTGCAACCTAAAAGTAATACAACTTTGTCTATTTGTTTGTTGGGGTTTCCGTCCTAGCAACATCTAGGGTCGTATTAGGATGGGTACCGACTTATTACATTTCGCACTCAAGGCAACTTTACAGTGCTGCCCTACTGCGAGACCAGGCCGCAGGCACGATGACCTGATATCCCACTCGGTCACATTATTTTGATACTGAGCTAACCACGCCTTGGTTTGACTCGGCTGGGTTCTAAATCCCGACCTCCTGCACGGGAAGCCTGCGCTCTACCGAGTGGGCCACCATGTCCGGTAGTCACGTACCTACTTGCTTGTATATATAATATATATATATATATATATATATGTAGTGGTCTGCACTGACCTCTCAGGCAAGTAACCACATAGACAGGTAGGCGTGGGGAGTGTGTTGATATCAGGGAGCCTAGGTGGTGTAATGGTTAGCACACTGGCCCGGAATGCAAAGAGATGTGGGTTCGAGTCCCGCTCTAGGCACAGTATTTCCCATTTTCATCACCCCCACGACACTGGTTGCCGTGATCAGGATCCTGTACAAGCTTTGTGCTGAATGGTTGTTGAACCTACCCTGTGTATGTATATGTTAGTGCATTGCCTGTATGTATGTAATTGTAAGCATTAAAAGACTTACAATTCCAGGGGGGACGAGTGTAGTGGTCTGCACTGACCTCTCAGGCAAGTAACCACATAGACAGGTAGGCGTGGGGAGTGTGTTGATATCAGGGAGCCTAGGTGGTGTAATGGTTAGCACACTGGCCCGGAATGCAAAGAGATGTGGGTTCGAGTCCCGCTATATAAACATTCATATATATATATATATATATATATATACGGACATGTATAACACTACTGCATTAACTTAATACAGTTTTTAGTTTAGTCTATTTTGAGTTGTTTTTAAAAATATAAAATATGCCCTTGAAATACATGTGATAGTTAAATGAAGAGATTTCTTTCAGTGAATGCTATAAAGAGGGTGAGGAGAAGTATGTCTGTGGATGGGATATCCCAAAAGTGGTGGGATTCATGACCATATGCTGACCAAAATCCTTGGGCCGGTGTGAGATAATATTCCGCCACCCATAATAAAGGGACTCCCCAGTCACTTCATTAAGCATAATAAAGCAAAAACCCCTATCATATTGTGACTCACCACCAAGTTTCTTTTCATTAAAGTTTAATTCATATCTAATTCATGACGAGACAAGTGTGGTATAATTTGGTTCAACCCTCGCGATCTAACATCTTTTTTGTAGTTGAGGTGTGAGCGGTGGCAAAGTAAGGTTCGCTGTAATTCACGGGTTCGCGTCCAAGCAGCGACTGAGAGCTATGGGCTGTGTTGTGATGTCAGTGCCAGGCGGACCGAACCCGCTAGGTGGCGAGAATTTGGTTTCATATGATGCAAAGTTAAGCCGGTAGGTGGCGGCAGCGACGGGCAGAGGCCCTGGAGCAGGATGGCAAATTAATGCTAGGTAGCGACATAAGTACCCGAATAGTTAGTTAGCCTGAAAGCCGGCAGATGACATGTTTTTTCTTTCTCGAAAAATGGGCTGAATACATTAAGTGGATCATCGTTCAACAATTGTAGACTCTGTTTATACAACCAAAGACCCTATAACACTAAGCCACCTCAATCCATATCTCTCCCATGCTATTGTACATTTTGCAGTGCCATCTTGTGGTCGGTTTGATCAGCCCGGCTGCTGGCTGGTGTTTTACATGTAAACACATACAAGTCGAGAGGGTGAGCTTAAAATGTTAAAAAGAGAGATGCCGATGTTGCGCCCTCCCCCACCCTGCCTGCTCTCTCCCCCTCTCTCCCCCTCCCACCCTCCGCTCCCTCCGACCCTCCCTCCTCCCGGGCTCACCGCCCTTCCCCCTCCCTCACCCGCCCTCCCTTTCCCTCACTCCACTTTCATCCCATCCGCTCCCCTCCCCTCCCCCGACCTCACCGCCCTTCCCCATCCCTTCCGCCTCCCATCCCTTCCCCCTCCCATCCCCCCTCACCCCTTCCTCCCCCTTCCTCCTTCTTCCTCCCCATTCCCCCCTTTCTCTCCGCCTCTCCTTCCCCTCCCCCCTCCTCCCCCACACTCCCTCTCCCCCTCCCTCTCCCCTTCCCCCTCCCTCTCCACCTCCTCCTCGCCTCGCCTCCCCCTCCCCTCCCCCCTTCCCCCCTCCCCCCAACACTCCCTCTTCCTCCCCTGCACTCCCTCTCCCCCCTCCTCACCCACCTCAATTGGCGCTCTCACACCACACCTTACGACCCCCTCCCTGATGTAAGTCGGGGGGATGGGGAAGAGAGGTCTCCACTGGTTGCATGTTGCTACTCCTATAGAACTCCCACCACCACCGCTACCACCACCCTAGCCCTCTGCCTCTCTACCTCTCCACCCCACCCATCCACGCCATCATACACACATTCCCCCAGCATCCTTCTTCCAGCACACTGACATACACATGCTCAAGCACACACATCATTCGCACAACCCATTATAACACTATCAAAATGATCAAACCCACCACCTGGTGCGCTGACTGTTCTCTTCATTACACAATACAGGCTGAGTGAGCCGTCTTAATGTTATATGGGCTTTGATACAACTTCGGTTACAACAAATTACAATGTAAATAAAGGGTATGCATGATTATTTAAAGTGGAAAAATACACATAGTTACCTGCAGCGAAGATGAAATATGCCACCACTTGTATCGCGTCTAAAGTAAACTGATAACAAGATGGACAACACATCATGCATTAATGCAGCCCCTGATGCGAATATTAATAAACAGATAGCAACTCATCTCACGATATGGATACATTGTGGCTTGTAATAGGCTGATCATTTGCTAAGCGAAAATTTATATTTGATTAAATTATATTCAATAAATAAGACAAATAGATTCCATTAGCAACTGAAGGTTGCATCCACTTTAAAAAAAGACTATTAATTGCATTATGTATAACCTTTGGGGGGGTAAAGAATTTTGAATTCAGTATTGTCATACCTTAAAGTTTGGAATGGAGTGGGCCTCTCTGTTAGTTGTGAAGATGAAAATCATCAGCGAAGATGCAGCAATCCCAATGGCCTGCCATCGAAACTATCATTAAAGGGCCATTAACATGACCAACACATTGATTCATAATTATCATGATTGAATACAAATATCCAAGTGTTTTTATATCTTAAAGCAACTTATTTTCTGGGAGTTAGCTATGGCTCAATCTAGACTGCGTAAGACTGTGGCCAGGTTGTCATTGACCGCAATGGCTAAGAATTATGTTTGATTTGGCGGTAGATGCAGTGTCATCTGTTGGATCTAGTTGTATTCGCCTCGCTATACCCAAGTATCATGGAGGATGTGCTCCCTGACCACCAAGTAATATACTCAACATTTTCCTCACCATCCACCCGAGCCTCTGCAGTTGTAGAGGTTTGTTTTGTTTGTTGTTGTTTTATGTCCTAGCAACGTGAACTTTGTTCAATAAAATTTCCATATCATAGGCTCCTTGTGCGCGTTGTAAATTACAGTAATTTGTTTCTCTGCACTCGGGATGAATGTTTTGCTAATCACATTTATGATTGATATGCTTATATTGAAATTTACACAAAAGTCTGATTTGTGTGAAAGATCTTATTAGTGTCAAATGACAGAAAGAAATTGCCTCCGATGCAATTTTGAAGTGTTTAATAGAACTCATCACCCATGTATGTCATACATGCCGATGGCTTTCAGCATTTTGGTCTATATGCCGAAATTATTTCACATATTTTCCCCCTCAAATAACTCCAAAGTTATCCATTTTTAAGCGAAGTTATTCCAAATTCGGGTAAACTAGATTATAACTAGCAACCTAATAGATTTATTTTAAAATATGAAACGTCACGTTGCATATAATGTGGGTTACATTACCGATACTGATAAATAATTGAAATGACACATATGCCAATTTAGTACTATTTTATCGTGGAAATGTGCCTATAAATGTCATATCGCATAGAAACACAACTTCCATAGGTACACGGGCAAATGTAGCTAACTCACCCTAGGAACAATGACCTAGATGTTGCTAGGACGTAAAGAACAAACAAACAAATTACAAAGATTATAAAAATACAATTTCAATATCCCACAACCACGATTTTGACCAGGCAACTACTCTTTTGATTACATCTTAAAAAGATAGTGGGAGATTAATTCCTAAAGTGGCAGTTCCACACTGTAATTATCAATAGAAACTAAATTTTGAAAATTATAACTAAATTATGAATACATTATTTAATGAACTTCCTGAAAGTGGAATGTCCATGCTACAGTAATCAATAGAGAAATAAATTTTGATAATTATTACTGGCCATTTCCCCTGGCCGGTCACAAATAATGTCTCATTTCTCTCCTTCACTTTTAGATATTGTATACACAATATGCTACATAGACCCCGAGACCAGACGGGATGCCCAAATGAGTTGAAGTCCATCTCCTGTTTTGGTGAGATCAGAGGATCCGAACCCACGGGTTCGTGGCTTCGAACCCTGGTCGAGTCCAACCAATGACTTAAAAGTTTATTCTTGTCAGTTCCTAGCCAGGCGCTCAGCATTATTAGGATAGGGCAAGGACTGGTTGGCTCAGTGTCAGGATACTGTGACTGAGTGGGCTGAGGTCATGGTGCTGGTGGCCTGGTCTCCCAGTGGGCAGCATTATAAAGTCACCAGAAGTGCACACTGTCACAAGTCGGTACCCGTCCTGAGATGTTGCTAGGACGTACAACAAGAAGAAACAAACAAACATAGCCCGAAGTTTGACAACATCATGGTATATACATTTAAATTAACGCTGTGAAAACTTGCTTACCCAGAATGCAATGTTTGCAATGTATCCAAAGCTGCGAAATATGTATACCATCAACATGTTGGCAATGCAAGTCAGAACTGAAGTGCCTGAATAGCGTATGTTGGAACTTATGGGGCTGTCACACTACGACGTTTGTCCCGGCGACCCGTCAGCGTTGAAAGTACTATGTTGCGCGTCGAGAAACGTCAAACTTTTCGGCGGTTTGGGGGAAAAGATCGGCGTTAGCGCGGCGCATTATGCGCGCGCGGCCAACGTGTGTCGACGCACTGGGGGAAAAAAAAAAAAGTTTGGCGCGACGTCTTCATTTAACCTTAAATGTTGCTAGGGCGTAAAACAAAAACGGCCCACTTTGCCGCAACGTGTGAGCAACGACCCTCCCGCGCGCGCGACGTCTTCCTAGCGTTCCCATAACGTTATTCCGGCGCGTCCAACGCAGCGCGACGCGCGCCTAAAGTCCTTACCCATATATTTGCGCGCGCTGGCGGTCGTTGGGTTGTTTTTGACATGCTTAAAAGCTTGGGCGACTACGAGCGCGCGCCGGCGTTTTGCGCCGACCATCAGCGTCAACGATAGTGTACCGACGCGTAGCGAAATGTACCGACGCGCGCATAACGCGCCATCAGCGCGTCCCGACGTTTCACTTTTTATTGCCCAAAATCGACTCACGTTCACCGGTCGCTGGCGAGAAGCGTCGTAGTGTGACAGCCCCATAAGGTTCCCAGCAGTAAGTATGTACAATATGATCACACTCCGCAGTAAATCCTCGCAATATAATCACTGTACACGTAACTTTACAGATTGCCCTCTCTTTACACAGTATTGGAATAAAAGCCACCACATTTATCATCCATGCTGCAGATGTTTTGGATAGTGTACTGGAGAGAGTACGATTTATAATTGAGTTTTTTTGTTTAACCAAAATTAAATATAATTAGTAGTTACGGAATGCAGTAATACTTAGTAAATATGAAGTAGTCACCGGAGCAGAACTGCCGTCGTCGATATATATATATATATATATATAATATATATATATATATATGCTCTATAATCTATTATGGGAATATAAACAAGGACACTAACTCTCTTCAGTTTGCTCTATTATTATATACCATTTATCTAGGCTCTACTGCATGCTGCATGTAGTTCCAGATTCGACCACACCGGAGCCACTAGTCATAGGCTTTGACACTTGTATGCCAGCTGTGCCTGGTCGTTATCACCTGCATACCCACTCGGACGGTCAATTTTAACTTTAGGTGGGCAATTATATATATATATATATATTGGAAAATATCTGATATATAAATAGCTATATGAGTATAAAATGGGCGCAGTAGGCTTATGCTATTTATTATATATGACCTTATATATATATATATATATATATATATGAATATATATCTATATATGTGAGAAGGTATATACCTATATGTTTGTACCGACACACACATATATAATGTATATATCTGCATATATGTGTATGTACCTATGTGTGCCCATGTGTATATATATATATTATATGCATGAAGAGTTCAGGTGCCAAACCCCATAAACGCTAATCCAAACATTGAGATCAAAATTTGTTTACATTCCTATTTTTTTCCATTGCTGCATAATCATTACATCATAAAAAATAGTGGAATTAGTGAGAATTAAAATTACCTTCTGAAAATGTTGTATTTTAATTAATGTTTTGGATTGACGTGGTATGAGGTTTGGTGCATGAACTCTTCACATTCTTCGCAGGACCTCTTCACTCTTCTATTTTGGGTTTTTGTTTGCTGTAGCTTTGTTGTAAATTATAACATAACATTTAAAATCTGGAGCCAATAGCGACCACTTGGAGCTGGCACCAGTGTGTTCACTGATCACTCGAAGGTGGCGCCGGTGTGGCCACAGATGGAACTACATACACCCTGGAGCAGTACACAATAGATAGTTAAAGCTGCATAGTCCGATGAAGACATCAAATTTTCAAAACCAAAACACTTATCTAGATTTAATTCTACATATCCAACTTAGACACTGGTGCACGTATTAAGCATTTGTTGCTGCATATAAGGGCATAATAAGTCAATTAATAGAAACTGTTACTACTGAAGTCTATGGTTTTGGGCTTGAGTTTGGGCTTGCCAAAATTATTTTGGCATGTTTTGATGTCAAATATTTCCAAACTTAGCCATTGAAAATTAAAGTTACTTAAAACTACAGTAAATTAGATTATAAAGATTAGTACAATATATTTATCTCAGAAAATAGCAAAAACTCAAAAGCATCGGACTATGCTACTTTAAGGGAGGGTGACCTATATGGAAGGGACTGAGAGGTGGTACTGCCGTTGGTTATATACCTAGAATACACACATATAATGCAGGTCGGTAGCAATTTAGTGATGTGGCTGTACCCTGGTGGCGCCACCAGTTCGGTTTGGTGAATAACTAGGGAGGAGGATTTCATAATTCACTGAAGCTACCGTTTTCATATGTGCATAAGTCCCTATGCATCATATATTTAATTGATATTGTCGTCAGTAAAACAACAATATATTATATGGTTTTTTTTGGGTTAAAATCCTGATGATTATAGAGATGCTAGAATAGCATTTTAATGTCTGAACTATTGAACTATGGGTATTTTTCTTCAGTGATTGCTGTGTTGTTTTGTGGAGATTTTCTTTCATTAGAAGGGTTATGTCAAGATTGTTTCTTTTTAGTGAATGGTTCACTCTTTTAAATTCTTATTCTGGGCATCTTCATGTTGACATGAACTTCTGACTTCATATGCACTGTATTCCATTCTGGTACTCTGTACATCATTTGGTCCTTTGATCTTATTTCGCCATTTCAAAACCTGGCCTGCACATTAAAGCTGCCCAGTCCGATGAAACATTAAATTTTCAAAACCCAAACAATTACTTAGATTTAATTCGACTTAGATACTGATACACTTATTAAGCGTTTCTCACCATATAGAAGGGAAGACTGACTCAGTTTAATAGATTGATTGATTGGTGGTTGCTTTACGCCGTGTCGGCAGCATAGGCCATATTCACGGCGAGAAATGTTTGTTTTTTGTTCAAACCATCGCTTTTACATGTAAAAGCAGACAATCAATTATGTGCAAATAGACACTAATTAAAATAGAAAGCTCACAATCATATATCTGTGGTCAAGGGAAACAAATTCCCATAGAAAAAGAAAAGTTTCATTAATAATTAATAGAACCTGTTACTGCCGAAGCGTATGGTGCAGAGTTTTGACATGCTTGCCAAAACTCATTTGACATATTTACACTTCAAATATCTTAAAAGTTAGCCTTTTAAAACAAAATTTGCTTGAAACTAAAGTCAGATAGATTATAACAATCAAATTAATATATTCATCTAAGAAAAATGACAGAATCTCAAATCCATCGGACTATGCAACTTTAATTAAACAAAGTCACTGTTTTGCTAATTAATTATTATAGCAAATCTCCAAGCACCCAAGGTCATTTTTTTAAATAGAAGAATTTTCCCCACAAAACCAAAGTGCGTAGTCATTGGTGAATTGTATGTTAGTAAATCATATGTAATGATCATGGTTCACTGACTATAGACATGTAAGCCATGCAATAAAGTCCATTTAAATAGAATACTTGGTTCTAACAAAGGAACACGTTTTGGTCTAGTCTAGTCAGTGTCGGGCAATTCTATCAATTCCTATAAGTTGCATATCCGATAATCATCGATCAGCAAACTGTGTACTACTCTGCAGTAGGTGAACTGAAACTTGACTTGTCCAATTACCGTCCCGATATGACCTTAGATGGTGCTAGGACGTACAATTCCAACAAACAACCAACCAATAACTGTTAGTGCCTGCCATATTTATTTGTATTTGATGTTTTAATAGAAAGTGTATATACACTTTTTAATAGTTATATATATATATATATTATATTTATAAAAGTAAGCCCTGTATTAGGTTGGTTTTTCTAATCTAAATTACATCAGTTTGAAGGAACTTTTATTTTAAAGTTGATATTTTTAAGTGAAAATATGCCAAAGCGAACTTTGGCGTGTCCACTGAAATGCTGGACATGGGATTTGGTTACCCATTTTATAGCATGATAGCTTAGCACAACATACAATTTATACATATATACATATAGATTAGAACTAAGGTTTTATATACACATGTGTATATACATATGTGCTGTATGACATATTATGCGAGTATAAAGACGCGGAAGGGAACTATTTCATTATTATTGTTATTATTATTATTATTATTATTATATTATACCATTGGTTCTATGCCCACCTCCCTATACCTCCCCCGTGCGACCAGTGGCGTCGCCACCGGTTGTTACTGTACCTAGCGGATATATATTCACACAAATCCATACATATGTATATATATATACATTATATATATGAACATATATCTATATAACCAGACGGGATGGCCGAATGAGTTAGAGCGTCCGTCTCCCGTGCTGGTAGATCGTGGGGTCGTGGGTTCGAGTCCCGGTCGAGTCAAACCAATGACTTTAAAATTGATACTTGTCACTTCCTAGCCAGGCACTCGGCATTATTAGGATAGGGCAAGGACTGGTGTGCTCAGTGTCAGGATAATGTGACTGAGTGGGATACCAGGTCATGGTGCCGGCGGCCTGGTTTCCCAGTGGGACAGGACTATAAAATCGCCATGAGTGCGCACTGTCACAAGTCGGTACCCGTCCTAATATGACCTTAGATGTTGCTAGGACGTAAAACAACAACAAACAAACAAACAAACATATATCTATATATATCTATATATATAGATATATATAGATATATATATATATCTATATATATAGATATATAGATATATATGTATGCGCTCATATACATGTAATCACGTAGGCAAAGAATACTCAATGGATTAAATTATCTAAATTGAGTATAATTAATGTAGACTCTAGGTAAAGAAGAAGAGCGTGTGTAGAATGTGTTTGAACTTGTATTTAATGACGCACATTAATATAACCAAGCGAACGGCAGAAACAAAACAACACAAACGGTTCTCTGACAACAAAGTTTGTCATACAATGTCCCCAATAGTGTCTGAACTATGGATCCTTCAATTCTTATTGAAATATTACTATTCATCTATGTGCCTGGACAAACAAATAGTATCGTATCATTCATTATGTATGTACATAGAAAATGTAAATTCTCATTCATCCCAACAAAAGAGTGAACATATTATAATACTATACAATACTAAGAGAATTTCCTACTTGTTTTAAACAAAAGAAAATAAACAAAAGGGAAAAAAACCTTTTTGGCGTAGAGAATTTATGTACAGTGTTCTTGCAGGTTAATGCCCATGTGTGGGTTAATGGCCAACCCCCACTTGGCCAACATTTTGAAAACACCCATCCGTTAAACGCCCATGTGTGGGTAACGCCCACCCGTCACTTCAGTGATTTGCCAAGTTAAACGCCAAGGGCATTAACCCGCGAGAATACGATAAGTACAATTATATGTTGGATATTAAAGCCTTTTTACTCAAGCTAAATAAGATCATTGCGAGATGTTCTATGTGCGGGTTAGAACCTGCTAAAGCTGATGGACAAGAACATTACATATTGAGGTATCGCTTAGGTACAGACAGACACTCTTATCACAGTGGAACGACTAGGGTCTGGTTTCCTTCAGTATCGTAGGATCAATATTATTTTTGATTTTCTTTTATACTGTCGACTGAAGCATTGACGCATTGACGCAATGACGCATTGATGCATTGACGCATTGACGCATTGACGCATTGATGCATTGATGCATTGATGCATTGACGCAATACAAGTCTGTTCATGATTACTTATCTCTGCAAGGGACGTTTATAACATTGTTAAGGTAGAATACAGCTACAATACAGCAGACTTATTAGGCCTATGGGGTGGACGGGGTTGGGCGTGGGTGGGAGTGTGGGTTAATGGTCTATTTACCATTGCTAATGTAGATAAACCCCAATAGAATTAGTTCTAGTGATTAAAACCACCCCCACCACTCCCCTGCCCCCTCACCCCTTCATTCATCACCAATCCATATTGTATCCACATAGATGTCGCAGTAATCATTTTTAATAAATTCGGCTGTGAAGTAATTTTAATACAATATATACATATGACACTCAGCGCATTTATTGGGTAACAAATTATGGTTGCAAAATATTATGTACAAGCCTTCCTTCATGTCAGTGATCTCTAGTGAATTTCTAGTAGGAAGGCTGATTTGATAACTTATTATGTCTGGGGATGTTCATTTGTATATCACATTGTACAGGGAACCGGTTCTTTCTGTGTGACACAGTGCTTACTTCCGGTCTAGTAACGTCCTCAATAAGTGGCGAAAGATGTTTAATTTGAGCATGTCATATTTTAATATAAATGTATATATATATAAGTATATATGTTTTCATGTGAATCGCAATATATATCATTTAATTTGTGTCATTTGGATATGGCTGCAAATTCCTAAAATACACACACGGATGTATATATATATATGTCTTTTGGATATTATATATCCAAATGACATATATATATATATATGGATCTATATATATGAAGAATTCAGGTGCGAATCCCCGTAAACACAATCCAAAAATTGACTTTAACATTGCAGTCAAACATAGAAAAGGTTAATTTTTTTACATTCCTATTGTTTGTACATTGCTCCATAACCATTTCTTCACAACCAATGTGGAATTACAGGGAATTAAAATTACCTTCAGGTACATTTTAAAATATTTAAGTCAATTTGTGGATTGGCATTTACAGGGATTTGCTCTTGAACTCTTCATATATATATCCAAAATACATTTAGGATATATATCCAAATGACAGATATTCTTTATATATGTATACCCAAAAGACAGGTGCTACTTTGTAAGAACCCATGGCTGCTGTTTATATGTACACTGCATAATCATGGTTTAATCTGATACAGAACCAATGCTTATTTATTCGTCCTGCATGCGCGAACACTATAAATGACGGACAGCATTGTTTGTATAAGTCATTATTCAAATTGAAGCTGGACAGCATGTGGCTTATATTAATAATAATAATAATAATAATAGGGCAAACCGTTTATAACACTGACCAATACTGATCTATAAATAGCATTGCTATTTCTTAGGCTTGACACTGCTGCCTAGTACTAGTAGATTGTCAGGGTCCGCGTTTCAATCAAAATCAAATCCGCCATTCGTCGTGACGTCACACGCTGACGTCACAACGCACGTCGATCCCCCAGGCACACCTAAACCGATTACTGACTAGTAATACAAGATGGCGTTACGACCCCTGCTGCCGCTGCCGCTGCCGCCGCCACTCCCACTCCCACTCCCACTCCCACTCCCACTCCCACTCCCACTCCCACTCCCACTCCCACTCCCACTCCTAGTCCCACGGTCCGTGTGTACCGGAAGCAGCAGCAGCAGCCCTGCGCATGCTCAGTTCGTCCTATTGCTCGAGCCCTCGTCTCGGCCGGCTGCGTGAATCTTCCGCGAGATGGCGTCAGCGCTCTGGGTGCGCGCGCCGCGTATCGGCACCGCCTGTAGCGGGAACTGCGGCGACTCGTACACGTGGGGCGCCTGCTCGCGCGGCGCATGCGCGAAACTGTGCACCGGCGGCGCGAACTCGGCCGAACTCTCGACGCCTGAGTCGTTGACGTCTGACGTCATCATGGCTGTCGTCGTGGCCGGGAAGCTGGCAAGGCGCGGTGACCGGGGGTCTTGGCCCGTGTGTCGGTAGGGCAGCGTGCACGTGTAGTCGTGCTCGGTCTCCTGCTTGATGGAGACGGTGAGCGTGTTCTTCTGGTTCTGGGCGTCAACGTCGTGCTGGTGTTGTTGTTGGTGTTGGTCGTAGCGCGCCACGCGCTCCACGTACAGCCCGCCGCGATCGTTGCCTAGCAACGGGTTCGACCGGATCTCCGGCGCCTGGCTCCGCCTGTGTGGTTGGTGGTGGTGCGGTGGTTGGTGCGAGAGGAGGGGGGACGAGGTGGTAAGAAAAGAAGGTTGGCATTATTTTTTGTCTGTTGTTGTTTTTTTTGTTTTTTTTAAGGGGTATTTTCATTGTATTTCTTTTGGTTTTTTGTTTTTTTTACATCGTAATACACATTTAAATCTTATTATTCCGATTAAAACATCATTTCTTTCCAAACTAAAATATTCATGTAGATTTGATTCTAGATATATTTAATTCAGATACTGATGCACTTATTAACGTTGCATAATTCCGATAGAAACATCATATTTGACACTACCTTACTTTATCCTTTCAGTGCTATAGTTCCAAAGCAAGGCAGCAAAATATCTTTTATGCAAATGCAATAAAACATATTTGTTAAAAAAGTAATGACTGCTCATACTTCAGAGTCGCTATGATAAGTCTTGATGGCTGGGCAGAGTGATTTCAAATGGCTCGGCGACAAAGACAGAGGCCCATTTGAAATTACTCCATCAACCCCCACAGACTATTATGAAATGCTTAATCTTCACTTTTTATTACAAATTAATACAGGTATGTAGGAGCAGGTGATTCCAGACCTGCCACATGATATGGGTTACCCGTATCCGATACAGATTTTGGTGTTATTTTGAGTGATACGGCCATACTCCATTTCGATATGGATTTTTAGTTACATTTATTAAAATTAAAATGTTGAGCTGAGATGCTGCTAAGACTTGCGAAACCAGTGACAGCTGGTGTTAAGCCACAATCATCAATGTTTTATGTGAATGCAATGTAGTTTGTTGTATATATACATGTTTGAGTAATACAATTATATAATTATATTCACATGTTTGTTTATGGTATGCAGGTTTTTCGATTGATTGACTGATTGGTAGTTTCTTTATGCCGTCCTCGGCAGCATAGACCATATTCATGAATTATTATGTGATACAGATTCATACAGATTCATATAGGATTTTAGGTGAAAAATAACAGATTGCCATTCAGAAAATGTGACGGGTCTGGATTCTGCGTATATGAGCCTGTCTCAAAAGGTGATAACTCTTCTTTTTTTTTGTCCATTGAAACGATTGACACAAAATAGCACAGAAACGGTTACACTGAAAACACAAGGACATTTGCTTCAAATCAATATGTATTCTATTGGGATTATGAAACACAATGTAAAAAACAAATCAGTTTATCCTGAGCAAATGCATAAGCAGATAGTATGTTGATCGTTACAATGGACAAAGTTTTGTCCCATATTGCTTAGCACCTTTTGAGACAGTCTCATTATATATCAGATGTATATGTAACCGTTTACGGACCGTGTCACGCACCGTTTGAGGTAGATTAGCGTGACGGCCAGCAGCAGGCCTCCGATCACCACGCCGATCGCCACTCCCATCCCGATAATCACCAGCATGCCTGGGGAAGGTAAAGCAACAGGGTTAGAATAACTAAGATGTCACCAAATAGTTTTGGTTTCATTGTTGTTATTTTAGGTCCTAAAAACATCTCAGGTGATATCAGGAAGGGTACCCAATTGTTACAGTCTACATTCATGGCGATTTTATAGTGCTGCCCTACTGAGAAATCATTCCACTCAGTCACATTATCCTGACACTGAGCTAACCAGTCCTTGGCCTATCCTATTAATGCCGAGCACCTGGCTAGAAAGCGACAAGTATCAATTTGATAAATCATTGGTTTGATTTGACCGGGAACTGAACTCCCGATCTCCAGCACGCGATCACCAAATATTGATGGAATGGGTGTACTTAGCTTGTTTTAAAAATCATTACAAGTATGATTACTATCGTCATTATCTCATCATTATCCTGATTACTATTGTAGTAGCCGGCACTGATCTCTCACACAAGGGGCCACATATAACACTAATAGACAGGTAGGCATGGATATAGGGATTGCATCAGGGAACTTAGGCACGCTAACCCCAGAATGGCAGGAAGTGTGGGTTTGAATCCTACTTGAGATCCAATATTTCGCATTTTCATCACCCCACGACACTATCGTGATGTGATGTGATGATAATAATGTCATGGGGTGATGAAAATGGGAAATATTGCACCTAGAGCATGAATCGAACCATTTGTCTAACTTTGGAGGGGGGGGGGATAAAAATGGGTGTAACACAACCTACACACAACCTACACACAACATACGTAACGTATGCATAATGTATCTCTGACCTATTGCTAGCATATGAGAACGTTCATGTGCCTCGCAAAACGTTCGCAAAACGTTCGCAAAATGTTTGCAAAATGCTCACATACGCTCCTGGAACACTGACTAATGTTACGTACATTACTTCATCACTAGAAGTATGGCATATACGTTAAGTACACTGGAGATACGGCAGGCATACGTTCGAAGTACGTTGGGAGTTCGCTATACATCTGTTGGCTCTACGCGGACTGCACGTTCCCAGCAGGCTGAACCTATGGCTAACGTGTTCCAACCTATCCTGACCTACCCCTAACATGTGCATAATGTACGCCGATGTATGCTGAGCAAATGCCGAGCATATGATAAACGTATGATCCATACGGCGACATACGTTGAACATTTTGAATATGCACAAACATTTTTTAGCTGCTCGACCTATGACGACCTATGACGACCTATGACGCCATATCCCGAGTGTACTCCACGTATGCCCAATGTATACATAACATATAATGCCGTATGCCGATGTGTTGGTCGAAAATCGCATACGTCGGCATACGCTAAGGCCATAGGTCGTAGTGTGACAGCCCCTTTATTAATTTGTGCGGTGTGATCATGGTTATGTAAACGGTTAATTTTGGGTAGGTGATAGTGGCGAAATCTTGTACCTTTAAACTATACGCTCTGCTCTATCCCAGGACATATCATGTTATAAATATTTAAAATACTTAATAACTAAAGCATGCATACACATTGTACTTACCAAACGCGGGAGAATCTCCCCGGACTAACGGCTGGATACCCCAACCCTCTGAAATAGAAAGGACCGAAACGGGGAGTTAAAAGCTGCATGAATAGATGTACGATGTGTACAGAAGGTAGTGTGTCATTCCACTTAAATTGTACTAACAATGTTGGTCCTTCCATTTAAATTGCACCTGGTACTGAATGGCCTAAACTGATCAATGTATTCAACGGTACACATATGGAGCTGGAGGAGGTCTACTATGGGTGCAGATGGAAGAGTTGGATACACAGTGTGTATACAGCAAGAGAAGGCGGAAGCGAGAGGGTGAGAGAAGGGGGGGTATGGGAGTGTCGAGAAGGGGGAGGGGGAGAGGAGGGGTGGGGGAGAGGAGGAGGAGGAGGAGGGGGAGAGGAGGGGAAGATGAAGGGGATGAGGGTGAGAGGAGGGAGGAGGGGGGAATGAAAGAGGAGAGGATAGAGAGGATGGATGTGGAGGGAGAGGGGAGGAGGGGGAGAGGGGAGGAGAGGAGGGAAGGAGAGGCGAAGAAGGGAGGGAGAGGATGGGAGAGGGGGTCAGGAGGGGAGAGGAGGGCTGGGAAGAGGAGGGGGGAAGGAGATGCGAGGGGAGGGGAGGGGAGCAGAGCGGAAGGTATGGGAGGGTATAGGAGGGGAGTAGGGGGGGGGGAGTAGGGGGAAGAGGGGGAGAGGATTGAGAGGAGAGAATGGAGAAGAGGGGTGGGGAGGGTGAGGGGGGAGGGGAGGAAGGGAGGAGGGAGGGAGGGAGAGGCGATGAGGGGAGGGGAGGGGAGGGGAGAAGAGGAGAGAGGGATATGGGGAGAGTCACAAGAGGATGGGAGAGGAGGGCTGGGAAGAGGAGGGGAGGGAAGGAGAGGCGAGGGGAGGGGAGGGGGTCGAGGTGTGCGCATGGGAGTGTCTCCACTTCGCTCTGTTATAACACAGTTAATGCCAAATATTTGAGGGGCAGTATTAAATATTTACAAGCCGCCGTGCTGTTTGATCGCGGGACGTGCATGTGTGCACACCTAATGGCCACTCCTGGAAAGATCAGCACACATCGCCCTTGTAAAACACCTGGTGGCAGCACCAGCGTAACTCCCCCTTAGTACGAGCCGGCCCCAGTAGATGGCAAAACCGTCGTAACTAGCCCTACGACGTCATAGTACCGCACCGCCCCAACAGATGGCAGGACCGTCGTAACTAGCCATACGACGCCATAGTACCACCGCGCCCCAGTAGATGGCGACTTCATGACTTAATGAATATTCAAAGGCAAGCGTCGAAGCGTTGGTTGGTTGTTGGAGTTTTACATCCTGGCAACATCTAAGGTCATATCAGGACAGCTGACGGAGTACCATGTACATTTATTTTAGTTGTAACCACCCTGGAACATGGCTAAGAGAAATACAAGGTGACTGCGATTACGTAGTGAGCATAACGAAATGCAATTGTGCATGTTTATAGGTTTTTTATTATGGCAAATGCCTGAAACCATGAGGTTTTTTTAACGATGTTGTCGAAATCTCTTAAAATGTATGCTGCTGGTAGGTCTACCCTGTTATTTATTCTTGTGTGTATACATTCCTGGGTTTCTACACCATGCATATAGTGCATATATACATGTAATGCATAAATGCTGATATAGCCTTAGATGTTGCCAGGATGTAAAACCCCAACAAACAAACATGTGTGTAATGCATGTAATACATGGTACAATGCATACATACAATGCAGATGCATATACTGATATAATGCATACTTACATGTAATGCAAGCACAGATATGATATGTATGCATATATTGGTACACGTATATATGTGCATACATTTAATGCATACCCACTGTAGTGTATGCAGGATTTGCATGTGTGCATACATGCATACATACATACATACATAAATACATATATGTGTACATCCATACATTGAATGCATCCATACATTAAATAGTTTAATACATAAATTGAAGGCATGCATACATGGGTGTACTGAACGCATATACAATCATGTGTATATACATATACACACATGCACTCATACACATACATATACACTTACACACATACACATGCACACTTACACAAACACACATACATGTACACATATACACACCCATACACAATTCACATACAAAACACACATGCACACTACACATACACACATGCACACACACATGCACACATACACATACACAATACACAATGCACATACATACACACATACACATACACACATACACATACACACACTTACAAACTTATATTAGGAGTACCAGACGGGATGGCCGAGTGGGTTGGGGCGTCCGTCTCCCGTGCTGGTAGATCGTGGGGTCGTGGGTTCGAGTCCCGGTCGAGTCAAACCAATGACTTTAAAATTGATACTTGTTGCTTCCTAGCCAGGCGCTCGGCATTATTAGGATAGGGCAAGGACTGGTGTGCTCAGTGTCAGGATAATGTGACTGAGTGGGATACCAGGTCATGGTGCCGGCGGCCTGGTTTCCCAGTGGGACAGCACTATAAAGTTGCCATGAGTGCGCACTGTCACAAGTCGGTACCCGTCCTGATATGACCTTAGATGTTGCTAGGACGTAAAACAACAACAAACAAACTATATTAGGAGCGCCAACACGTTCCGGCTGGGCTACTCAGACTAATGCCTACCTCCGTGACAGTCGCCCACTTCCCCGATCCAGCTGGTACCAGCGCAATGCAGCCGCCACTCCCGCTTGGTGGCGTTGCAGTACACAACCACCTCGTCCCCGATGTGCTTCACCCAGGCGTTCTTAGGGGGCGTTAGTGTCGGGCAGCCGAGGACTACAAAGTAGAACGAGGCATTGGTGATTATGGCAATATCAATATATCACGGTGTTGGGTAGCGTGCATTACCAGTTAGAATAGATCGATTTATCAATCAGATGCGCTTCCACTTAGTTCCAGTCTCCTGCCGTCATGGTTCTCCAGGAGGAGCGCGAGGCTCCGTCCTGATATTACCTTAAATGTTGCTAGGACGTAAAACAACAACAACAAACTTGGCATTGGCATTGCAAACTCATTTTTTGGGTTGGTACTTATTGCGTTTTGGAAAAGAACTCTTCATTTATATATAATATAATTATATATATAATATACATATATATATAATATATAATATAATACATTATCATATATAATATATGGATAGTGATAAGCCCCTTATCGCCTGTAATAAGCAACCTAATAACAACCTAATAATAGCAACCTAATAAGCAAAGTAATAACACATAAATAAACTAAGTAAATATAAAACTAAATACAAATGAACTTGCATAATCCGACATCAACCGCTTTATCCATGGTTAAAGAAATTGAGTGCAGACTAGGCAGGGGCACACACTTCACCCACTTTAACTGCCAGAGTGCATACAATAAACTAGACCTGATAAAAATACACCTAAGACATTAAGACATTGATGTACTAACAATGTTAGAAACCTGGTACACTGTCAAGCACCACAACAATATTCTCAACATAGATGGGTATACAGAGCATAGACACAAACAAACCAAGTGGTATAGAAAATATCCCAACTAACGTATTAAAACATGCTCTACAACCCATCCCAGCCTCTATTCCTTCATAGCTAAGTTCGCTCAATTTACATCTTAAAGCCTCAAGAGGTCCAGCATTAGATTATGACGATTTTAATATATGTCCTTGTTTAGCAGGGACGCGTCGCTTCCTGGGGGACTCACCATGCCAGGCGGCCCCCTTGCTACCTGCACAGCTCTCAGCGATGCTATTGCTCTTCTCAGATGCTCCGGGTCACATATCATTCAAAGCAGCGATCTTAACTTCATTTAGGCGTCTGCTCAGAAAATCACACATTACACTCTCAGATGAGTCCTTTCTCTGGGAAGACTTCACCTTCCACCCATGGGGGATGTCCATAAGAGTTAAGAAATCGAAAACGACCCAATTCGCAGAAAGGTCACTAGACATCCCGATAGCCAGGGTCTCTCACCAGGGTCTCTCACCTGCTGTCCATGGTCGGGGTGGTGGAGCTCCACTTCGTCCAGCTCCCGGCCCAGCTGCAAGACCAGGCCTTCCGCATGCCCAACCCATCAGGCCCTACGCCTATGGAATACTCAAACTACTCAGCGGTGCTCAAACGCCTCTGCCACCATGTGGGTCTCAACCCCGATCTATTCTCAAGCCACTCACTTAGGAGGTAGCTCAATCCAGGAATGGCAGGTAGCTCAATCCAGGAAATCAAGACCCAGGGCAACTGGGAAAGTGACTGCGTTTACTTGTATCTAGGCGTTCGTTCCCCTGCAGTAACGTATCGCTGACCATCTAAAGGTCGCCAAACTTCTAGCCTCGGTGGGCTCCCCTGCCTAGCCCTCCTCACCTTGGCTGGCCAGCCATCCCCCCCCCCCCACCCCACCCCCCCATCCTCGCCTCGTTCATTCTAGCCTGTTACTCTTGAGTTGGATTCTATTTCGGTCTTTTACCGCCAACTCATATCGCACTACCTCTCTTCTCTGTTATACCATACTTGTCTTCTATGTCATAGGTAGAACTTAAGAATTATTGGATAGTGATAAGCCACTTATTGCCTGGAATAAGCTCTGTAGCTCTTCCTCTCCTATCCACACCCCTCCCCACCCCAGGATTTGGGGGTGGGGAGGAGTCCGGAATGCACCGCTCCACCTCCTGCACAAGCTTGACACTCCACTCGCTCGGAAGTTTTTCTTTTAATAAAGAAGTTGGGGTCCTTTACCACCAACTCATATCACACTACTTGTCTTCTCCGTTATATTGTCTTCGATGTCATAGATAGAACGGAAGAATTATTATATACTATAATATATATATATATATAAATATATAAAAATATATACATATATATATGGCGACGGTAAACAGGATGAAAGCGGTCGTCTTTGTCTTTGATGTTTAAAAGTCTTTGCTGTGTGGATGACCTATACAGCATCTCTCCGCAACCCGGCCACCCCTACACTCCTTCCCCCAGCTCCCCGAGGAACCACCCCCCACCCCACCCCCACCCCAACCCCCCAATCCAGACGGCCACCCCCTTCCAGCGTCGCCAACAGCCATAATTTATTCAAGATCACCATTCATTCAGAATCCAGCACCAAATCTGCTCTGTGCACACGCACCTGCCGCATTGGCAAACAACGAGCTAACCGGCGTACATTGTGACTGATTGCTTCCGTGTTAATTCTATTTATGCATGGTCGGCACATACTCATATCCTGCCTGCCTGCTTATCAACAATACGTGATGGCCGAGTGGGTAAGACGCCTGCTTCCAACGTGTGGGATCAATCCCTGACCGAGTACAAAGACTTGCACAATTAAAGTTCGATAGTCTGGTGGCTTTGAATTGTTGTCTCCTTTTTCTTTTCTTAGATAAATGTATTCGGTGTCGTTATGATCTACCTTACTTTAGGTTGAAGCAACATTTATGCGGAAAAACAAGCTTAATAAGTGAATATGTTTGCCTGGTTGGTTGTTGGAGTTTTACGTCCTGGCAACACCTAAGGTCATGTGACTTGTGACAGTGCACACTCATGATGACCTTATAGTGCTGCCCCACTGGAAGATCAGGCCAACAGCACCATGACCCGATATCCCACTCAGTAACATTATCCTGACAGTGACACTGTGCCAACCAGTCCTTGCCCTATCCTATTAATGCCAAGCGCTTGGCTCAGAAGCGACAAGTATTAATGTTTAAGTCATTGGTTTGACTCGACCAGGGTTCGAACCCGTGAGGCGAACCCGTGGGGTTCGAATCCCATGATCTACCAAAACGGGAGTCAAACGCTCAACTCATTCAGCCATCCCGCCTGGTCCCTTACTATGTAGGGATACATATTTAACAAGTGCGCCCGAATGAATCTAAGCTGGATTATGTACGTTCAAGTCTAGATAATTGTTTTGGTTTTGCAAATTTGATATTTTCATCAGACTATGCAAGTTTACATGATGCCACTCACTTTCATATTTCAGTGCGAAGTAGAAGAGCTCATCCTGCGTCTCTGCCGTGTAGATGGTGACGGACACGGTGCCAGTCTCCGACGTGTAGATCTGATTGGTCGGCTTCCTCTCGTCGCCCACACAGATCGTCAGGTCCCTCGTTATTGTGTTCGCCTCCCGCAAGGTGGCGTAACGGTAGCACGCCTTGCGCGGGTCGGCGCCAGTCGTCAGCTTGTTGTGGCCCCCGGAGAAATCCATCAGCGTCAGGTTGATCTTCTGACCCGGAAGCGCCTGGATGACCCAGGGGCATGACGCGGTTCCACATCCGGTTCGGTACGTCACCTCGCTACTGAGGTATCCGCTAGGTGCTGCCACCTTCAGGTAGTCAGACGTCTCGCACATCTTCCGCTCACAGCTCACCACTGGTGGAAGGAAATGTGGGAAACAATTGGTTAGGTTTTGGTTTTGGGGGTGTTTTTTTTGTGTTGTTGGGGGGGGGGGTAAAGTTACACAAACCGGTGGTTTTGAGTTTCTGGAACAGTTAAATCGGCTTTATGGTAGATGCTAGTTTTTGGGGTTTTTTTGGGGGGTGGGGGGGGGGGGTTATAGTTGCACAAACCGGTGGCTTGGAATTTCTGGATCAGTTATAAATAAATAAAATTAATATAACAGGTTTATGTTATAATCGACTTCATGATATGTTCTAGTTTTGCGTATGCTTTTTTTTCAGGGGGTGTCTCTTTTTATAGTTGCACAAACCGGTGGTTTTGAGTTTCTGGAACAGTTATAAATGAATCAAATTAATATAACAGGTTTATGTTATAATCGACTTCATGATATGTTCTAGTTTTTTATGTCATTTTTTTCGGGGGGTGTCTCTTTTTATAGTTGCACAAACCAGTTGTTTTGAGTTTCTTGAACAGTTAAAAGTAAATCAAATTAATATCACATATTTATTGTTATAATCGAGCTTACGGTAGTTTGTAATAATGTCGTGTTTAAAAAAAAAAGATTTATACTGCCTATCATGGATAAGTCTATATAGAAAGCCCACGCCTACACTTTTAGCGACCCAAGGGGTTTTTAACCTCCCACACCACATAGACATGGTATGAGAGCAACTGGCCTTTGATGACGCTGTAAGTCATACACAGCGGTGGAAATCTAAATTGGCAGAGGTGGGGACACAGGGAATCGAACCACCAACCTTCAGATTAGGAGTCTGACCTAGAAATAAGTCAGACACTCTAACCACTCTCCCACAGAGATCAACCATGTTGGTTAAAATGCTTGAGTTAGGAGATATTTCACTTGAAAAAATAGCTAAATGAATTTGTTGTGCACACCGAAATGCCAGATATATATAATCCAATCCTGCAAAGGTGCAGAGCCGAGCAGGGGGTCTAGCTTGGGATTTTCAGGTGGTACGGCAACTTTTTCGGACATGGCATAACACACTATAGTACATAAAACCAAAGACCCTATAATACTAAGACGGCTCACTCCCTGTCTCTCCCATGGTAATGTAAATTTCGCAGTGCCACCTTGTGGTGGGTTTGATCAGCCCAGCTGCTGGTTGGTGTTTCACATGTAAACACATACAATTATATTATCCATGATATAGGTAAGTATGAATACATATCAATATGAAATTGCTATGAACAAATACACATCATCATCAGCATCACCATCATCATCGCCATCATCACACATCTTTCACATTCATATATACATTTATACATATAATATAGCAACTGTTTAACCAAGAGAACAGCCAGTGCACCAAGTGGTGGGATTGATCATTTTGATTACACAGTACAGGCTGAATGAGCCGTCTTAGTATTATAGGGTCTTTGATAAAACACACCCACGTCGATCATATATTTTAATTTAGAAAATATATATTTGTTGTGGTACACAGCCACATACCTGTTTTACATGGAGGATAGCCCCCCAAGGGAATCAACAGTCGTGACTCAGTGTTTGAAACGGATTTATTAAAAAAATCAATCAAATCAGCAATCTCTTGCAGATCTACGCTATGGTTCGACAACGCATCTATCAAAGCTTTATAAGGTATGTTCCGATTATTGAATAATGTGCACCGAATTGTCGATATGCATCCCTTAACACTTTTAGTTCAAAGTGTTTTCAAACGCGTCTTATGTGTATTTATTATAACCCGCCAGCACTCACCAGTCGCAAACTCAAATCACCCTTAATACAGAGAACACAAAGACACACACGATGCAACGATTTTTAAAAATATCATATTTAATAAGAGGTGGATCTATACCACTGTTAGTGTTAGCTCTAATCGATAATCTTCCTTGCTGCCATTTGCATACCACCACTAAAGCGGGGGGATAAAGAGGGTGGATGGAGGGATCTGAAAGCATCGCAAAATCACAGGCTTGCATGAATGACCCTTCAAAACACCACAGCTCTAAATAGCAATGCGCTCTCCTGTGGGGGAGGGGAGCTAGTGATCTGTTATGGTCCAGGTGTTTCCTGGGTTGAGGTGGATCTGGTTGAGATGGTGTCCCGATGGTGCTTACGACAGATAAACGACGGGAACCCTCCCGACGTTATATTAATCTCAACTCCTTGTACTCACGCCTCAAACAACAAGACATCGATTTTTTTGTGTTAAACACTCGGATGTGGCGGTGGTGTTGGTGGTAGTGGGGGGGGAGGGGTGCGCCCACAGTGCTGGCTTTAGCCCGAGGGGACCGACCAACCGACCATAATATCGCCCACCCGATGGCATCAATCTTAGCCCATTTATATATGTATATATATATATATAATATTCATATAGGCCTACATGCATATATATATATATCAATCAATCAATGGGTGCCGTCTTCTCGAAGAAGGTTGGCTGCAATGGACCTCCATCTCTTCCTGTCATTCGTTCCTCTCACGCATTCCGCATAGCTCATTGCTGTCCACTCAGTGATGTTGTCCATCCATGTTGTTCTCCTTCTCCCTCTTGGTCTTTTCCCTTCTATCTTCCCTTCCAGTATTCTTCTCTGTGATTCCTGGTGTCGTATCATGTGGCCAAAGTATTTAATTTTTCTGTTTTTGATTGTTTGTATTATCTGTCTCTTTATTTTCATTCTTGTTAGGACCTCCACGTTGCTTATCATTGCTGTCCATGGAATTTTTAACATTCTTCTGTATTGCCACATTTCAAATGCCTCGAGCTTTGTTGTTATTGCTTTCTTCAAAGTCCATGTCTTGCAGCAATATAAAAGTGTAGACCACACATAGCATTTTAGCAGTCGGAGTCTTGTTTTTATATTGATGTCTCTAGATGTTAGTACTTTCTGCATCTTTAGAAATGTTGTTTTGGCAATGTTTATTCTCCGTTTAATCTCTCTTTCACATCCGCCATCACTAGTTATTAAATGGCCCAGATACACAAATGACTCTACCTGCTCCAAGATTACACCATTAACTTTTATCTCTGCTCTTGGTTTGTATTCCTTTCTGCTGACAACCATGGATTTTGTCTTCTTTACATTCATTTTGAGGCCACATCTCTCACTTTTTTCTTTTACTTCATCCACTATATCTTGTAGTCGATTTGATGATAAGGCTAGCAGTGCTGTATCGTCTGCGTAATTTGTGTTATTGATATTTCCACCTCCAACATTTATTCCTATGCTGTCATCTATTTCTCTGAAAATCATTTCCGTATAAATGTTGAAAATACTAGGTGATAGAACACATCCTTGTCGCACTCCACATTTGATCTTCACTTCTGATGTCAATGAGTCTCCAATTCTTACAACAGCATACTGTTCCCAGTAGAGGTTGGCCACAAGCCGAACGTCCTTACCGTCTAGACCGATTTTTTGTAGAGCTTCTATGAGTTTCCTATGATGTACTTTGTCAAATGCTTTAGCGTAGTCTATATAACATATGTATATATCCTTATCTACTTCTAGGTGTCTCTCAATTATTGTTCTCATGTTAAAAATGGCTTCCCTTGTTCCACTGTTTGGTCTGAATCCAAATTGCTCTTCTGATACCTCTCGATTAATTTTTCCTTTAATCCTTTCTAGTAGTATTTTGAGTAAAGCTTTAATAACATGGCTCATGAGGCTTATTGTTCTGAAATCCGAGCATTCCACCGCTTTTGGTTTCTTAGGAAGGGCAATAAATATAGATTTTCTTAAGTCTGATGGAATATATCCGGTGTTATATATGTCATTAAAAAGAGCAGTTATCCTTGTGATGCTATCTCCCTCCAAAGCTTTTAACATTTCAGAAGAGATATCATCTGTTCCTACTGCTTTCCCATTCCGAAGTTGCCCAATGGCTCTTATTACTTCGCTCTCCAGAATAGGAAGCCCATCAGTATTCCTCATCTCAGGTATTTCCTCTCTCTGCCCGTCAAAAAGTTCTTCGATATATTCAGACCATCTATGAGAGACTTCCTCTTCATCAAAAAGTAGTTGTCCTTTCTTATTCTTGATACATCCTCTTTGTTTCGAAGACTGCTTATTATTTGTCATTTCTCTGACCCTTTCGTACATATCCCTTGTCTGATGATTATTTTCAAGGGTTTCTATTTCCTCACATTTCGATCTCAGCCATCTTTCTTTTTCTTGGGAGCACTTGTTCTTTACTTCCCTGTCCATTCCATGGTATTTCATTGTATTCTTATGTATCTTCCTCTCTTTCATTAGTTGTAGGATTTCATCTGTCATCCATGCCTTCTGTGTTACCCTTTTTTTCAGTTGGAGCAATATTTCATTTATTTGTTTTAGGCTTTCATTGAAACACTTCCAGTTATTCTCCATTTTTGATTCTTTATTTTCATTTTGTTTGCTTAGTTCCATGAGTAAAGATTTGTATTTGTTGTTCACCTCCACTGCATAGGTTTTCCTCAGTTCTGGTTGTTTAAGTGCTGTGATGACATAGTATGGGCTCTTTATCTGTGAGGATTTCGACTTCCTCAGTTTGACTTCTATGGTGGCAATGAGTGGGTTATGATCCGAACCTATATCTGCACCTGGGTATGTTTTTATTCTATTTATACTGTTTTTAAATCTATATATATATATATAAATATATATATATGTATATATATAACCGACAGTATATCTATGAATGGGCATATACTTATAAACATGCATATATATGTATAGATATATACATATAGACATATCATAAATACACATAAATACACACATAAACATACATAGAAATATACAAACATACATAAAAATATACAAACATACATGGAAATATACATACAAATATTATATAAGTATGCATATCAATGCAAATTTCCTCCAGTGTGTGTAGCGCGAGGGAGCCCTGCCCACCAATTACCCCAACAGCTGGGGGGGGGGGGGGGGGCACCACCAATGCGCCAAGGAGGAATAGATATATACAGTATATGTTCCCCTCGCATTTATACTCGTATAATGTGTTATACATCACATAAATACATATATATACACATAGACATAAATACATATAGATATATACATATAGATATACATATAGATATAATATAGATATACATATTGATATAGATATACATATAGATATACATATATATATATATATACATATACATATACTAATACTATATAGATATACATATGCATAGAAATATACATATTATATGCATATATATATATCTTTACGTATATATATATGGATAGTGATAAGACCGTTATCGCTTGTCATAAGATCTGGAGTGCCCCCCACACCCCACCCAGGTGGGGGTGGGGTGGGGGTCCGGCATGCACCGCTCACCTCCCCCCCCCTCCCCCGCGCGGGGCGTGACACTCCACTCCAACCCTATATATTAGCGCGTGATTATGATACCATACATACAGCAGGCGCACAAAACAATTTCCTGAATGCTTGCTTTTCACTCTTTTTTTTAAATCCATGGAATTAATTTAATTACGAATGAAGCTAATGTCATATATATCCTTTATAAATATATTGTATTACTTTGTGGATTTTGCGAATATGGATTGATGAATCCCTCACCCCAATCCCAACACACTGCGCATCATCCCACCCATACCCAACATACACACACAGACACACACACACATACACACACACACACACTCACACACACACTCACTGCTCCGGCTCAGATTTTAAGAGGATGACAGGGGCTCAGATTCCTCTGTCATTTAAAACCCCTTTCACTCTGAATCTAGCTGTCAAAGCTACGTGTGGAGTGCCAGGTGCCCTCATCCCTCATAGATCCAGCCAGCGCGTATTGGTTTTCTGAGGCTAAATACATCCACTAAAATGCATTAGTTTTACAATGCACTGCCCTGCCCTGCGCCCCCCCCCCCACCCCCCGCCCTCTCTTTCTCTCTGTTATTCTCTCTGTCTGTCTATTTGTCTCTCTGTCGCACTCTGTCTCCCTCTCTTTCCCTACAAAAAAAAAGGATAATTCGCACGATGATACCCCACAATATTCCCCATTTAGTTGTTGTTATTGTTGTTGTTGTTTCAATAGTTGAATAATCAAGGGCAATTTCAACGGTGAATAATTGGGCTTCCTCATTCCAATGCCCCTTTCCCTATCCTACTGGTGCCAAGTGCAAGGTATCTTAGCGACAAATATGGAATTTTAAATTATTGGTTTGACTCTGCTATGTTTGTGGTTTTTTTGTGGGTTTTTGTTGTTGTTGTTTAACAAAATAATTATTTGGTGCTTGAAGGATTCTAGCTGTTTACATGTGTTTCGCGACAAAGATATAACCGCACAAATATTAGATAATCTAAATTGTTTCATTATTTTTTCTTTGGTATTACAAAAAGTTTACAACTGCCAAACACTGATTGTGATATTTCTCTAAAATGCCAGATTATTGGGAGTATTGTTTAGATATAACATCTACGTCTATGCTTGTATATTGAGGACCTACCAAATATGTTACGATTGCTTACGTGAACCTTTTTTCAATTTATAGTAGTGGTTTAAAGTCTGATGAAAATCTCAAATTTTCAAAGAAATATCAAATTTTCAAAACTAAAACAGTTATCTAGATTTGATTCTACATATCTAACTTAGATACTGGTGCACTTATTAAGCATTTGTCATCACATATTAGGGAATACTGAGTCAGTTTAATATAATCTGTTACTGCAGAAGCCTATGATGTCAGAGTTTTGGCAAGCTTGCCAAAATTAATTTAGCACGTTTGCACTTCAAAAATATAAAAAGTTAGCCATTTAAAATAAAAGTTACCACAAACTAAAGTAATATAGATTATAATGATCAACCTAATATATTTATCTCAGAAAACTTACAGAAACTCAAAACCATCTGACTATGCAACTTTAACCAAGCAAAAAAAACTTGTAAAATGCAAGTTGTATGACATTTCTTCACAACTTCAGTACCCTAGGAATCGCAATAAATATTTATGTATGTATGAATTATGTATGTATGTATAAGTTAATAAGTGTATGTATATGTGTGTATGTACATGTGTATGTATGTGTGTATATATGTATATTTGTATGCATGCATGTACATACCTACATGCATATGCATGTATGTATAAGTGTGTATATAATATGTATGTATGTATGGATGTATGTATACACACATGTATGTGTGTATGTATAATTCTATGTATGCATGTTTGTATGTATATATACATTCATGTATGTATGTGAGTGTATATTTAATATTTTGACTGGTCGCGGTGGCCGAATCGGTAGAGCACAGGCCTCGCGTGCGGAAGATCGGGAGTTCGTGAGTTCAGTTCCTGGTCGAGTCAAACCAATGACTTAAAAATTGATACTTGTCGCTTCCTATCCTGGTGCTCGGCATTATTAGGATAGGGCAAGTGTGCATGTGTGCATACACACATGCACACATAAATACACACATACACATTCATCATCATGTTGTCGGTCACGATGCAACAAAGACTGCTTTCATTATTTGATTGCCGCTCTCCGTTTAGCTCTCTGCTGTGAGAGTGATGTCCATGAGTCGGTCTTAATGTCTCTCAGCTTCAGGTTTCTCTTGATGGTATCCTTGAACTGGAGACGAGGGTGCCCTCTCTTTCTGTAACCAGAAGACAGTTGAGAATAGAGGATCTGCTTTGGTAGCCTGTCTGATGACATCCTCATGAGGTGTCCAGTCCACCGGAGATTCTTTTTGATCAGAATATCTTCCATAGAGGGCAGCCCCATCCGTTCGAGTAGTTCCTTATTTGTCACTTTATCCTTCCAGGTTAGCCTCATGATTGAATGCAGATGTCGCATCATGCAGGCATGCAACTTTTCACCTGTCATCTGTACACTGTCCAGGCCTCGGCTCCGTATAGTAGGGTGGATAGCACGATTACACGGTAGATCTTGCCTTTAACCCGCATGGACACATGGTGGTTGTTCCAGAGTCTGTGGCGTTGTCGGCCGAAAGATGCGCTAGCCTTGGCCATCCTCCTTTGAATTTCAGCATCATACACATTCATACATACATATAAACATACATGCAAACATACAAACATAATACACAAATACACATATATATATATATACAGATATACATACATACATACACAACAACAATGCGGCACATGCCAGCCCTCAATGTCAACTTCAGTACCGACCTTTGACGCACTCATAGCTGGCGGCCAGGTAGGCTGTCAGGTCATTGGAGCAGTCGTGGTTGCCGTGCAGGTTGGTGACAACATACTGACACTCGCGGCGCCCCGAGCACTCGCGGTGCATTGTGGGTAGGACGTTAGTTCCGCACCCGATGAACCCGAAGTCTCTGTTGACGCAGCGACCGAGGTGCATCCGGCCGTAGACGGCGTTCGAGAAGACGACCATTTCGTCCTCGGCACATTTAGCGTTGAAAACCTCCCATTGACAGTACTCCGCAGGACCTGAAAATGGTAAAACAATAAAACAAGAAGGTCAGATGTAGGTTTATTGGCAGTTATACTCGAGAAGACGACCATTTCGTCCTCGGCACATTTAGCGTTGAACACCTCCCATTGACAGTACTCCGCAGGACCTGAAAATGGTTTTTAAAAAACAAGACGGTCAGATGTAGCTTTATTGGCAGTTATACTCGAGAAGACGACCATTGCATCCTCCATACACTTAGCGTTGAACACCTCCCATTGACAGTACTCCGCAGGGCCTGAAAACGGTTAAAAAAACAAGAACGTCAGATGTAGGTTTATTCGGGTTTTACTCGAGAAGACGACCATCGCGTTCTCCACACACTTAGCATTGAACACCTCCCATTGACAGTACTCCGCAGGACCTGAAAATGGTAAAACAATAAAACAAGAAGGTCAGATGTAGGTTTATTGGCGGTTTTAGTCGAGAAGACGACCATTGCGTCCTCCATACACTTAGCATTGAACACCTCCCATTGACAGTACTCCAAAGGACCTGAAAACGGTTAAAAAAACAAGAATGTCATATGTAGGTTTATTGGGGTTTTACTGGAGAAGACGACTGTCTCGCCCTCAGCTCACTTAGTGTTTCACACCTCCCATTGACAGAAGGACCTGAAAACAGTTTAAAAAAAACAAGATCGTCAGATGTAGGTTTATTGGGATTTTACTCGAGAAGACGACTGTCTCGCCCTCAGCTCACTTAGTGTTGAACACCTCCCATTGACAGAAGGACCTGAAAACAGTTTAAAAAAAACAAGATCGTCAGATGTAGGTTTATTGGGATTTTACTCGAGAAGACGACTGTCTCGCCCTCAGCTCACTTAGTGTTGAACACCTCCCATTGACAGAAGGATCTGAAAACAGTTTTTAAAAAAAACAAGATCGTCAGATGTAGGTTTATTGGGATTTTACTCGAGAAGACGACTGTCTCGCCCTCGGCACACTTATCATTGAACACCTCCCATTAATGCCTGGTACACACCTACCGTATAGGATTCGCGCACTAAAACTCGCGACTCGACCCGACCCGCTTAAAACTGAAAACGGGCCGATTCATTTTTCGAATCGCGAATCACAATCGTAATCGGCTCGTTTTAGCCCTAAAACTGACGAATCGCAATCGCTAGGTGTGCGCGGGGAGCGCACACCTAGCGATTTTTGTGCGCGAAACTGGCAGTTTTAGATCGTATACGGTAGGTGGGTGCGCACAAATGGTAGGTGTGTACTAGGCATTACAGTACTCTGCAGGACCTGGCAACAATTAACCAAACAAATTAAACAAACAAAAAACACTATTACATATAGATTTGTTTTATTAGTGTTTTACGTCGTAACAACCAATTTGGGATGACGGTCACAGCAAATTTGTGGCGACCTCTAACTTAGCACTGCCCGACTAAGAGTAAGATACTGTGCCACCAGCACCATGACCCGATACCCCACTCAGCCACATTATGCCGACTCTAAACTGACCAGTCCTTGTCCCCTTTCTAGTGATGCCGAGCACCAGGCCATCTGGATACAAGCATAAATTCATTAAGTCGTTTGTTTGACACGTCGACCATGAATTGATTGGTCCCATGAACTCTCCGATGCTCTATCAACTCGACCATCCCGCCAGGGCATTGGTAACATCAGTTACGGGTTACTTCGTATTTTGCAGCCCCGTGACGTCACTTCCGGTACTAGCCTGCATTTGGGGTAGCCTCCTAAAAGGGTGTAATGGATTCCGGGTCTAATCGCTAATTGGTCTCGTTAATTCTCACGTGTTGTTGGGTAATTGGCCGTTCACTGTCACTTTCCAATGAAAATGAATTGTTAAATCGAGATGGAGTAATGTCGGAATTGAGCTGGACTGAAGAGCCTTATCGTGTTGTTTACTTAGTTAGAGATCGAGCCGTTAATCATTAAAATGTTCATAATTTTTTTATGTAGATATTTATATCGCTCATTCTCCCACCTTTTTCACACCCCGTGCATTAACGTTGCATAGTCCGATGGTTTTGAGTTTCTGTCATTTTCTGAGATAAATATACTAGATGGAACGCCATAACCTACATTACTTTAGTTTGAAGTAACTTTTATTTTAGATGGTTAACTTTGGAGATATTTGAAGTACAACCATGCAAAATTAATTTTGGCTAGCACACCAAAAAAATGACACCACAGGCTTCTGCAATAACAAGAGCCACCGAACCTCAGATCAGGTCAGATGCCTGATCTGAGGGTCGGCGTTTCGAGTCTCCGTGCCCCCCCCCCCCACCTCTGCCAATTTGGATTTCCACCCCTGTGTATAACTTACAGTGTCATCAAAGGCCGGTTGCTCTCATACCATGTCTATATGGTGTGGGAGGTTAAAAATCCCCTGGGTCGGTAAAGGTTTAGGCCCAGGCTTTCTATTGACAAACTGGCCACAGCAGGAGCATCCACATCGTGGGCCTGGGAATCAGCTATCTGATTGCAAATCCTGCTACCACCATCCACCACCGAGAGCATGTCCTCATACCTCTGTTTGAAAATCCCTTGAGATAACTGGTGGAAGGACACAATGAAGAAGAAGACTATGGTGACAAATCTTTAATAAGTGCACCAGTATCCAAATTAGATATGTAGAATCAAACCTAGATAATTGTTTTGGTTTTGAAAATTTGATATTTTAATCGGACTATGCAGCTTTAATGTCTAATGAATTATAGCTAGATGTTTCTGAAGAGAGGGCTTTCTTGTGAATTGTATAATATATAAATATATGAATGTGTAAATATATGAATATATAGACAGTACAACCCCATTAAACCAAGGTCGGTTAAACCAAACGATTGATTAATCCAAACGTTTTTCGGCGGCCTGGCAAAAAGTTTGACGCTTCGGCGGCCTGGTATAAAAATGTTGGTTAAACCAAAGTCGGTTAATCCAAAGTGTCGGTTAATCCAAATAAAATTGTCGGCCCCAGGCCACTTCCGGTACAGTTAAACCAAACTTTCATGTGGTTTTAAGGTCATCCGAGACTTTTTTATATATGATAAATGGTAGTATTTTCCCAGGTCGTCGAAAAAAGTTAGGATTGACCGATCATTTGATTTAACTGAGGTTGGTTTAATGGGGTTAAACTGTATATACATAAAAAAACAATAATCATAGTGTCCACATACATTGTCCATTCATAATGCGCCCCCGTTTTTGCCAAAGCCAAGTCAAAGTCAAAGCTCGGTTAAACCAATGATCGGTTAATCCAAACAAATTTCTAGGATCCAACGGGGTTATAGTGTATTAATAATCAAACGTACATACAACCACATCGTGTGCCCATGCTGATCAATCAACCCTATTATTATTAACAGAACCCATGCAACAAATTCCAATTTCCCCAACCATCCAATTCCTAGTTCCATTATAATAATACATATTAAGTTGGTTGGTTGTTGGAGCTTTACGTCCTGCCAACATCTACACTGATCTAAGGTCATATCAGCATGGGTACATACTTGTGACAGTGCGCACTCATAACAACTTTATAGTGCTGTCCCACTGAGAAATCAGGCCGCCAGCACCATGACCCAATATCCCACTCAACTCACATTATCCTGACACTGAGCTAACCCAGTCCTTCATATATCCTATTAATGCCGAGTGCCAAGGTAGTATGTGACAAGTATCAATTTGATATGTTATTGGTTTGACTCGACCGGGAATTGAACTCCCGATCTCCCGCATGGGAGGACTGCGCTCTACCGATTCGGCTACAGCGCCCGTTAAAAAAAGATATATCCTCTTTATTCTGCTTATATATAATTATCAGGTAGAAGTAACCAACCGGTATTGGGACAGGCAGCACCTGTTGACCAGCTGCACTTGCTTACCTGTCCCCACAGGCAACTGTGCTCCAAGCCGCTCCAGCTGCGGCACAGAGAACCTTCCAGAAACAGCACACACTAGATTCCTCTGACCGCTTAGCATAATATTTGCATAACGGTGAACATTTATACATGTATACACATATTGAAGAGCTCATTTCTAAAACGCAATAAGCGCCAAATCCGATAAATGGGTTTGCAATGCCAATACCAAGTTCATAGATCGTGTTTTGGAAAAGGCAAATGTGAATTATGAACAGGGAGCTAAGTGTACCAAACCCCGCACCGGCCAACAACGAACGGAGAGGAGAAGCTGCCTCGTGGCTGGCCCTACCAGTCTCCTGCACGCGCACCCCCTCCTTTGTTCGCCACACACCCAGGAGCAACAGCTCTTCAGTGCGCACGCGCGCCCCGGGCGGAAGTCTGGTACAAGATGAGTCCCGGCGGACCGGTCACGTGTCCCGGCGGACCGGCGCAGCGGTCACGTCGGGGACGAGTAAACAAAGCAGTCGTCGCAAAGGGAGAGGGTAGATTTGGAAGACGGTCATACTCATAGTTCATTCATGCTGGTTGGTGGCCAATAACTGAATAAAGGGAGCGGGGCCCGGCACGCACGTTGGTTGGTTGTTGGAGTTTGACGTACTGCCAACATGTAAAGGCTGCATTCCATATACGCGTAATGCGTAATGCGAATGCGAATGCGAATGCGACAAAAAATCGAAACGCCTTGAAACCTATAAGCTACATTCCATACACGCGTAATGCGTAATGCGAATGCGAATGCATCAGAAATCCATTATCCCGATCGCTCCATGTAGCGATCGGTGCGTAATGCGTAATGCGTAAAGGTGGTGCGAATAGAAAAGCATCAGTCGCATTTGTCCATTGATATAAGGTTGGAGGAGGCGACTGATAATTACGGACAGCCGGGACAAGGTGGTGCGAACAGAAAAGCATCAGTCGCATTTGTCCATTGATATAAGGCTGGAGGAGGCGACTGATAATTACGGACAGCCGGTCTTCATGAGAAATATGAAGAATGGGACGGTGCAAACATGCAGGTGCAGAGTGCTTCCTAACAGGTCCGCCGCATAAACCTACATGTTTGCACCGTCCCATTCTTCATATTTCTCATGAAGACTGCTTCCTCACAGGTCCGCCGCATAAACGTACATGTTTGCACCGTCCCATTCTTCATATTTTTCATGAAGACTGCTTCCTCACAGGTCCGCCGCATAAACCTACATGTTTGCACCGTCCCATTCTTCATATTTCTCATTTCTGTGTTTATGTGTGCGTGTGTGTCTCTGTGTGTGTGTGTCTCTGTGTTGTGTCTCTGTTTCTGTGTGTGTGTCTGTGTGTGTATCTCGGTGTCTCTGTGTGTGTCTCTGTGTTTCTGTGTGTGTCTGTGTGTGTGTGTCTCTGTGTGTGTGTCTGTGTGTGTGTCTGTGTGTGTGTCTCTGTGTCTGTGTGTGTGTGTCTCTGTGTCTGTGTGTATGTCTCTGTGTGTGTGTCTGTGTGTGTGTGTCTCTGTGTATCTGTGTGTGTCTCTGTGTGTGTCTCTGTGTGTGTATCTGTGTCTGTGTGGGTGTGTGTGTCTGTGTGTGTGTCTCTGTGTCTGTGTTTCTGTGTGTGTATCTGTGTCTGTGTGTGTGTATATGTGTCTGTGTGTGTCTCTTTGTCAGAGACACAGAGACACAGACACACACATATAGACACACACAGAGTCACACACACACAGACACACACAGAGACACACACAGAGACACAGAGACAAACACACTTTTTATATACTTTTTATATACTTCACTGCATAACGCATGGGGCGGGCCTGTTAGGAAGCAGTCTTCATGAGAATATGAAGAATGGGACGGTGCAAACATGGCTCAGTTTAGCTTGCTTTGAGGGATGTTAGGACCGTCCCAAATATGAAGACTGCTTCCTCACAGGTCCGCTGCATAAACCTACATGTTTATAGGCATGTAAAGAGTCTTTTAAACCCTGTAACTACACGACCAAAGGCTAGCTAAATGACCAAAGGCTAGCCCCCAGTCTTTATCCCTGTATCTACATAGATCTATATAATACATGTCTATATGTGTATATATGTCTATACGTGTATATATAGGTATGTATATATATATATATTTATATATATAATACATGCAGACAGATGGATAGACACATGTACTTTTTATATACTTCTCTGCATAACGCATAACGCATAACACAATACGCATTACGCGTATATGGAATGCTGGCATTCGCATAACGCATAACGCGTAACACATAACGCATTACGCATTACGCGTATATGGAATGCGCCCTTAAGTTCATATCAGGATGGGCATCGACTTGCGACAGGGCCCACGCATGGTGACTTTATAGTGCTGCCCCACTGGGAGACCGGGCCACCAGCACCATGAACTGATATTTCACTCAGTCACATTATCCTCACACTGAGCCAACCAGTCCCTGCCCTATTCTAATAATGGCGTGCACCTGGCTAGGGAGTGACAAGTATAAATTTTAAAGTCATTGGTTTGACTTGACCAGGATTAGAAACCGTGGGTTCTAATCTACCAAAACGGGAGACGGACGCTCAACTCATTCTGACATCCCACCTGGATAGGGAGGCAGGGCAGGGGATGTCAGTGCCAATACCCAATACTGCACACATGATTCACTGACTACCGCAACTAAAATGACTCAACCTTTTTAACAGACAAACAAACCAAAAGTTGACATATGCAGGTTTAAAAAGTAATTAAAAAATCGGTGGTTGGAATTTGCGGACATATCCTGCATATATTTATTTGACTACAGTATAACCCTGTTAAACCAAGTTCGGTTATTCCAAACGATCAGTTAATCCAAACTTTTGTCGGCGGCCCGGCAAAATACTACCATTTATCATATAAAAACGTTGGTTAAACCAAAGTCGGTTAATCCAAATTATCGGTTAATCCAAACAAAATTGTCAGACCCCAGGCCACTTCTGGACATGTTAAACCAAACTTTCATGTGGTTATAAGGTCATCTGAGACCCGACTGAATTTTGTATACGATAAATGGTAGTATTTTGCCAGTCCTGCCAACAAAAGTTTGGATTAACCGATCATTTGGTTTAACCAAGTTTGGTTTAACGGAGTTACACTGTATACACATAAAAAAACATAATCAAAGTTTCCACATGTATTGTATATTACATGTGCAATACACGCTTACTCAAAGTCAAAGTCAAAGCCAAAGCTTGGTTAAACCAATGATCGGTTAATCCAAACACATATACAGTATAACCCCATTAAACCAAGCTCACCTAAACCAAACGATATGTTGAGCCAAACAGTTTTAGGTGGCCTGGCAAAATACTACCATTTATCATATAAAAAAGTTGGTTAAACCAAAGTCGGTTAATCCAAATTATCGGTTGATCCAAACAACATTGTCGGACCCCAGGCCACTCCGGTATGGTTAAACCAAACTTTCATGTGGTTGGAAAGTCATCTGAGACCCCACTGACTTTTTTAAATATGATAAATGGTAGTATTTTGCCGGACCACCGAAAATATGTTGTATTAACTGATCATTTGCTTTAACCGAGCTTGGTTTAACAGGGTTATACTATACATACATTAAACAAACAATAATCAAAGTGTCCACATACAGGTAGAAGTAACCATGCTTACTCAAAGTCAAAGTCAAAGCCAAAGCTGTGTTAATCCAATGATCGGTTAATCCAAACAAATTTCTAGGGTCCCTTCAAATTTGGTTTAACGGAGTTATACTCTACTGGGAAACTTCATCGAGGTATCTGATAATATACATAGTTCTTATTTATTTCAGTTCACTGTTCTTAAGCAGGGAGAAATATCAATTGTATACAACTGGTTGTTGATTAATCAGGAGAAATTATAATCAGGAACAATTGGTTTTCCCCATTACATATCCATTCTACTTATCCTTGTCCCATCCTAGTAATGCTGAGCACCAGTCTATGTAATTACTGTAATTGTCGGAATTATGGGGAATAACATTCAATAATACATATATAATATATATAGAAAAAGAGAGAGAGGGTCGAAGAGTGAAAGAGAGAGAGGTTGAGAGAAATGACAGAATGAGAGAAAGAAAGACAGAGCGAGAAAGAGAGAAAGTGGGTGGGAGAGAAGGGGGGAAATCATGGGTTCGATCCCCAGCTGAGTCAAAGCAAATACCTACACCCAAAATAATGTCAATGGTTTTAGTTATCGTACACTGTGGGCGCTGGGGATGGGGCAGAGGGGGTCAGAGGGGATGGGAGGGCATGAGGAGGCAAGATTTTTTAGTAAAACAGAGCTAAGCACTGAATGGTGAAATGTTAGTCGGCAATGCGTTATCAGCGCACTGCAGTAGTGATCTCTGCAAATCTGGTGCGTACGGGGCGCGGGTGGGGGGGGGGGGTGGCGGGGAAGGGGAAGGGGAGGACGGTGGTGGGGAAGGGGGGGGGGGGATGGGGAGGAGGGTTCCGGGGAAGGGGGAGAGGAGCGGGGGAGGGGGGTTACGGGAAGGGTGACGGGGGTGGGTGACGGGGAATGGGAGGAGGGTGGAAGGGAATGGAAGGAGGGTGGCGGGGAAGGGGAGGAGAGTGACGGGGAAGGGGGAGGTGGGTGATTAGGTTATGGGGGGGTGTGGGGGGTGCACTGTGGGACAATGGGGGGGGGGGGGAGGGTAGGGTACAGGGGGAGCAGGGTACAATGCATGCGTATTAGGGATGCGTGAGGTTGGCTGCGCGCAACTCTCTCGTAATGTGCCTTGTCAAATCAGCCGGGTAGAGGGGCCACGACGGGGGGACGGGGGACATGAGGCGGGGGACTGGGAACCGGGGACGGGGGACGAGGGACGGGGGACGGGGGACGGGGGACGGGGGACGGGGGACGGGGGACGGGGGACGGGGGGACGGGGGACGGGGGACGGGGGACGGGGGACCGGGAGACGGGGGACTGTTAGACGGGTAGACTGGGTAAACTGAGGAGACTGGGGAAATTGGGGAGACTGGGGAGACTGGGGGAGACGGAGGAGATGGGGGTAGAGGGGCTGATGGGAGAGACGGGGGGAGACGGGAGGAGACGGTGAGAGATGGGGGGGGGGAGACGGGGGAAGACGGAGGGAGACGGGGGGGGGGGGGGACAGGGGGAGACGGGGGTGGCGCGTGGCATGGAGGCTCACGGCGGCGCGTGTGGTAGAGGCGGCGGGTCCTGGAGTGATGGTGAGGACGAGACAAGGGGAGGCGGCCCGGCATCCTGATGAATGGAGGCCAGAGATAAATACTCGCCGCGCACCAGCCCAGTCACGACACGACGTTAATTCCCCGTTCTCCCGCCCGTGGGCGGTGCGGTGCGGGGCGGTCTCTAGCTCCAGTTAAGCCGGCACGTGGTGGCCGGTGACGTCACACAGAACGCACACGTAGCGTTAGATCTCAAAGGCGCCGTGTATTCTCAGTCCACACACCGTGCGCATGCCATGCGTACTATTTACGACCAGACCGTAATTTTCCGAATTATGGCGAATAACAGAAGCATATGTAAACAAAAATTCCTCCAGTGCGACTGCGAGTGACACTGGTCAACATCTGGTTAAAGCTGCATAGTCCGATGAAAAAACAAATTTTCAAAACCAAAACACTTATTTAGATGTTATGTTACATATCTGACTCAGATACTGGTGCACTTATTAAACATTTGTCACCAAACAGAAGGGATCTGAATAGAACATGGTACTGCATAAAGGCCTATGGTGTCAGAGTTTTTGCATGCTTGCCTAAATTAATTTGTCATGGTTGCACTTCAAATATCTCAAAAGTTAGCTATTTTAAATAAAGGTGACTTGAAGCTGAAGTAAGGTAGATGATACCGATCAACCTAATATATTTATCTCAGAAACATGACAGAAACCTAAAACCATCGGACTATAGAACTTTAAGGAGAGGTGGGCTGAGATGACGCCATTCGGAGAGTGTTGCGTCTTACGGAGTATAACAATAACCATAATAATAAGTAATATTTCCTTCCATATATTCATACTCGCTTAATAGGTTATACATCGCATATGTATATATATATATCAGTCAAGCTACATATATGTCTGTATGTATGTCTGTAGGTATGTATATACATATATATATATATATACATATATCATAAGTAATATTGGAAAGAGAGGGCGCCCTCGTCTCCGGTTCAAGGATACCATCAAGAGAAACCTGAAGCTGAGAGACATTAAGACTGACACTCTCACAGCAGAGAGCTAAATGGAGAGTGATGGTCAAGTAATGAAAGCAGTCTTTGTCGCATTGCAACCATGATGATGATGATGTCATATATATACGTCCTATACATAAACAAATGTCACCTTATGACGACCATGTCTAATGATTGGCACTACTACTACTAGCAGGTTGCAAATACATGTTATTTCAATGTCGGGATAATGTGACTGAGTGGGATACTACTTGTGTGTGTATATTGTGTGTGTGTATATAATATATACATACACACATACGTTGCATTGCATTGGGTATATATAATATATGCACGTATATGTCTTGGTATATGTCATCGCTGATTCACATGTTACCTTCACACATATGGCGACCAGACGGGATGGCCGAATGAGTAAGAGCGTCTGTCTCCCATGCTGGTAGATCTTGGGGTCGTGGGTTCGAACACTGGTCGAGTCAAACCAATGAATTAAAAATTGATACTTGTTGCTTCCTAGCCAGGCGCTCGGCATTATTAGGACAGGGCAAGGACTTGTGTGCTCAGTGTCAGGATAATGTGACTGAGTGGGATACCAGATCATGGTGCCGATGGCCTGGTTTCCCAGTGGGACAGCACTATAAAGTTGACATGAGTGCGCACTGTCACAAGTCAGTACCCATCCTGATATGACCTTATATGTTGCTAGGATGTAAAACAACAACAACAACAAAAACAAACAACCTACACACATAATATGGTCGTGTTTTTATACGTGCTTTACCTATGCTGTACAGAGGGGTATGTTCTTTCGTGTAATATGTCCCTCTATGACAGTATGGGTGAGTAGGAAAAAAAAGTGTGAGGTGTGTGTTGGGTGGAGGGGGGGGGGGGTAACCACCAAGTAGCAGAGCACCACTCTATCCTAGCTGTGCAGTTACCGTGCCCCATCATCTCTTGTCATTTTGCCTCGCTTTTATTACACGAGATTCTCGTATAGCTCGGCTTATATTTCACAGCCGTGTCGGCAGACAAGCGCGTTTCTCCCCCCACCCAGACACCCAAGACAAAAACGGAAAAATTGAAATTCACAAAGAAGCGAGTATAGCCCCCCTTGTGTTACGCGTTCATATAACATTACACAATCAGAATCATATAATGAACAATTGGGGGTATGGTGTGTGTGGAGAGGTGGAGGGGGAGCGCGGAGGGTGGAGGCTTTTTCATTTGGCGCGCGTGTGTAGACGTGGTGGTGCTGCTTATGTATTTGTTTGCTCCCCCCCCCCCCCCCATCCGCGCGTCCTAGAAAGAAATATTGCACATCGGCCACCCTCATTTCACCCTCACTTTACCCCCGTCCCCCGAGCCCCCCCCCCCCCCCCCAACCCCCGAGCCCCCGCCCCCCAACCCCCGCCCACCCCCACCAACCCCACGCACACCCACTTCTGTCCGAGCCCCCTCCCCCTCTTCCTCACTTCCTCCCCGTCCCATGGGATCTCCAACGTTGATAACATGCGTGCACAAAAAAAATATTGATTTTTTTCCCCATCCCACCTCCCACCTCCCACCTCCCACCTCCCTCCCCCATCTCGCTTGGCGGTCACGTTTTTCATAATGACACTGCACGATGAGTCAGAGCCTCGCCGCAGTGCCCTATACCAACCAACATGTGCGCCCTCCTTATCATAGTGCTGCGCAAAATTTGCCAACAGGTGGCGCCACGGCCACTATTGTCTTGGGGCGCTATGCAGTAAAGCAGCAGTCAGCGCCGCCTTCCGACCCCCCCACCCCCCATACCCACACACCCACACACCCGACCCCCCGACCCCCACCCAACCCACACCCACACCCACATTCACACCCACACCCACAACTATCCCTGGTACAGTGGTGCCCACGCACAACCTTACATTGTGTGGGCATTGTTGCATTGAAACAAAAAAAAACCCAGAGATTCAAACTATAAAAAAGACAAGGAAAATCGAAAATAAAAACTGCGTTTAGATTTTTTTTCTCCTTAAGCGATCTCTTAAAGTTGCCTAGTCCGATGACTTTGAATATCTGCAAATTTCCGAGATAAATACATTATATTGATGATTATCATCTACATTACTTTAGTTTGAAATACCTTCACTTTTTAAACGGTTAGTTTTGGATATATTTGAAGTGAAAACATGATTACCGTATATGTCCCAATATATGCGCACTGCGCGAGTGCAGACACATGGATGAGTGTCTATTCAAAGTTAAAGAATTTCATGGATTTGTTTTTGTCGTGCCTCTAAAATAAAGTGGGATTGTCTTATTTAATGCGCATTCTGTCAAAATATGATCATACATTTTTATTTGTCTTTGTCATGCCTCTGAAATAAAGTGGGATTGTCTTATTTTATGTGGATTCAGTCTGAATATGATCGTAAATTTGTGTGCGCTTTCAATCTTGAAATGAGGTGTGTGCTTCTATTGGGTAGCGTGCTTCTATTGGGACATATACAGTATTTAATTTAGGCAAGCATGCTAAAAATCCCGACACTGTAGGCTTTAGAGGTAACATATTCTATTATATTGACTTGGTATTACCTTCTGTGGGGAAACATCTACTTAATGAGTGTAGCACTAGCAGTATCGAAGTTTGATATGTAGAACCAAATCAAGATAAGTGTTTGGGTTTTGAAAATTTGATGCTTTAATCGGACTATGCGGCTTTAACTAAGTTTAAACAGTGTCGAATTTGACATTTCTCAAAACATTGCATTATGCCATTTTCTGCACCTTCTCCTACCTACAGCTATAGCTATAACTATAACTATAACTATAGCTATAGCTATAGTTATAGTTATAACTATAGCTATAGCTATAGTTATAACTATGGTAAAACCTCTCTGTACCGACCGCTGCACAGATCGACCACTCCCCTATATCGATCGCTTTATTTGGGTCCCAAAAATATCATCGTAAGGATATTCTAACTCTCTAAACCGACCACCTCCCTAAATGGACCACTTTAAGTCAGTCCCATGGTCGGTCGATTTAGAGAGGGTTTACTGTATAACAATAGCCATAGTTACACCAGGCTTGTGGAATTTAGTGGGACGAGGGCGGGGGGGTGACAGACAATTCTGCAAATGGTTAGTTATGACACCATCGTCTGTATCTTCTCAGATTTCGCCTCATTTTCACCTCCTGGAAGCATTGAACATGACCTACTTTTAAGCCAATTTAGGTCAGTGGCCAGGAATTTATGAGTATACAGTGAAACCTCTCTAAAGCGACCGACCTTGGGACAGAATTTAAGAGGTTCATTGAGGGAGGTGGTCGGTTTAGGGCGTTAAAATATGGTGACAATGGTATTGTTGGTACCCAAATAAAGCGATCGATTTGGGGAGTGGTCGATCTGTGGAGGTGGTCGGTTAGAGAGGTTTTACTGTATCTCTAAAGTGAAACCTCAGTGTCAGGGCAGGCTTACACATTGGGGTACTTGTAATGTCGACGATCACCCTATCCCCCCTACCACCCACCCCAATGGGCCCCCCCCCCCTCCCCTGCCACCACCCTTAACCATCATGAACAAACCATCAACACACCGAACATCCTACACAACTATCAATCTGTTTAAACACATTGAACATTATATAAGGCAGACAAAATGTCTTGTCAACTCTGAACTTAACTTGTTTTATAAGAGAAAAACTCTAACCCACAACGATTATTTGAGTTGCCCCGAGTATACACCTTCTACTCAGTGCTGCTCCCCATTTTTGCATGAACTACAGTGACTGGTGCTGTACATTATACAGCAGGAGCCACTCCCTTAATTCTACAGGATCGGTGCTGTAACTAATACAGCACTGATCAAACTTAGATTATTGAGACTGTCAATTCTAATAGTAAGATGGCCGGAAGACCAGTGCTCAGGCACTGACAAATGTCACGTTGAGATGAATAAATACTTTACCAAAAAAAACACCCAAAAACAAATAAAAACATATACTAACCGCAAAGCTATAGTAGACCGATACACTTTAAATGAATCATGCAACCATTATCTCCATAATCCCAAATCCACTACTACCTGTAACAGCAAGTCATAGCCATTATATCAATGTCTCCTCACAGGTATGATCAGCAAATCAATGATATAGTGTAAAGGTAAATGGCTGTTCTCCAGTCTACATGTACAAAATAAGATCCCTGTATTATTTGTGTATGCTAGGACATACAACCATAACAAAGAGACACTAACTCATCTCCCCCATCTCCCCCATCTCCCCCCATCTCCCCCGTCTCCCCCCATCTCCCCCCGTCTCCCCCGTCTACCCCCCGTCTCCCCCCGTCTCCCCCCGTCTCCCCCCGTCTCCCCCCGTCTCCCCCATCTCCCCCCGTCTCTGATTTCAACCTGCTACTGTCTATATTGTTCATACTATCTCATCATCTCATCCATAATTGTTAAGGCCAAAATACCAGTGGCCTTGTTAGTGAAAAATTATATTAATTACTAGTTAAGTGGAATACAAATTTTGAACAAAATATATTTTGTAAACCACAGTCTATATAGGCATATCCGGGTACCAATGCGTACAGACGTGCTAATGACAGACGCGCGTGAAATTGTCCTTATGCCACACGCTCATAAAATATGGTTCTCGGATCCTGCTTCTAGCTGTTGGATCCGGTCGCCGCCGCCATCTTTGAGTTTGAGGAAGATATTGTGCTTGTATTTTATTGCAGTATAATACCTTAATAGACAGTAGCGCACGTTTGGTCGGGTTGTTTTTTAATACTATTATGTCCTACCAACAAAATAATCAGATAATAGCAATGTTGTGACTGGGGAAGACGGGGGGAGACTCAGGGGAGACGGGGGAGACGGGGGGAGAAGGGGGGAGAAGGGGAGGGCGAAACGGGGGGGGGCTCGGGGAGCTGGGAGACGGGGGGACGGAGTGGAGGGAGACAGTAGCGGGGGACTCGGGAGAGACAAGGGAGACGGGGATAGATGGGGGAGACGGGGAGAGACGGGGGGAGATGGGGGGGGGGAACTCGGGAGAGACAAGGGAGACGGGGGTAGATGGGGGAGATGTGGGGAGACGGGGGAGACGGGGGGAGACGGGGGGAGAGGAGTTAGTGTCTATTTTTTATGGTTGTATGTCCTAGCAACACCTAAGGACATATATAGCTGAATAGGTATCAATTTGTCAATTTTATTATTATGTTGCCCCACTGGGAGTTTAGCCTGTATGCTCGGGGTTCTGCGCATGCGCGTATTCGATTAACATGACCCTGGTGACTCGGGTCACCTGAGTTGGTAGAAATTCAAATAGAACACCACGAGTGGATTTGACAAAAACACATGCTGTGTGCAAAAACATGTGCCGTGTCCAAAAAGTCCCGAGCCCAGCTTGACTGGGGTTGGCTAGGAGCGATGACATCACATTTGTGCGTCAAAAAGTCACTCGGGTCACCCGAGTTGATTAATCAAATATGTTGAAATGCCGTTCGATTTTGACGCATGCGCAGAACCCCGAGCGTATACTCTAAACCCACTGAGAATTGAAACCGCGACACCGGAAAGGTATTATCTATTTACTAACGCCTTTTCCGTTTTTACAATCTCCTTCTGGGATGCTTTATTACCTCCTTGGCCAAACCCGATGGGATAAATTATGGATGTGGGGGGCGGGGCGCGGGGGCGCGTGGGGGAGGGGGTATTACACAATAAATATGACTGTTATGTGGATGGATTCTCACTGAGAGGGTTAAACGAGCCGATGGAATATGCATTTCTAATTTGAAATCATTCACTTGTACGCACTCATAATAATGGCAATAATAAGGGCGCTTCAGTATTTAATGAGAATGCGCGATATCGGAATATTAAAGCTGCATGGTCAGATGGTAGTCAGAAATTGTCATTATGTTGTTTTGGCATGCTGAATATATTTAATTAAAGTTGCATAGTCCGATGGTTTTGAGTTTCTGTCATTTTCTGACATAACTATATTAGGTTGATCGTTATAATCCACCTTACTTTAGTTTGAGTTAACTTTTATTTTAAATGATCAACTTTTGAGATATTTGAAGTGCAAACATGACAAATTAATTTCTGACACCATAGGCTTCTACAGTAACAATTTATATTAAATTGCCTCAGTATCCCCATCTGTGTGGCGCCAAATGTTTAATACATACTTCAGTATCTAAGTTAGGATATATAGAATAAAATCTAGATAATTGTTTTGGTTTTTAAAAATGTGATGTTTTCAGCTTTAAATTCGAGGATGAATCGAGCAAACCTGGGACTCATTCAGTGGGAGGATGAATATCCCGTGTATACCGGAAGTGCATGGTGGTGATATTCATCCGCCTAGGTGACGAGTCCTAGGCAGTAATCATCCCATCTATCGCATATGGGATTTCTTTAAAAATCCATCACATGCTCTGCTCCGTCCTGATATGACCTTAGATGTTGCTAGGATGTAAAACAACAACAAACAAACAAACATGCTCTGCTGTTTGTTTGTTGGAGTTTGACGTCCTGGCAACATCTAAGGTCATATCAGGACGGGCACCGCCTTGTGACAGTGCGCACTCTTGGTGACTTTATAGTGCTGCCCCACTGGAAAATCAGGCTGCTGGCACCATGACCCGAAAGCCCACATTATCCTGACACCAAGTTAACAAGTCCTTGCCCTATCCTATTGATGCAGAGCGCCTGGCAAGGAAGCGACACATATCAATTTTAATGCCATTGGTCTGCAGGGCATTTGATTCTAGACGGCTATCTGAGCAATAGTGTTGCAACATAGTGCTTGCAACAATAGACCTTTTCCCCATAAGCGTGCACATTCAGCCGTTTGTCTCAGCATTGCCCATATCATTAGTTCTCGAGTCAAATTAATGACTTAACTTTTATACTTGTCACTACCTAGCCTGGCGCCCGGTATTATTAGGATAGGACAAGGACTGGTTGGTTGGCTCAGTGTCAGAATCACATGGCTGAGTGGGATATCAGTTCATGGTGCTGGTGGCCTGGTCTCCCAGTGGGGCAGCACTATGAAGTCGCCATGAGTGCACACTGTCACAAACGTGTTTGTTGAAATTGGGTCCCTTGTGCCTTCCCACCTCCCACCGCCCACCTCCCACCTCCTACCTCCTACCTCCCACCTCCCACCTCACGTCTCCCTTATCCCATCTCCCATCCCACATCCTCCACCTCCCACCTCATACCTCCCACCTCCCACCTCCCACATCCCACCTCACGCCTCCTGTATCCCATCTCCCATCTAGCACCTCCCACCTCCCACCTCCCACCTCCCACCTCCCACCTCCCACCCCCTACCTCCTACCTCCCACTTCCTACCTCCTACCTCCTACCTCCTACCTCCCACCCCCTACTTCCTACCTCCCACCCTCCTCACCCACCTCCTACCTCCTACCTCCTACCTCCACCTCCTACCTCCCACCTCCCACCTCCCACCTCCCGCCCTCTCCCATCTCCCAACTCATTCCTACTACCTCCTACCTCCTACCTACCACCCATCTACCTCCTACCTCCCACCTCATTACTCCTACCTCCTACCTCCTACCTCCTACCTCCTACCTCCTAACCTCCTACCTCCTACCTCCTACCTCCCACCCCCTACCTCCAACCTCCTACCTCATACCTCATTCCTCATACCTTCCACCTCCCCGATATGACTTTAGATGCTGCCAGGACGGAAAACCCCAACAACCAGTCATTAGTTCTTGCCACTGCCAGCAGAAGGGTGGGGCGGGTTGCTGGTGGAAATCCCAATGGAGACCTTTTCCCCACACGAAGTACCCAGCTGCTGCTGAACTCACACATCATTAGTTCCCCCACTGCCGCCAGAGGGCGGCATATTTGTTGGTGGAAATCATCTACTTGCAAGCTTCCCAGCGATGACTCCGCCACTCTCATCTGAGCGTTATAGGGCACTGCTGCCGGGAATGCCAATATTTATTTGAGCGGGACTTGCCGGCACCTTCCTTCTCTGTGCTCCACGTCCAATGAAAGCAGCGCCTTCGTAAATAATTAGCAGTCAGTTCTCCCCCAGAACTCCCCGTCTCATATTCTCCGCACTGCGCATGCGTAAATCTACTTCTTGCGCCATTCTCCCACTCGCCTCCAGCGAAGTCAATTCTGAAGCCGACGCGGACCCCCCCCCCCCCCCCCCCTCCTCTCCCTTCCCCTCCCTCTCGCTCCCTATCTCTCCCTCTCTCTCTCTCTCTCTCTCTCTCTCTCTCCACACACACCGCCAGATGCCTGGTGATGTATGTTATGTGAGCCTTTTTGATAGCGGCTCGACGGACTGACCCACTTTAAGATTCAAACACTGTCCGTAGATTTCTCCCGAGACCTACAGAAGCTGTGTGCTATTGAATTTAGTGGATGAAGTGCGCCGCATATGGCACACCATTTTGATGAAGCGGCTTTCTTGGTCGCTATGTGCAGTATGACCACAGTCGCGATGTTGGGGGAGATGGTCAATTCGTCATCACGTTAAATATTGTGGACTACCCACCCCACCCCACTCCACCCAACACCCTTCTCCAAACCCCTAATATGAGACAAAATTGATTTGTACTATTATATTTCAATATAATCCAAATTAGTCTTCGATTTGGAACGATATTCAAAAGGAAAATGGATCATGGGTTCGGACATGAACTTTTAAATTGTAACATTTTGAATTATATTTATAGCATTTTGAAATAAACGGCTTTGAATGATCTGGCTATTCTCTCTCATCTCACCAATCAGCAGGATTCAAGTTAAATTACCATACACTTTGAGGCGACCTTTATAATGATACACGCCTTACCCGCCATAATATTTTGTCAGGATTTTCGGCGAAATCATTGGCCGCACTCGATATGGAAACATAATCACGATTTTGGAGACCTGTCAACCGACGCCATAACAAGAGAGTTGCACCCCAAACTCAGAACTCTTGAACCGCGTTTAGTCTGAGGAGCTCAAGCAGCGAGTTTTGTATTGCTACTGCGAAACGCAGCCTCCTAATGCAGGCAAGGGGCGCGTTCGTGGACACATTAATGACGTAACGCAGCGCAGAGATGGCACTGCCCTGAATCTGTCAGATACATACTGTACATAGCCGCAGGGGGTGGTGAGCAGTAGGAATTCCCGCGACGCACCTAAAACCACCACCCAACACCACCACCCAACACCACCACGCACCTACCCACTCATCCACACATACACCCACCCACCCACCCACGCCTACACCAACACCCACACGACGCACACACCCACACCCACACCCACACACTCATCAACACCCACACCCACACGCACCCACACCAACACCCAAACCAACACCAACACCCACACGCATGCACCCACCCACGTGCACACCCACACCCACACCCACACCCACCCACTCATCCACACACACACCCTACTCGCACCCACACCCACCCACACACACCTACACGCACCCACACCCACACCCACACACTCATCCACACCCACACCCACACCCATACGCACCCACACCAACACCCAAACCAACACCAACACCCACACCCACACACTCATCCACACCCACACCCACCAACACACACCTACACACACCCACACCCACCCACACCCACACCCACACCCAAACCCACACCCACACGCGCACCCACACCCACACCACACACCCACACCCACACTTACATGTTGCCCCCAAAACCCCTACCCCCATCCCCACACCCACACCCACACACCCACACCAGCCCCAGCGCGCTGTAAGCACCCCCGTCCCCCCTTCCCCCCTTCCCCACCCAATACTTCACATACTGCGCTACCTTTTTTAAACATTCATTACCGAATGTTAAAACACAATTTCATTCCAACGCCGGCCAATCTAAATCAGACATATCCATCGCTCTATTCTTCTGAGCGCGGCTTCGGAAATAAAATGATGTGGGGGAGATTGCATTATGTCTTGTGTGTTGGTGGTTGGTGGGTTGTTGGCGGTGGTGGTGGTGGTGGTGTGGAGTTACTTGTGCGGGTGTGATCAGGCTGGTAAAGTAGGGCATCGTTTATTCTGTTTACTCTTTAAAGTTGCATAGTCCGATGGTTTTGAGCTTCTGTCATTTTTCTGAGATAAATATACTAAATTAATTGTTATAATCTACCTTACTTTAATTTGAAGTAACTTTTATTTTAAGGGCCTAACTTTTGAGATATTTGAAGTGCAAACATGTCAAATTAATTGTCGCAAGCATGCCAAAACTCTGTCACCATAGGATTCCATTAAGGCTTCTATTAAATTGACTCACTATTCCCTTCTATGCAACAACAAATGATTAATAAGTGCATCAGTATCAGATATGTAAAATACAATCTAGATAATTGTTTTGGTTTTTAAAATGTGATGCTTTAAGGGACTATGTAGCTTTAAATATCATACACGGACAAGAAACAAAATTATATGCAAATACATGACGCAGCGCGGAGGTCCGCAATATGTATTCACTTGGGATAATTCCATCTTGATTGCTAGCAAGTCATCCCGGATGTCGCTCCAGCCCTCTGGCGACAGCCGGAAGTGACACTTGAAAGCGGGGAGGGGTGGAAAGGCAGAGTGGAGTGGGAGTGGGAGGTGGGGGTGGTTCTCAGCGGTGGGTGCCAAGACTGTCTGTCTGCACACCTGGAAGGGCCGGGTGAAGGGTGGGGGTTGGATTGGAGGAAGGAGGTAGGGGGGGGGGGAGGTGGGAAGTATGAGGTGGGAGATGTGTGGTGGGAGGTGGGAGATGGGAGGTGGGAGGTGAGAGGTGGCACATGGGAGGGGTGTGTTGGAGGTAGTATTGGAGGTGGGAGGTGGGAGGTGGGAGGTGAGAGGTAGGAAGTAGGAGGTTGTTGTTGAAGATTTATACTGCCTATCATGGATAAGCCTGAATAGGCTTGTTTTCACCATTAGACAGTTTGTCAATAGAAAGACCAAGCCTACACTTTTACCGACCCAAGGGATTTTTAAGCTCCCATATCACATAGACATGGTATGAGAGCAACTGGCCTTTGATGGCTGTAAGTTATACACAGCGGTGGAAATCCAAAATGGGGAATCGAACCGCCGACCCTCAGATTAGGAGTCCGACCTAGAAAAAAGTCAGACACTCTAACCACTCCGCCACAGAGAGCACCGCCACAGAGAGGTAGGATGTGGAAGGTAGGATTGGATCTGGGAGGTAGGAGGTGGGAGGTGGGAGGTAGGTGATAAGAGGTAGGATGTAGGATGTAGGATGTAGGATGTAGGAGGTTGGAGGTAGTAGGTAGGAGGTAGGAGGTAGGGGTAGGAGGTGGGAGGTGGTAGGTAGGATGTAGGAGGTTGGAGGTAGGAGGTAGGAGGTAGGATGTAGGATGTAGGATGTAGGATGTAGGAGGTTGGAGGTAGTAGGTAGGAGGTAGGAGGTAGGGGGTAGGAGGTGGGAGGTGGGAGGTAGGATGTAGGAGGTTGGAGGTAGGAGGTAGGAGGTAGGAGGTAGGACGTGGGAGATGGGAGGTGGGAGGTAGGATATAGGAGATAGGAGATAGGAGGTAGGAGGTAGGAGGTAGGAGGTGGGATATGGGATGTGGGAGGTAGGATTGGAGGTGGGAGATGGGAGGTGGGGGGGAAAGATATGGGATGTGGGAAGTAGGAGGGCACAAGGGACCCAATTTCCACAAAGCAGTGCGATATGCAGTGGTTGCCATGGTGTTTGTTCATCCCATACCTCATGGTGTCATAGTACTATCGGGAGCCAGTACTGAAGTTTTGCACTAAAGCACCTGTCTTCATTTGTGCAGGCAGAATATATATATATATACATATATATATATATATATATATATATATATAAATATACACATATCTAAGATATGTGTATGCTAATAGTAGTAATACTAGTAATAGTGATCTATCTATATCTATATATATATATATATATATATATATTATAATGTATGCATATATCATCCTCATCGGTCGGTCAGGACATGTTCGTCCTGTCAGGAATATTCATGACTGTTTGTCACCAGCGTTCACAACCCTTGCCTGTTGAATTAGCACGGCCATTCTTCTTATGCCAGTGCGCTGCCTTACACTGTCAAACCACTGAGTTTCAGGCCGTCCTCTACGTCGTATGCCATCTTTTATCATTTGCCACAGGTTTGCAGTACGCAGCTGCGATACTTTGGTGATGTTGCTAGAAAGAAGGATGACATATACAGTAAAACCTCTCTAAAGTCTAAATCGACCGAGCATGGGACCGACTTTAAATGGTCCATTTAGGGAGGTGGTCGGTTTAGGGAGGTACTTTTTTTTTTTATCATTACAATCGTATTCTACGGGTGATCGTTTAGGACCCAAATAAAGTGATAGATATAGGGGAGTGATCGATCTGTGGAGGCGGTCGGTTAGAGAAGTTTTACTATATATATATATCTATCTATATATATATCTATATATATACATATATACATATATATATATACATATATATGCATATATATGTATATATATGTATATATATGTATATATATACATATAGTGCTCCAGGTCGTGACAAACAAAGCGGGTAATCGGAGGCAGGGCGCTTGTTGAATTGTTCTGGGGCGCGGCTCCTCTCTGTGCACCTGCGTCACTGCGCTTCGGCTGTGATTATTTAATCCCGTAAGGGCGGGGTAGTAGGATGGCGGGGCGGAGGGGGCGGGGTCGGCTTACGGGGCGTCAGGCAGCGGGCCCGAGGACAGCCCGGCCCCACGACATCTCGCATGACGCTGCGCTAGCGACGCATTTACCGGGCAATTGGGTGCAGTGGCGCGACATCAGTCATAACGCAGCATGCGCATGCGCATGCGCGCCACCCTCTGCGCGCCCCACTCTGCGCGCGCACGTAATAGTAATACCCGCGCGCGCACTCTCACTCACTTTCAACTCTCCGACCCCATTCTCACAGACACCGCATATAATGCCACCGCTCCGGCCTCACACACACTAACTGCTCGCACTCACACTCATGTCACCCACTCCAGATACGATTTCACTCCCACACAGACACACACCCTCACACTTAGTCATATATCACCCACTCCATATCCACTTTCACTCCCTGATACACACACTCCCAAGCATCCCTCATCCTCACCCACATCTCACCCACTCCATATATATGCTTTCCTTCCCAGACACACACCCTCCCACACACACACTCCCTCCACCCACTCAGCCATCCACACACCACTCCCAGATACACCCTCCACCCACCCTCGCCTCACCTCCACATTCACTCCCAGACACACACACCATCACACACCCTCACACACCCTCACACACCCTCACCCCCCCCCCACACCCCGCATCCTCAAACTCAATTCACCCACTGTATTTTCACTTTCAGTTTCACTTCCAGATCCTCTTTCTCTCTCTCCCTCAGACACACCCTACAAGAAACTACCTTTACACCTCCTATATACATTCTCATGCAATAGTTTCACCTTTTCACTGACACCCCCTCTCCCACCCTCACCGTATCCCCCTCTATCCCTCACATGCCTCACCCGCAACCCTCGGCTACCCTAACCCCGCAACCCCCAGCCCCACTACCCTCAATATATCCACCTCCCATTCCCACCCTCCCCCACCTCACCCCACCCTCCTACACACACCCTTCACACCACACTCATAGAGCCACACCCTCCCATTCCCAACCTCCCCTACCTCACCCCACCCTCCTACAGACACCCTTCACACCACACTCATATAGCCACAGCTCCCATTCCGACCTCCCATTCCAACCCCCACCCTCCTACACACCTCCGACACACACCCTTCACACCACACTCATAAAGCCACAGCTCCCATTCCCAACCTCCCCCACCTCATCCCACCATCCTACACACACCCTTCACAACACACTCATATAGCCACACCGTCCCATTCCCAACCTCCCCACCTCACCCGCACCCTCCTACACACACCCTTCACAACACACTCATATAGCCACACCCTCCCATTCCCACCCTGCCCTCCTCACCCCCACCCTCCTACACACTCCTACACACACCCTTCACACCACACTCATAGAGCCACAGCTCCCATTCCCACCATCCCCACCTCACCCCACCCTCCCACATACACACACCCTTCACAACACACTCATATAGTCACACCGTCCCATTCCCACCCTGCCCTCCTCACACCCCCACACCCTCCTACACACCTCCCGACACGATCACCCACCCTCTCACACCTCACCACACTCATAGAGCCACAGCTCCCATTCCCAACCTCCCCACCTCACCCCATCCTCCTACGTTCACACGCCCTTCACACCACACTCATAGAGCCACACCCTCCCATTCCCAACCTCCCCACCTCACCAGCACCCTCCTACACACACCATTCACAACACACTCATATAGCCACACCCTCCACCAGCACCCATCCCCACTCCATACACACACCCTCCCATCAACCCATCGCACAGACTTACATCCTAGCCTTCTGAAATTCAAACTCACGCTCCAAACGTCGCCTGGCGTGTCTGGTAATTTTTCTGATCGATATGACGAGGAATGAGAGGCTGGGGCTAGGACATACCCGGCCGGAAATGGTTGTTAATTCGGCCATATATAATGCAACCTGTCTTGCCTGCCTGTCTGTCTATCTCTGCCTGTCTGCCCGCCTGCCTTCCCATTTATTCGCCGCGTGAGAGATTGCGTCACCAACGCGTGCGGCTGACGCCACTTGCGCTCCAATCTAGCGTGCTAATCAGAACGGGCAATAGTCCCACCCCTTCCCCCAGTCCTTCCCACACTCCCCTCCCCCACCCTCCCCTCACCCCACTCTCCCCATCCGCCCAACCCAGGCTCTGCCTTTGCCTGCAGTTGTCAGTCTATACGGAACATGTGCGACCGGGTAGCGTGTGTGTGTGTGTGTGTGTGGTGATGGGCGTGTGGGTATGGGCGTGGGTGTGGATGTGGCTGTGGATGTGGTTGCGGATGTGGCTGTGGATGTGGTTGCGGATGTGGCTGTGGGTGAGGGTGTGTGTGTAGGTGTATGTGGGTGTGTGGGTGTGTGGTGTGTGGTGTGTGGTGTGTGGATGTGTTGGTGTGTATGGGTGTGTGGGTGAGTGGGTGTGTGGGTGTGTGTGGGTGTGTGGGTGTGTGGGTGTGTGTGGGTGTGTGGGTGTGTGGGTGTGTGGGTGTGTGGGTGTGGGTGTGGGTGTGGGGTGTGGGGTTGGGTGGTGGGGGTGCCTGTGTGGTGTGGGTGTGGGTGGAGGTGGGAGTGAGGATGGTGTGGGAGGTTACCCTTCTTCCTGCCGACTTATAAAGCTTCAATAAAAGATGGATGGGTGTTGCTCGGGGTCCACTCTGAATGTGTGTTGTGTGTGGGTGTGAGTGTGGGTGTGTGGTGTGTGGGTGTGTGGGTGTGAGTGTGGGTGTGTGGTGTGTGTGTGGGTGTGTGGTGTGTGTGTAGGTGTGTGGTGTGTGTGTGGGTGGGTGTGCGTGGGTGTATGGGTGTGTGGGTGTGTGGGTGTGTGGCTGTGTGGCTGTGTGGCTGTGTGGGTGTTTGGGTGGTGTGGGGTTGGCAGTGGTTGTGTGGGCGTGGGTGTGTGCGTGGAGGTGGGAGTGATGATGGTGTGGGAGGTTACCCTTCTTCCTGCAGACTTATAAAGCTTCAATAAAAGATGGATGGGTGTTGCTCGGGGTCCACTCTGAATGTGTGTTGGGTGTGGGTGTGGGTGTGGGTGTGGGTGTGGGTGTGGGTGTGGGTGTGGGTGTGGGTGTGGGTGTGGTAGTAGGGGTGTGGGTGTGGATGTGGGTGTGGTGGATATGTGTGTGAGTGTGGGTGTGGGTGTGGGTGTGGGTGTGGGTGTGGGTGTGGGTGTGGGTGTGGGTGTCCAGTGTTCACACCCTCTTCACGGCGCGCGAAATATTAAGAAAGCAAAATTGAAGCGTAGCTCATATCGGAACTATCACCAAAGACTCGGCTTACTCAGCGCGCAGACAGAAACGGACAGACAGATAGATAGATAGGCAGCGCGGCAACCAAGCAGGCAATTAGGCACAGGCAAGCAGGCAAGCAGGAATGTAGGAAAGCAGGGAAGCAGGCAAATAAGTAGGAAAACAGGCAAGCAGGAAAGTAGGAAAGCAGGGCAAACAGGCAAGCGGGAATGTAAGAAAGCAGGCAATCAGGCAATCAGGCAATCAAGCAATCAGGCAATCAGGGTAGCAGGGAAGCAGGAAAGCATGCAATCATGCAATCTGGCAAGCAGGCAAGCAGACAAGCAGACACGCAGGCAAGCAGGCAAGCAGGCAAGCAGGCAAACAGGCAAACAGGCAAGCAGGCAAGCATGCAAGCAGGCAAGCGGGCAAACGGGCAAGCAGGCAAGCAGGCAAGCAGGCAAGCAGGCAAGCAGGCAAGCATGCAAGCATGCAATCAGGCAATCAGGCAAGCAGGCAAGCAGGCAAGCAGGCAATCAGGCAAGCAGGCAATCAGACAATCAGACAATCAGGCAATCAGGCAAGCAGGCAAGCAGGCAAGCAGGCAAGCAGGCAAGCAGGCAAGCAGGCAAGCAGGCAAGCAGGCAAGCAGGCAAGCAGGCAAGTGGGCAAGCGGGCAAGCGGGCAAGCAGGCAAGCGGGCAAGCGGGCAAGCGGGCAAGCGGGCAAGCAGGCAAGCAGGCAATCACCAACCTCCGCCGCCGAAGTTAAAGGCGTCAGTGGTTGACAAAGCAAGCACCAGATGACGAGCCAGGGTGATGAGAGAGAGAGACAACAACAAAAAAACACAAAAAAAACAAAATTACAACAACAGCAACAAAGAGGCATTGGCGTGCGAATAGACAGCCAAGGAGCCGAGGATTAGTGGAAGGTGCTGCTGCCTTTTTGAACGCCGCTGTAGCCTTTGGATTAAGAGGGAGGCTTCGTGGATTTTTGCCCACCATCTTGTGATTCTCTCTGCCTGTGCCCTCTCTCTCCCTGCCCCCTCTCTTTCTAGCATTCCCTCTCTTTATCCCATCCCCGCGTCTACATTGTCACCAATATTGCTGAGTCAGTATCTCCGATGTGTGATCGTTTTTCTATCGGCAAAGATTCTTCGATCGGCATATTTTTTCTTTTCTTTCTTGCCGTTCTTATCTTGAAAAAGAAAATATAGATCTATCATTATATATATATATATATATATATATATATATAGGTGCATTTTCAGATCAATTTATTTGTATTTCGTGCCATTCTTTATATTGAAAAAATATATAATATATACCGTATACATAATATATATATATACTATATAATTTAATATGTGGATATAAATAATGGCAGCCCCTTGCTGTTTCTCTCTCTCCATTTTAACGGCCATTATATTCGCTGCATTCTCACCTTCTCGCCTCCTGCGCACAGTGTGAGCTGACGGTCATTCTCAGATCAATTCGACTAAATAATATAAACAGTTAGATCCAAACGACAAAAATGGATTGATAGAACTATTGTTAAAACAGGTCATGCCATTAAATGACCATCAATGAGGGGGTTGGTGGGAGGCTAGACAATAATAGGCCAAGCGGGGGGGGGGGGGGGGGGTTGACAAAGACTACAATCGTAGTCGATGCACAATTAATAAAAATATAAAACATTCACAGAAAAACTACATAGCAAGATTATTTCATTGTGAATCCCCTTGAAATGGTGCCGCGCTTTGCTGTAATTAAATTTCCCATTCAAAGTGTAGTCACGAGATAAGAGCTTCCCGAACGGGCGTTCCCTGATAGGGCATTGTCACGGGACTGGACATATTCACGTGATTGGTCGATTCCCTAAGTGTCTCTAGACGCCTCCGATGCTATCATGGTAACTGGGACGCTGCGTGTATATCACTTTATCAGCCAATGTGTCCTGGAGTCAGTAGCTGGGAATTTCAGATTATGCCATGTCACCCTCCTACCCCTCCCACCCTCCCACCCTCCCTCCCCGCAACCACCCTACCTATCTGCGCATGCCCTCTTTCTCTGAATACTTCTGTATGTATCTCTCGCTGTCCACAACCCGCCTTATATGTTTTATAGGCCTATCTGGAAGCTAGCTGCTGTACCTTGGATTTCCCAGGCGAAACTAACCTTATATTCGTCTCTTTGCAAAAAAAAGAAGAAGAAGAAAATCGACACATATACAGAAAAAAAAGAAAAAGCAAAAAAAGAGGGGAAAAAAACCAACACCCCGGATTCACCTGCTCAACATCTGGTTGCAATCGCAGGTTTCTTTTTCACAGATATTCCAGTATACTATATGCTTCTTTTTTTGTGTGTAGCGCTCCTTGTGAAATCAATAGCGCATTGTACCTGTTCTGGCAAATAGGACAACAAGAACAAATCTTCTCCTCCAAATCGACGACTTAATTCTCAGCGAACACTCATTATATATGCTAATTAGATTTACTAATATATATACATATATACACACACATATATACACACACACACACATATATATGTACTATAAAATTTATGATGTGGATATAAATAACGGCAGTCATATCAGGACAGATACCAACTTGTGGCGATTTTGCGATTTTATAGTCATGGCGATTTTATAGTTCTGTCCCACTGGGAGACCAGGCCACCGGCACCATGACTCGAGTTCCCACTCAGTCACATTACCCTGATACTGAGCTAACCAATGTTTGAGACAAGTATTAATTGTGTACGTCATTGGTTTGACTCGGCGAGGTTTGAACTCCCAAAATTCCCCACTGGAAGCCTGTGCTCTTAGTCTTACTGATTCAGCCACCGCGCCCGGCATATATATATATATATATATATATATATATATATATATATATATATAGCTTGTATACAGTGAGCTGTATACTGCTGTAGAGCGAAGGGGCTCCGGCAACTCTATTCTCGCCTTGTCTCTACCATTATGGTTCCCGGGTTCAATGCTAGGGGCATGTGCAGTGCTTGAGTCGCACTGGCACTGGACACTAGGCCAACATGCACTTGACTTGAGACTCGGCCTTCGATACTGCAGAGTGACACTTCTCTGACCTGTTTTTTTTTTTTCTGTCACCACCACATGGTACTGTCACTTCAGAATCCTTCTTGCGGCATACTATGCCTAAAGAATATTGCTCGAACTTTGGCAACTCTCATTCAGGTCCTGTGGATGCCAAGTGTCCAAGGACTGCATCTACGGCCGAAATTACAGTGGAAAAACGTTCAACTAGAGCACATCCATTGCTTGAGGTGACACCGACAGACCTATCTGTGGTAGGCAAGATGGCTACCGACGTCAAACCTGAGCCACGAGGTGCTACCAGTAGTGCAGATACGGACGATTATGCAGAAGAGGAGCAAGCTCTCAAGGCCAAGGTCGAGTCCCTTGAATGGAAGCGCTGTATATCAGCTTTGCTTCAACAACAGAAGCAACTAGAGGAGGATCTCGCTGCCTTAGATATCAATTCTGAGCGAGGTAGGAGTCTTTCTTGCTGAACTCGCCACTGCAGACAGGGTCACTGCTCATCCAGCTCGAGTTCGGGAAGCCAGACTCCAAGCAAGGAATGGAGGAAGTGCCGTAAGTGGTCGCTCAAACATTTCACCGAGGACAGAAAGCAAGTGAAGAAATTCAACGCATATGAAATTGTTGAAGCAACTTGCGCTTGGTTTCATGATAGGCCAAACACAGATTATCAAGCTTGCCTGTCAGTCATTAAGCAGATAAGTTTTGTCTGTTCTAAAGCCAAATTCAATAACTTTACTAATTCTTCTCATGTGTCATATGACACAGAAGTGTGCAAGATCGTGGTAAAACAGGGCTATGAAGCATTCATTGCAGGCAATAGCGAACTAGCACTTCGCTACTCTGCGTTTGAGAATATTAAAGACAAAAAAACTACCACCTCGGCTACAGCCTCTAAACTATTCAGTTGCGATGGCAAGAAACCTTGCTTTAACTTTAATAATGAAAATGGGTGCTCCAGGGATTACAAAACCTGCAGCTATGGCCACTGGGACTCTCGTTGTGGGAGCTACTCTCACAAACGTAGCTGCAGGTTGTGTATATATATACACACATACACATGTTCCAATTATATGGACTACACAACCTATTAATATATATATAATAAAGGTATTGAAGCCACCTCAGGATAGTCACTACACATATAATGTATGTATATACACACACAGTAAAACCTCTCGAGTCTAATTCGACCGACTACGGGGCCGACTTTAAATGGTCCATTTAGGGAGGTGGTCGGTTTAGAGAATCTTTTCAATCGTTACAATGGTATTGTATGGGCGATTGTTTGGGACCCAAATAATGCGATCGATATAGGGCAGTGATTGAACTGTGGAGGTGGTCGGTTAGAGAGGTTTTACTGTACAATATATATATATATATATATATATATATATATGTATATATACATACACACATGGCGGATAATGCGTCCATTCCGCAGATTGGTATGGCTTCTAGAGCTCGGACCCAGGAAGGCCGCACTGACCGGAAACAGGAAAGCCATACTGGGCAGTTGCAAGGCTGCACTATTGTGTGGTAATACTAATAGCTCTAATTTCCGACGAGGCAACTCACCCGACAAGCTTGTCACTGCCCCGAATCACTGTAAGTGTAAGTAGTATATGAACTGAACGTGGGGTGGGCAGTATCATAGTACCCTTTTGATTTCAAGCGGTAGGAAGGCATGGATATACTTCCAGAAATACTGACAAAAGGAACATATATATACATATACATATATATATACACACACATATATATATATATACATATATATACATATATACATATCTACATATATATATATATTGTATATAAAGTCAGGCTAAGTGAAAAAGAAGAGGGCGAGACGGGAGGTTGGTGAACAGCCTAATTTATTCGATAAGGCTCTTGGCCGAGCAATAAACGCCCTACCTATACAAAGCATAAAAGTAAAAAATAGATGTGTAGTGGGTGAGGTATGAGGCTAAAGTGCACTCAGTAGAGGTGGGGGGAGGGGCAGCAGCAAAGAGTGTACTGGCCCGCAGCAAATATATAGCATGCACAAGAAATAATTATCAAATCGTAGGCTAATAAATAATAATTATTATAAAATACCTTCACCCGCTAGTTTATATTCATATAATAGATTATATCACACAAATATACACATACATATATACATATATATATGTATATATGCAATATAGACATTAAATACAATATTTGATGTTATACGAGTATAAATATGTGATGTTATGTTATGATTCCCCCCCCCCTAGCTACCGAGGTAATGTATTCGGGTGGCCCCCTCGCGCCGCACACACTGGAGGAATTGTTCTTTCTGATGCCTATTCTAATTTCTATTCTATTTCTAAATAATACATATACATCTAATATGTACTACAATATATAATATATAGTATATATAATATATATATTATATGTGCAATACATATAATGTGTAATGCAATATATTATTTGACACGCCATAACACGAATATTTGGTTGAGAACGTAACCTCTGCTAGTTCATATCAACCTGACACTACACCAACTAACTGACCCTCATCCAGTCATCTACTGGTCAGGACTTCTGCCTCGCCTGGTGGCGCCACCTGCCGCTTCTTCCTCGCCTGGCTCTGCTTCACGCCTATAGCACTCGCTCCGAAATTATACTTACCTTGTTTGTCTTTCCTTCCATCTTGCAGGAAATAATTATTTATAATATATACATAATATATAATACAGTGTAACCCCGTTAAACCAAACTTGAAGGGACCCTAGAAATTTGTTTGGATTAACCGATTATTGGTTTAACCGGGCTTTGGCTTAGACTTTTACTTGGCTTTGCCAAAGACGCGGGTGCATTATGAATGCAATATACAATGTATGTGGACACTTTGATTATTGTTTTTTTATGTATATGAGTTGGTCTCACGAAAATGGGCCAATTGGTGGTCAATTTAAGATGTCGGCATTGCAATTGTTAAAGTGTAGTGCATTTCTTTGTTTCATATTAAATTATCCTAGAAACAAACAGGGTTGTTGTATTTTATCTACCTTTACATTCAGGATCAATTTTAGAACTTTCCAACACCTCTGTCAATGTTAAGCTATACCTATGCCATTTTACGCCGATGTCCAATGCTCGAAGCTAACAACTTTCCCTGATTGGCCTATTTTCGTGAGACTCATATACAGTATAACCCAGTTAAACCAAGCTCAGTTAAACTAAAAGATCGGTTAATACAAACTTGTTTCTGCCCGGCAAAATACCACCATTTATCAGATTAAAAGAAACCTCAGATTACCTTATAACCACATGAAAGTTTGGTTTAGCCATACCGGTAGTGGCCTGGGGCCCGACAATCTTGTTTGGATTAACCGATAGTTTGGATTAACCGACTTTGGTTTAACCAACTTTTTTAGGTGATAAATGGTAGTATTTTGCCAGGCTGCCGAAACAAGCTTGGATGAACCGATCGTTTGGTTTAACCGAGCTTGGTTTAACGGGGTTGTACTGTATATGTACTATATGGACATCATATTTATAAATGATATTAATATGTATAATTATAAAAAATACCCATTAATTATACATACAGCTAAGACTGCCGAGTGAGACGTGTGCTCGCTACCTCTGTGTGAAATTGCAGGTTCAATCTTACACCACGTCCACCCAATGACTGTCATTCGTGGTGCTCCTCACCACTGCCTTGCTTGGCGTTCGGCATTGCCAGTACATAGAGAAATCTGTTACTGAGATGGAGAATACCAACGGATATTTTCGGCATCGCATGCACAGTGAATTCCTACCCACAACAGTAATTGTTGCCACTGCTATTGTGGGGCGGGGGGGGGGGGCGGTGTGGGGGGAGGTCAGTAGTCAGAATCCCCCACAATTCAGACCTTTTCACCATAGCCTGCTACACAACATTATTTCTGTTATTGCCACCAGAGGGCGATTAGGTGGTGGGAATCCTCTACATTCAAAATTGATACTTGGCACAATTAACCCCCCCTACCCCTGCTTAAGCAACGAATTGCCCCACTCCGCCCCTCCGCCGCCCCCACCCCCTCCGCTGCTACCACCCCCTCCACCCCTCCGCCGCCCCAACCCCGTCCGCCCCTCCGCCGTCCCCACCCCTCCACCCCTCCGCCGCCCCCACACCTCCGCCCCCACACCTCCGCCCCCACACCTCCACACGTCCGCCCCCCACCCTTCTTCGCCCACTCCCGCCTCCGCCCCTCTTCAACCCGTCCACCCTATCCGCCGCCGCAAATAAAATATCGACAACAACAAAGCAAAGGCAGGCATGAACTTAGTGTGTTATCTTGTTAGAGCGCTCCAGAGCTTGTCAATTTTAAAGGTCATGGCAGCGCGCGGACGGGGAATCAATAATTCTATACAAAACAACAGTCCTCTGAGACGCGTGCTGGCCTGAAAGAACATAATCGATTACAAAGTTTGCTTAACACAACCATAGCACCCGGGCAGCACAGCCACACAAGTAAGTAGTATATTGATGACCCCCACTCAGGCGCACTCGGGAAAGGGTGTCAACTTCCGGTATTAGGTGCTTTACCATAAAGGCAGCTTGGTAATATACAGTGTATGTGGATACTTTGATTATTATTTTGTATAACCCCGTTGAGTTTTACATCCTGGCAATATCTAAGGTCATATCAGGATGAGTACCGACTTGTGACAGTGCACACTCATGGTGGCTTTATTGTGCTGCGACACCATGACCCGATCGATATCCCACTCAGTCACATTATCCTGACACTGAGCTAACCAGCCCTTGCCCTATCCTATTAATGCAGAGCTCCAAGCTAGGAAGCGACAAGTATCAATGTTGTAAGTCATTGGTTTCACTTGACCGGGAACCGAACTCCTGAACTCCCGATCTCCCGCATGCGAGGCCCACGCTCTACTGATTCGGCGACCACACCCAGTCCACAAAGGCAGCAATATATCTCAACTGTAGCCATATATGTATGCAATTACCTCGACTGAACGCTGCAGTAGCTCAACATGTTAATCCAACACAGAAGTATTTCCGCTGAGACTGAGAGTGAATGACACTGAGAGTCGAGGGGGGGGGGGGGGGCGTGTCATCAGTCATATTTGGGAATAACGAATTATAATGATGGAGACAAATTCTGCTACTTATATTCGTATAAGTTCTTTTACACCATATATATGCTATATATAGCTATGTTGCTGGGATACATCTAGTTTTTTTGGTTTTTCTCTTTGAAAAGGATAGAAAGAAAGAAGAAGAAGAAGAAAGTAGAAGAAAGAAGAAAGAAGAAGAAAGAGGAAGAAGGAAGAAGAAAGAAGAAGAAAGAAGAAGAACGAAGAATGAAGAACGAAGAAAGACGAAAGAAGAAGACATAACAAGCAAGAGGGGGAAAAGAAGAAAGAAGAAGAGATAATACAAGAAGAAGAAAAATGGAGAAAGAAGAAGAAAGAAGAAGAAAGCAGAAGAAAGAAGAAGAAAAAAGAAGAAAGAAGACGAAAAAAGGAGAAGACGGAAGAAGCAAGAGGAAAAAATAAGAAAGAAGAAGAAAGAAGAAGACAGAAGAAGGAAAGAAGAAAAAATCTGATATTTTATTCTGCGAAGAAGGTTATTCTTGCAGCTTTAGTTGTTATTTTACATATATAGCATAATCCAAGCTGGCCAAACGTTAATACGAAGGGACGAGATCTAACATGACACATCATTCATCTTTCAAGCAACTGCGGTGACGTCTCCATCATCTAAGCTGTGTGCTTCCTAATTTGCTTCTACGTACTAGTTAATCTTAGAATTATGTAGCCGTCTCTGTCTGTCGGGATTACATTTATTATCACATATAGCCCATCAATAATATGTCCCCACCCCCTGTACTGCATCGCGTGAAACTGACCAGTACATCTCACTCGCTCACTCCCTCACTCCCTCCCTCAATCACTCACTTACCTACCCACTCATTCACTCATTCATTCACTGAATGACATAATATATATGAAGGTAGTTAGCCTAACTGACACCAGGTGGCAGCAACAGTACATACATAGAGGATCGGACACATGTTAATTAGAATAATAAATATGGACATATTTGTTATTTATATTTACATAAATTATATATATATATATATATATATATATATATATATATAAGCGACAAATTCCCGCTCTCTTAACACCTTGACACCCATGCCTCCCCCACCCTCATCCTTCCCATCCCCTCCTTCTGCTCCCCATCCTCCCCCACCCCTTCCTACTCCGGTGCCCCCCCCCCCCCCCCCCGCCTCCTGCTGGGCAGTGTGCGGCAGGTTGAGTGGTGATGAGTGTCCTCTGGGTGCGACGTGTAGCAGTAACACTAGTCGCAGTCTGTATGTACTGTTGCAGGTTTGTCCCGCGTTTACAGACGCTGCGTCGCCTCCGTCTCCTCCCGGCCGCCCTCTCCCCGCCCTCTCCCCGCCCTCTCCTGCCCTCTCCCCGCCCTCTTCCCCCCCCCCCCCTCTACCCGCTCCCGTCCCTCCCAGTCCCCGACCCTACATGCCCCTCCCCGTCCCTGCTCCCGCCTCATCCCCACACACTCCCCGCCCCGCTCCCGCCCCGCTTCCGCCCCGCTCCCGCCCCGCACCCCCCCGCCCCGCTCCCACCCCGCTCCCGTCCCACTCCCGCCCCGCTCCCGCCCCGCTCCCGCCCCGCTCCCCCCCGCCCCGCCCCCCCCCCCCCCCCGCCCCGCTCCCGCCCCGCCCCCGCCCGCTCCCCGCCCCGCTCCCCCCCCGCCCCGCCCCCCGCCCCGCTCCCGCCCCCGCCCCCCCGCCCCGCCCCGCCCCTCCCGCCCCGCTCCCCGCCCCGCCCCGCCCCGCCCCTCCCCCCCGCCCCTCCCCGTCCCCGTCCCCGTCCCCGTCCCCGTCCCCGCCCTCCCCGTCCCCGCCCCGTCCCCGTCCCCGTCCCCGTCCCCGTCCCCGTCCCCGCTCCCGCTCCCGCCCGCCCCGCCCCGCACCCGCCCCGCTCCCGCCCCTCGCCGCCTGTCCCCCTCCCCGTCCCCGTCCCCGTCCTGGCTTCTGTCCCCGTCCCATTCCCGCATGTCCCCCGCCCCCGCTCCCGCCCCCACCCCGCCACGCTCCCTCCCCGTCCTCCCCTCACCCCATCCCCACCCCGTCCCCAGCCCGTCCTTGCCCCGCCCCGTCCTCGCCCCCACCCCACCCCTCCCAACCCCTTCCCATCCGCGATCCAGTCCCCACCCCCCGCCCGTCCCCATTCCCGTCCCCGCCCCCGCCCCGTCCCGTCCCCGCCTCCGCTCCGTCCCACTCCGTCCCCGCTCCCGTTCCCGTGCCGTCCTCGCCCCGCTTTGATTCATCACACCCCGGAGAGGCGGGCCCGAAAGGTGCCCACCGCCACCAAATGCCACCGCAGGGGGCTCTTTTTTAATTCCTCCTTCTTCGCATGGCGCCTGAATTATCGTCTGCCATTCATAACAGTGGGTTGGAGGTCTTATACCGGCGGAGAGGGAGGGAGAATTTGGAGGTGGGTGGGGTGAGGAGAGATTAGTGGACACCTACTACATCGACCTCTTTCAGCCCAAAATGAAAACTGCCAACTTCTCTAAGTGTGTGAAATCCATGCTGTATCCAGTAAATATTTGAACAATTGTGGATTTAAAAAAAAGAAAGATTAAGCGCAAAAATATAAAGCTGATTGCTGTTAAAATACAATTAGATAAGTGAGTTTGCGCTTCAGTGAGGGTTTACTTACTCTTACTTGCCAACGCCCTACCCTCCCTTCGGCACACAACGCCCACACCCACCTACTGCCACAAGGGAGGGTGGTGTTAGGAGGAAGGTGTGGTCGGCCCACTCCTCCAGGGCCGATCGGTCACGTGGTGGCACCCCACACAACACCCACAAAGGTCCAAGGCGCCTGGCAGTGTACGACATGCTCACGCGCACGCGCACACTTGCATACAAACACTTACACACGTACATACCCACATACTTTCACTTCCTGCAGACGCGTTGTTCCACACTCGCAGTCCTGACACAAGATGTTATAAGCCAGAATCATTATATATAACTATAAAGTATAAGGCAGCGTCATTAAGACACAATACACACAGGTATCTATCTACAAGGCTGCACGGCTTCACCCACAAACTTAGCACTCTAACAGCTATACAGTTGTTGTCTTTTGGAGTTTTACGTCCTGGCAACATCTATGGTCAGATCAAGAAGTCTACCGACTTGTGACTGTGCGAATTCATGGTGAATTTATAGTGCTGCCCCACTGGGAGATCAGGCCACCATCACCATGACTCAATTACATTATCCTGATACTGAGCTGACCAGTATCCTAGTAATGCCAAGTGCCTGGCTAGGTAGTGACAAATATCACTTTTGTAAGTCATTTGTTTGACTCGACCAGGAATCGAACTCCCGAGCTTCCGCATGAGAAGCCGGTGCTCTACCGATTCGGCCACCGCGTCCGGCGCAACCTTCGTAATTGGCGAACCCATGCCGTGTGTGGATTCTTTCCTCAATGTACCAACTGTCTTTGTTTAATTTTATTGTTTCTCAGAGGACAGGTCATTTTCTATGTTAGCACAATGCTGATATGATTGCAGATTTTTCAGCTAACGACTGGTACTATTGCACAAAGGCACATTCAGACTTAATAATGCTTTACAGCCTCTTCCCACTGACCCAACCGCAACCCTATCTCACACATACACACAAACACAAACACAAACACGCACCTTCATGCCTTCTCACACTGACCCCAACCCCCACCTCAAGCACACGCACCCACTCTCCATATAACATCTAAAACACAGAGCCAGCCCCCCAATTGCCAACACCCACGGGCTGATCAACAAAAAGCCGAGTTGCTCGTGACAAAACCAGGCTGGGTGTTGTCTTGCCGGGGGGAGGGGGCGAGGCGGGAGCGGGGTAAGGGGCGGGGCCGGGGCCGGGACGGGGTGGGGGCCGGGCGGAGCGAGGCGGGGCCAGGAGGGGTGAGGCGGGGAGGGCCGGTCCTGAACGGGGCGGAGCGAAGCGTGCCGGGGCGGGCGTTTGGGGGAGGGGGAGGGGGGGGGGAGGGAGCAATCAGGGGCCGAGCCTGGTAATGACAGAGGGCCACCGCCCGCCACCAGGGGGCGCCACCAGCACACCTCACGTCCGGTTAGCTAACACAGCACTCGCCCGGAAGTGCCCACGCGCCGCGCACCGCGCATGCCTAATGAACACACGTGACTCACGTGACCGGGTTACTGGTCGCTGCAAGTACTTGAACGTCACGTGGTTGGTGAGAGTGTGACGTCACTGAACGATGCCGGACGCTATTATTAAGTAAGGTGCATTGTGGGAATGGCCGTCAGTAGGTGTTGCTCCTTAAACCACATGATTTATCTGGAACATTTCCCACTGCAGTACGGTGTTATTTCAGAAAATGTAATTGCTGCTATTCCCTCTGAACCCCCCCCCCCCCCCCGTTCACCCACTGCATGCACTTTGGCTAACCAACTAAGTAAGACAATAGAAATTCTTAAAGCCACATAGTCTGATGGTTTTGAGAGTCTGCTATTTTTGCTAGGTAAATATATCACTATCAGGTTGATTGTTATAATCTACCTTACATTAGTTTGACATAACTTCCATTAGAATTTTAAATGGTAATCTTTGGAGATGATTGAAGTTAAACCATGCACAATAAGTTTTGGCATAGACACAACAATTCTGACATCAAAGGCCTCAACATTATCTTCTATTATGTTATTTAAAATATCTTAGTATGCCCTTCTATGCACAACTAAGTACACCAGGATTAAAGGTCAATAGGTGGGATAAAATCTAGATAAATGCCTAAAGGTCCTGTCACACCTCACCAGATTGGGGGAAACGGACAGAAAATGAACAATGTCTTGTTTGTGTCCGTACAAGTTTCGAACATGTACAAAACTAGGAATGGATGCCACCAGACTGACATCTATGGTTCTTGTCTGGTTTGATTTCGTTTTGTCCATTGGCTATCCACTCATGTCTGTTTCATGTCCGTTTCGTGTCCGTTTCATGTCTGTTTCATGTCCGTTTCATGTCCGTTCATAGACCCGATGTCGCAACACTTTGACACAGTTTAATACATTTTGATACTTATCACCACCACACTAGACAATTCTGTCCGTTGCTCAATCCGGCATAGTGTGATAGGCACTTTAGTTTTGGAAATGTCATGTCTTCATCGGACTATGCAACTTTAAATTCGCTCCCTGGCATTATTTTGCTCTGAATTCAATCAGGAATCGTTGAATGCGAAAATAAAATTCGACATCAAAAGCGCTTGTCTTCCATTTTGTTTGCAAATAGTCTCTTTTCTTTTCTTAAAAAAAACCCATAAATCAATATACCTTCTCGCTCGGGTGCACATTTATTAGGTGCTTTGCAATGGGCGTGTGGTAAATTCAATAGCGTTGTGTTTCAGTCAATAGTTCCTAATTCATCTCAACGTTAATTTGATAGTGCTGCGCTCTATTGATATCCGTTATGTGGCAGGTAAAAGAGCAAGGCTATGTCGATTGCAAAGGAAAGAAACTAATGAGGACACAAATAACACGATTCCATGGGGGCACTCTCCTAACGAGTAACGACTAACTATCGCCAACCTGTATAAGGCCAAATTCATTTTTTAAATTGGTGATCGTCCCCGCCCGTGCCTGAAAAATCGCTCGCCCCTGATTAAACTTTTGTTGTTGTTTTAAACTGTTACAAATGTGTCGGGAAAGCAGCAATTCAACGTGTGTAAGCGCACAATCTGTGCAACATAGCTACGTATTATGTCTACATCATATTTGTTTGTTTGTTGTTGTTTTACGTCCTAGCAACATCTAAGGTCATATCAGCATGGGTACCGACTTGTGACAGTGTGCACTCATGGCAACTTTATAGTGCTGTCCCACTGGGAAACCAGACCACCAGCACCATGACCTGGTATCCCACTCAGTCACATTATCCTGGCACTGAGCACACCAGTCCTTGCCCTGTCCTAATAATGCCGAGTGCCTGGCTAGGAAGCGACAAGTATCAATTTTTAAGTATATTGGTTCGAACCCACGACCCCACGATCTACCAGCACGGGAGACGGTAGATAAAGGATTCACCCGGTACTCAGTACATGGGTGAATTCCAACCCTATATAAAAACGGTCGAAAATGCGGGTCAATGAAATGAGAGCCTAATTTCACAATGTAAGAAGCAACAATTATTCTTTACATATGTCTTATTATTAGCCCGCTACCTTTGAGTTGAAAAATATAATATAATATCTAGTTTAATAAGATTTAAAAGTGAAATCGACGGCGTTCTATGGCCGCCATCTTGTCTTTTTGCATTCTCTCCCATTTCACCAACTCTGTGCCGATATAAGTATCCATTTGATACTGGAGGCAGGCATTCTACTCCCTGTTCCATACTAAAGCTATTTTCGCCCGTATTTAGATTACATTGTCGTTCACCCGTGTACTACAAGTACCGGGTGAATCTTTTATCTAGGGAGACGGACGCTCTAACTCATTCGGCAATCCCGTCTGGTCTGTCTATGTCATATGCCAGATGTTATATGTAACTAAAAAGACTGCCCACTGAACCCTGGTTTGTGTGATCAAAAGGACGATCACCAACTTGGGGTGGGGGGCGGGGGGTTAAGTGTATATCTATGTCTCCATAGCAACATACTGACGGGCACCAGGTTACAGGTTAGTATAAAAGTCACGTATCCATTGAAGATTTACTGTATTGTCATATAATCTACTGGTAATGAACAATTAGTAATGCGTCTTACTAATTGAATTATTCATTTGTCATTCTAGAACTTCACTTAATAATTGTTCAATTACCATTGTTGTACAAATTGTGACCTCACATGCTCGCCGAATGTGATAAGAACGCAGGCTTTCCCTGTAGAAGTCTGGAGTTCGAATCCCAGCCGAGTCAAACAAATGACATTCAAAATTGACATTTGTCACTAACTGACGTTGGCGTTCAGCATTACTAGGATATGGCAGATACTAGTTAGCTGAGTATTAGGATAATGTGATTTTCTTTTTAAATGGGAAGTTGGGTCATGGTGCCAATGGCCTTGTCGCCAATTGGGTCAGCACTATGAAGTAAGTCGCCATCCATGTGCACTGTCACAAGTCGGTACCCCTCCTGAGAGGACCTTAGATGTTACCAGGACATAAACCCCAACATACAAACAATACATAATACAAAACGTGTACATAACTGAGGACTGCCAGTGATTTAGCACTGAGACAAGATCATTAAGAAGGATGACACGAGCAAGAGTACTCTTGTTTTTAAAACCATGTGGTATGGGGAGTCATTTTTGTTGTTGAAGATGTATACTGCCTATCATGGATAAGCCTGACTAGGCTTATTTTCACCATTAGACAGTTTATTGATAGAAAGCCCGGGCCTACACTTTTACCGACCCTAGGGATTTTTAACCTCCCACACCACACAGACATGGTATGAGAGCAACTGGCCTTTGATGATGCTTTAACTTATACACAGCGGTGGAAATCCAAATTGGCAGAGATGGGGGCACGAGGAGATATATTCAATTTTACACTCCCCTCCTACATGCATCCATATGGTTGATCTTCCTGTCGGTATACCCGGTCAAGCTGCACTGCATAGTGAATGACTGATGTGACGACACAGAAGGGAAACTAATGAAGGGAAGTGAAACACGCAGTAACCAGCGAATAGGAGGAACTCTATAGGTTTCCTAAAGTATTAGTCGATAATATGCTTGTGCTTTACAGGTGTGGTTTTGACAGACGATCCTACCCGCCCAAGAAAACCTCAATTCGAGTAGAGCAGTATTATATAGTTTTATGGCCTTTGTTGTGGTGCATAAATATATATATATATATATATATATATATATATATATATAAATCATACGGTGCGACTGACACTTGTCGACACCCGTTGGAGGCGTGGAGGGTCAGAGGTGGCGCCACCAGTCAAGTGTGGAGTCTTGTGGAGAATAACAATGGTAATAACTATGATATAATAATAAAATATATAAATTATAATGGAAACAATTCACGTCGTATTTTTATACTCGCATAATGCGTTATACATCACACACACACACATATATATATATATATATATATATATATATATATATATTTATATATATATACATACACAGATGGCCAACGTGACTACGTTGCTAGGCAAGCAATAACTGCCGCCAGGGTTCTAAAACCCCCACAAATCATCTGTCTTCCCATCTAGCAACGACCAGTCACTCTCCCACTTCCACCACCACCACCACCATCATCACGACCACTACCACCACCATCACCTCTGCACTTCCCATCAAGCCCATAGCACACTGATTGCCTACACCCGGCCAGTACCCCCGTCCCCCCACCAACCCCCACACCCACACACATACAATACACTCACCACGCCCGGGCTCACAGCATTGCTTTGTCGGGGGGAAACGCCCCATTCCGTCTCCCTTTATTAGTCTCACAACCCACCGTTGGCGTCGCCGCCACTCCTCACTCATGTGGTTTATGGACTTCCGCTACTTCACGACGCCGGAAGTGACGTCACCGGGGGATCATCAGGTCGGTATTTGCGGGCCATCAGCGGACTGATAGAACTGTTGAGTCGGCGTACTGGGCGCCCGCCTGCCCGCCCGCCTCGCCGTTCCATGCCCGTGTTTGGAGTCCTCTCAAGGCACAGAGCTGCACCGAATAGCTACGAGCTGTTCCGAGCAGCCCCGAGCTGCTCCGAACTGCTCTGAACTGCTCCTAGCTTCTGTGACCAGCACCTATCATCCTATAGTGGGAGTGAGCTGCTCTGATCTGCTCCGAGATGCTCCTATCATGCTATAGTGGCAGTGAGCGGCTCCGAGCTGCTCATATCAGCCTATATTGGCAGTGAGCTGCTCCTACTGGTTGTGAGGTGTGGTATGGTGCCGAGCAAACTGGCCAGTGTGCTCAGCACACAGCCTTGTTGACACTGAGTCACCACCTACCTGACTGGTAGCAGTTGATTGCAGGACGGTGAGAGTTGTCTTGATTAGGAAGTTATTGAATGATATCCACATTACACAGGCTTTTATTAGCTCTTGTGATATCGCGTTAATTAATGAACAGTAATGGTCATGTTGACGATGGTATAGTTGTGACCACGTACCCGTATTCATGCATAAACTACCAATGTATATGTACGCATATTCAATTATATATACAATATTCAATTATGGTGACATTGGCCTGGTCTCCGCATATATGCATATATACACATTTAATATATATACACATTTAATATAATTATATATATACACACATACGCATACACAAGTATATATACACACACCTGCACATTTATGTATCTACATATATGTAATGTATAAGGATTATACAAATATAAGTAATCGGCAGGTTCGCTTGCTATCATATTCTTCCAATCAGCTTGCACTGTACATGTATCTCCCTCAGCTCTCCTCAGTACTTGTGCTCATCTCCTTGTTCCAATCTCCGCTAAAAACTTACTATAATCTAGTATAAAACGTATAGTATATAGTATATGCATAGTATATATATAATATATATATTAGGGGAGGTGGGGGGCTAGGTGTCACAGTGGTAAGTTGTCACACCTCGGAATTTGGGGTTTCCCCTTATTGACATCATCAGCTTGGTATGTCGTTGGGGTTGTGTACTTTGAATCTAGGTCAGCTCACCAGGAGGAACTCAGATACACTACAACAGCCTCCGTTCATTTTCAACTCCCCTGAACACATTTTCACCTCTACACAAAAAAGGTATGTAACAATTAATAATGATATCTTCAAGAAGTTACATACACAAAGACACCAAGAAATATGTTCTCTATCTCTCTGAGTACAGCTAATTGAAAACCAACATGTTGTTTGCCTGGACCTTGACCTACTTGGCATGAGGGTGGGTTGGGGCAAGATGTCACAACAGCTGGGGCATGTTGTCACAGTCTCCAGAATCTGTGACAATTTGCCCCATTCAGAAATGTTGATTTCTATCAAGGCTTTAATGTATATAAGTTATGCACATATATTTAATTATAATGGTTCGTTCAAATACAATGCACAATCATTTATTTTGCTAATGAGTATTACATATGGAAATATTTCTGATTTTGAGGGTTAAAGTTGACATGTAGTTTTCTGATATTTTTCATTTATCTCATTATTTCTCCTTAGACCTATCTGCATCAATTTTTAATATTATAATTTATTTATATAGGTGATACTGAAATGTTGAAAAATACTGAACAAAAGTTCTGAACTAGGAAATCACTATTAAATATAAGGGGTCCCATAACCCTGAAGCCTGGATTATAAAATCAAGTGATTTCATCTAAATTTGGTTTTCCAATGAGTAAAATTAAATTGGAAATACCTTAAATTCCCACCTATAAGTCATGGCTTATAGGTGGGAATTGCTTAATTTTTCTCCAGAAGTTGTCCCCAAATCAGGGCGTGGTGCATAGGTAGGTTTTTCTTACAATAGAATACAGTGTAAGATATTTTCAAAAGTACTGGGACACTTAGCAAACCAACAAGTCAAAGATCAGGGTGCAGCTTATAGGTGAGATGTGGCTTATTGGTGGGAATTTATGGTAGCTTAGATGTAGGCAAGGATTAGTTGTGTGCAATTTTAAAATAATATTCTTGAATGGGATATTAAGACCTAACCCTATTTTTGGTGGGTTGACCATTTTATTGAAGTAAACTATAAGATAGGTTTTCTTTCTTTAGATGGTATGTCACTACCACCGAAAAACAGACAGAGAGCAAGTTCCGAAAGAGGCTTTAAGAGCAGCTGCTGAGGCACATCTGGCTTTGCTCAGTCTAAGAAAAGCAGCTGAATTAAATGCTGTGAACTACCTTACCTGTCAGGTTTATTCCACTCTACCAGAAGAATGGAAATATGGACAATCTGAGTGGGCTACAAAGGACCAAGACAAGTCCTTAGTGAGAACTAGAAAGGGACATGGTCCAGTTTGCAAATAAATCTGGTGCTATTTTTCCATGGGATAACGGGAGAAGATCTCAGACATCTGGTCTACACATTGGGAGTGGCAAACAATGTAGCAAATATACCTGAGAATTGGACCAAAGAAGAAAAGGCAGGCATCGACTGGCTGACTAGGCCAAGCACTTCCGCAGGCACCACACTGACATATCAATCAGGAAGACTGAAGCCAACTCAATCCAAAGAATGGCAAACTTCAATAAACACAATCTCAACAAATTCATGGACAATCTAGAGACTGTCTTAAGTCGTAAGAGGGCATTTGCCCCTGACCAGATTTGGAATGTGGATGAGACAGACATAACAACAATTCAGCGACCATTGAAGATCCTTGCAGAGAAAGGTGTAAGGAGAGTGAGATCAGTGGTCTCCCAGGAAACTCTAGTTACTGTGACATGTGCAGTAATTGCAATGGGTAACCACATCCCACCCTACTTTGTGTTTCCAAGAGTAAATGTCCAAGACAACTGGCTACTCACTGCACTGCCAGGTAGTGGTGCAACAGGCCATCCAAAAGCAACCGGATGGATGACTACAGACAATTTTCTGACCTATATGAAGCTCTACCAATAGGGATCCATCATTCTTGGTCCCCATGGTTACCAGTGATTTGCCCACCACCACCAAGCTGTGTGGCTCCCTTGACCACCACCTGCCTCGAGCTTGCATGTGGTGATCCTGACTAGCAGAGGGGGGAGGGGGTAGTGTGTAGGGCTCTGAATGCCCCTTACACACAGTCCTGCCAGCACCACTATGTCTATTTACCTATCAATCAAGCACCACCAGCAACTACATAAACACATTTATGCACCTGGCCATGTCTACCTGTTTCACAATAGAACATTTGCATTCCTCCACCAATGCTTATTATCGGAATATTTTACAATACTATGTGGGACCAGTGCTTAGCATTTATGTTGATGAGAGTGAGATTGAATTTACGTTCATGAGGAGCAAAAAACAAGCTAGGTCAGAAAGTCTACAGTTCTTTTTTCCAGATAAGGAAGACTGGTGCACCCATGTCCTGGAAGATGTGATTATGAAGTTGCCAGTGCCGACATATGGTCAAACAAAAAGGGCAGCAAAACTCTACAATTTCCACTGCCATGCTTTGTCAGATTATTTTAGTGAATAATCAGTCACACAGACTTTGGTAAGACAATATACAGCTATCAACAGCTATCTGGCCTGAGCTATGAGTGTTGTCGATGAATATTTCATTGATTCTTGTCACATGTATATCACCAGGTAACCTTTACCATAATAATTTCAAAGTTAAGATAATTCTATTATTTTTAGCTCATGTTTGCAAAGAGAAATATATGAAAATAACATGATAGACTGTTAGTGCGCACATAGACACATTATATAAAACATGTGCTGAAATAAAGTTCATTTAAATAGTTAAATATTCTTGGAAGGCTGATTCTTTTCCATTTATACCATACATTATGCCATGTGACAACTTGCCCCACATGTGGTCAGAACTTGCCCTGGCATGGGGCAAGTTGCCACATTCAACTTAAAAAAAAAAAATTAAGCTTTGTGCATAAAAGTGTCAATGGTTAGGAAAACTTTCATGTGTGACTATTAAGAATTGATATACTCTAATTAATGAGATATTAACATTTGCAATACCTATATATTATGTTGGGTTATGACCAAATGTATCAATTCTGTGACCAGCCCCCCCCCTCCTCCCCTACTATATAATTTACCTTCGGACCCCCCCCCCCCCCCCGAGGATACACATTGATCCGACCGATTTAATTAAAACACAATTGCAGCAACTTGCGACAATATATAAACTTCCCAATAATACTAATATATAGGCCTACTATAAAACAAAGAGTATAATACGAGCATACTATCAATGAAGCATCCATATAGTTAATTGAAACATCAAAACAATGGCAGCACTCACCTAATCACACTAATTAGGTACTACATATGGCTAATCACAGCTAAGCTCTCCTTATTGCTTTCTATTTATATGCCACACAGAGTCCCGGAAGGCGGGCACTATAAAGCCACCCATGATCTGCTCACGGCCACTCTCCCGCCAAATGTACTAAGGATCGACCCTTTGATGCCAGGGATCCGCTTGCACCTTATTCATAAGTCATGCCAGCATGAGGCCGCTTCACCCAAGAGCAGTTGAGTGGTTTCCCGAAATGCTTTGCGCGGGTGATGTTCATAATGCCACCCGGAAAACTCTCCATGCAGAGTTCAGGTTCAATCGGAGAAGAGAATATATATATACAGTATTTGATGTCTGGATCTTTCTGTATTTGATGTATAGATCTTGTGATGTGAATGATATGTGTATTGGAGATATGTTATATCTTTTTTAAAAGGGAAGAGAGAAAGCAAAGGAAGAAAGAAGTGTTTAAAGACAATTCTAGAATTATCTTGTAGATTTATTGATGCATGCTCACCAAGTGCATAATACATATGTTGAACTGGAATTGTATGCAGCTACTATTACAACGAATAGTCAATTTATATTATGCTTCTATTATCGAACAGGTTTTGCATGTGGTTATTATTGCAACTGATGTTGTCATTTAGTGTAGTGAACGGTCGGAAGACCAGTCCTCGGGCACTGACAAAAGACATTAGTAAAAAAAAAAAAAAAGTAAATATATAGTTTTGAAAGTGAGCAGAAGTACCGTTGGTTCACAGAGTAGAGGGAGCGGGGAGAAGAGAATGTCCACTCCACAGTGAATACCATTGAGGTTACGGTGGTTAGAGAGAAATATTAAAAGGGCTGCGTTTATCTATATCCACATAATAAATTATATAGTACATATATATAGATATATTATACATATGTATGCACATACATACCATATCCGAATCGCAATCCCGGACATGGATGGTAAGTGAACCAGGTGGCGCCGCCGTGACAGAAATATCAACTAATGCCCCAAACATATATTTGTGTGTTGGGGTTTTACGTAATAGCAACAGCTAGAGTCATATCAGGACGGCTACCGACTTGTGAGAGTGCGCACCTATGGCGACTTTATAGTGCTGCCCCACTGTGAGACCAGACCACATGCACCATGACTTGATATCCCACTCAGTCAAAATATCCTGATACTGAGCTAATCAGTCCTTGCCCTATCCTAGTAATGTCAAGAGCCAGGTTAGGCAGCGACAAGTATCAATTTTGTAAGTCATTGCTTTGACTCGGCTACGATTCATACTCCCGACCTTCCGCTTGGGAAGCCTGTGCTCTACCAATTCAACCACCGTGTCCAGTCAAATATATAATATGTGCGTACATAAAATTATATATATACAGTAAGTAGTATACACATATATTATATTGCACTTATACATCATATAATGCTGTTATATCATTATTCTAAGGTAACTTTCGCTCGCTTTATCGATATCATCATGTATCAATGAAATAAATAAGTAGGAATGGTTGAAAAGAACAGGGAAGAATAATTTTTTGTTTATATTCCCATAATTGCACTATGGAATATAATATAAAACCCCATGTTTATTTATAAATATTGCCTTCTTATCGCCATATATATATATAATTCCTGTGACCAACTGGCCTCTGGCACCTCTGCCACCAGCTATATACCCCCCAAGCTGACCAATGCTAGCCTGGTGTATTTCCAGGCAGCTCATGCAGTACCAACCAATACCTTCTAGAATGTTCCCAGAATAATATTTGCATAAGATACCTTATACCACACATACCGCCATGTATATATGGCGATAAGAAGGCATACGGAGAGAGAGCAGGGCACTGTGGTGGAAGTCTTCTTCTGTATACACGAGTATCGAGGAGCACACACATATCAAAGTGCCAGTCAAGGTAGCGGACGTTCACAGAACTAACTACTCAAGCACAGCTAGGCCTGTATGCATGGAGCCGTGTTAGCAAGCCAAACCGCGTTTAGGGCGGGATTTCTGGTTTAGCGCCGAAAAGTTGGTATGCATGGAGCAGTGTTAGGCCTAACACCGCGAGTTTAAACTCGGAAATTCTAACTCTGCTCATAGCAGGTTTACAGCGGTGTTAGTGTTAGGTTAGTGTGAAGATGGTGCCCAAATCTATTCAACGCTATCATATTTAACAGAATTACATACGCAATAAGTGAAATTTTATTAAATTAACCCTAAAATCGAAGCGAGATTAATGCTGCCGCCGCAATGGCAGCGATGTTAATATTTTCGAATCGATGAATGTAAAGTAAACAAATCGCTGCCGCCGCCAAATCTATTCAATGCTGTCATATTTAACAGAATTACGTACGCCATAAGTGAAATTTGATCAATTTAACCCTAAATCCGCATTATTCATATTGTCGAATCAAGGGATTTCCCAAATCTATAAATACATTCACGTTTAGCTAACACTCACCGTTTAGGCGCCCATGCATACGGCTTGACATAGTTCTCGACGCCGCCGATAAATGGTGATAGCTACCCCGTGTTAGAGCCTTAACACCACACGCCGCTAACACTGCTCCATGCATATGGGCCCAGTACTCCATTTGTAATAATGCCAGCTCGTTGGATTAGTACACATCATAGAGAGCATATGTACATTAATCACACACATACATTGCCACGCAGTTGGACAGTTATGAAACACAATGCATAGCGAAGGATTCGAACCCACATCCTTGTGTGAGAATTCTTAAGAACTGGACGACCTCTGGTGCAATCAATCGATCAGGTCCAGCTTTGCATGTGGCACTTTGCCTAGTCTGGTGAGGTGAGTGTAGTCCACTGTGCATATGTACACCCTAGTGATTACGGTCTATGGGCCCCAATCACAACGCACCAAATTATCACGCGCTGCCATTGCCAAACATACTCGAGTATTTGTGTGTGTACACGTTAATTATGCAGAATGAACCCGCTATCCTCACCGGCAGGTTCGTAGGTGCAGATCCAGAATGTTTGTTTGTTCTTTGTTTGTTTGTTTGTTTGAGTTTTACATCTTGGCAACATCTATGGTCATATAAGTACAGGTACCGACTTGTGACAGTGCACACTCATGGTGATGTTATAGTGCTGCCCCACTGGGAAATCAGGCCGCCAGCACCATGACCCCATATCTCACTCAGTCACATTATCCTGACATTGAGCTAACCAGTCCTTGACATGTCCTATTAATGCCAAGTGCCAGGCTAGGAAGCGACAAGTATCAATTTAAAAGTAATTGGTTTGAATCGACCGGGAACCAAACTCCTGACCTTCCGCATGTGAGGCCCGCGCTCTACCGATTAGGCCATCGCACTTGGTGGGTGGGGAGGTAGGTGCGTTGAATCTAATACAGTTGCGCCCGTCTTCAACGACCTCTGTAATCAGCGAACCCCTGCTATATGCGGACAACCTTTCCAACGCTTACCGAAATATGCAACTTTAAGAATGTCCATTGTCTTACATAGTTGGTTAGCCAATTAAATGTGAATGGAGTGGGCGAGGGGAGATGGAATAGCAGCAATTACATTTTCTGAAATTGTGTTCACTGTTTCTCCTCTGACAGGACATATGATATTCCAGGACAACATTGCTCTGAATGCAACCTTTGATTTGTTTGTTGTTGTTTTACATCCTAGCAACATCTAAAGTCATATCAGGATGGGTACCGACTTGTGACAGTGCGCACTCATGGCGACTTTATAGTGCTGCCCAAGTGGAAGACCAGGCTGCCAGCACCATGACCTGAAATCCCACTCAGTCACATTATCCTGACACTGAGCCAACCAGTCCTTGCCCTATCCTAATAATGCCGAGCACCTGGCTAGGAAGTGACAAGTATCAATTTTTAAGTCATTGGTTTGACTCGATCATTTTCGGGAGACGGACGCTCTAACTCATTTGGCCATCCCGTCTGGTCTGCAACCTTTGAAGTTGGGTAGCTACTACTGTAGTAGCATTCTATCTAATGGTTGGTGGTTTGGTTGTTGGAGTTTTACGCCCTAGCAACATCTAAGGTCATATCAGGACAGGTACCAACTTGTTACAGCGCACACTCATGGCGACTTTATAGTGCTGCCCCACTGGGAGACCAGGTCACCAACACCATGACCTGATATCCCACTCAGTCACATTATTCTGGCAATGAGCCAACCAGTCCTTGCCCTATCCTAATAATACCGAGTGCCTGGCTAGGAAGCGACAAGTAAACATTTTAAAGTCATTGGTTTGACTCGATCATTTTATTTGTTCTGCATACCATTAAAGGCACTGAAGGAAAAGCACCCCTTATTTACGTTAGACCCAATGGCACTAGAAATTCACCGACCGTAGGCCCAACTCCATATGTCATCTATTTAGGTGAACGGATGCGGTGGTCGAATCTGTAGAGCCCAGGCTTCAAGTGTGCAAGGTATGGAGTTCGAATCCCGGTCGAGTCAAACCAATGACTTATAAAATTGATACGATAGAAATTGGTATTAATAGGATAGAATAAGGACTGGTTATCACAGTATCAGGATAATGTGACTGTGTGGGATATCGAGTCATGGTGCCAGCAGCCTTGTCTCCCAGTGGGACAGGACTATAAAGTCACCATGAGTGCGCACTGTCAGAAGTCGGTACCCATCCTGATATTACCTTAGATGTTGATATGAGGTAAAACACCAACAACACATACAAACACTCTATTTAGTTGAAAGCAACACATGCAAATATGTCACCAATGACCAATATGAAAATAGTGAAGTAAGGCATTTGTGCTTTACCGCTCACCTTCCTGAATTTATAAGAAATTAACCGACCGGTGTTTAAACTAAATTAAAACCAAAAGATTTAAAAAAATGAATTGTTAATGTGATCTTTAGAAAAATACTTTTAAAAAGGAGTGTCCCCTTTTCTTATCAATCTCAATTGACTGATTGATTGTTGATGGTTTTACGGCGGTTCGGCAGCAAAGGCCATACACAAGTAAGCGAAGAGTACTTTTGTTTATAGTTATTTTTCTTTATAAACACAATTGGGGGAAACAGGGAACAAGTAAACCTTCACATGCCTTTTAAGATAATTTAAACTATGGCATTGGTATATATGCATATTCAAGAGCACTGGATTATCACCAGCCGGCCAGTTTTTTCGAAGCCATTTTAAACACCACTTCCGTGCACACACACACATATTTATCAGTCAAAAGAAATATATATATATATATAAAAAAAACACCCAAATCCACTTGGGAAGCCTGCGATCTGCCAATCAGCGAACCCAAATCCAAACTCACGTAAATCAAACCCAGCAACAACAAAAAAGAGCAAAAATATAACAAAGCAACACAAAAAAACCACATAATCCGACTACAGTAAAACCTCTCTAATTTGACAGACCATGGGACCGACTTTAAGTGGTCCATTTAGGGAGGTCGTCGGATTAGAGAGTTAGAATATCCTTCCAATGGTATTATTGGGACCCAAATAAAGCGATCGATACATGGGAGTGCTCGATCTGTGGAGGGGTCGGTATTGAGAGGTTTCACTGTATAAGTATATAACTTAGGGTGTGAATGCAAGCGGGAAGGAGGCGCGAGGAGAAGCGGTTTCTATAATAGTGTTTTCACCCTGGCGCCACCCCTTTGTGTGAATCGCATTGAGAGGTGTTGGCACCGCTACACTCCCCCCCCCCCCACCCCGCCCGCTGCGCCTCCATCAAACCTGCCCGCCTAATTGGTGCGAGGGGATGCCGTGCGTACCTTTTCAGTTACAGGAGGACAGGGACGCAGGCCTATTCCTCCCTGTCAGTACCTGTGTTCCAGGTACCAAGCCAAGTTCACAAGCGCTCGCCTCACCTGTGCGTGAATGCACCACCCACCCCCACCCCCATCCCCACCCCGCCCCCATCACAACCCCACCCCACCCCCACTCCACCCACCCCTTCTCCTCGCTACCCCCTCCCACCGCCGCTCCCCACCTCCACCCCCCCCACCCAACCTCTTCTCCTCAAACCCTCCTCCCGCCGCCCTTCCCACCTACCCCTCCCCACCTCACCCCACCCCCACCCCACACCAACTCTAAACCCAACACACCCCTTCTCCTCACCACCCCTCCCGCCGCCCCACCCACATATCCCCTCCCCAGCCCACCCCCACCCCACCTCAGCCCACCCGCACCCCAGCCCCAGCCCCTCCCTTCACCACCTCACCCACTCGCTCACCTCATCCCGACCCCACCAACCCCTTCTCAACACCTCCACCCACCGCTCCAACACCCCACCCACACACCCCTCCCCCCACCGCCCACATACTCCTCTTTCTTTGGGTGATTTCCACACCGTCAAATATATTGTACGTGCAACACGATTTAAGAGGAGTTGGTACATGCGCGATTTTGAAAATAATTTTTTTTTAAACCAAAAAAGACCACGTTTTTATTTATTTACAATTTTGATTAATTCCGATGGTCGTTGAAAGCTACATTGTCCCATGAAAGCATCAAGCTTTTTTAAACCCAAGACATTTACCTAAATCTAATTATACATGTTAAACTTCGATACATTTGCGTCCATTAAGCCCCAGTCAGACCTCACCGGATTGAGGAACCGGACAGAAACCGGACACTGTCCGGTGAAATATGGCAATGTCCGGTTGATATACAGTAGGCTTCCGGCGTATCCGTTCTATCTCCGGTGGTGTCTGGCGGTGTCCGGTACAAGTTTTGAACATGCGCAAAACTTGTACCAGACACCACCGGACTGATGTGTATGGTTGGTGCCTGGTTTAAGTCCATTTAGTCCAGTACCCATCCGTTACGTCTCTGGTTTGCTTCCTGCCAAGTCTGTTGAAGGTGGGTTTTTTTGTTTGTTTTTTGTTTGCTTTTTATTGTGGGAATTCAGTCAGTATATGTTTTCTGCGCATCCGTGAACAATCCGTTACGTCCGTTTGACATTCGGTTTTCGACCGGTTATCGTCCGGTGGCTATTCGTTAATGTACGTTCCTTGTCCATTTAGCGTTTGTTTCATCCGGTACATTTCGGTACATTTTGACACCGGACACCAACGGACTAGCGAATTCTTTGTCCGGTGGTGTCCGGTACTCAGTCCGGTAAGGTTTGACTGGGCCTTTAAACGGTTAATGCAGTTTGATGGCTCCTATGCTATGCTGCTACCCTCGAAAAACATTTAAAAAAACAGGTAAGCACATGATTTCAGTGTGTACACCAAAATTGATGTTGCATGTTTTTCACTTCAAATAGCTCCAAAGTTAAATCAATAAGAATAATAGTTACTTCAACATAAAGTCAAATAGATTCTAATGACCTGATCAACATAATAAATGTGTACCTTTAAGTATACATGAACATAATTTACTAATTTTATTGCATATTTGTACTTATTTGTTTCTTATTCTGGATTTTAATTTTTTCCCAATTTTTCCCTTCATCAAATTGTTAGTGACTGCTGCGATATTATATGTGAATTGTTAATAAAAACAGATCCCTACCCACTGCAGGTAGCTGAGGCCAAACACCATTGCATACACGAGTGGCGCAATCCCACTAGCTCTACCTGTCATTGCACTGACTTCTAAACGCACCAACTGCACCTTCCAAATATAACCCAGGAAACTCGCGAAAAATCCCCACCTGCCACCACGAACAATAGCTCTTAATTGGGCAGTCCTCTTGCTTAGGAAACAATGTAATCAAATGCCTTCAATTCACCACATAGGAAGTCACTATATAGTTGATGATGGTTTAGCGTCATTATAATTGGATGCCTTCAATTCAGCATGAAAGAATTCACTATATGATTGATGATGGTTTAGCGTCATTATAATCAGATGCCTTCAATTCACCACATAAGAAGTCACTATATAGTTGATGATGGTTTTGCGTCATTATAATCGGATGCCTTCAATTCGGCACGTATGAAGTCACTATATGATTGATGATGGTTTAGCGTCATTATAATCAGATGCCTTCAATTCACCACATAGGAAGTCACTATATAGTTGATGATGGTTTTGCGTCATTATAATCGGATGCCTTCAATTCGGCACGTATGAAGTCACTATATGATTGATGATGGTTTAGCATCATTATAATCAGATGCCTTCAATTCGCCACATAGGAAGTCACTATATAGTTGATGATGGTTTTGCGTCATTATAATCGGATGCCTTCAATTCGGCACGTATGAAGTCACTATATGATTGATGATGGATTAGCATCATTATAATCAGATACCTTTAATTTGTCACATAGAAAGTCACTATGTAATTGATGATGGTTTAGCGTCATTATAATCGGATGCCTTCAATTCGGCACGTATGAAGTCACTATATGGCTGATGATGGATTAGCATCATTATAATCAGATACCTTCAATTTGCACATAGGAAGTCACTATATAGTTGATGATGGTTTTGCGTCATTATAATCGGATGCCTTCAATTCGGCACGTATGAAGTCACTATATGGTTGATGATGGATTAGCATCATTATAATCAGATGCCTTCAATTTGCCACATAGGAAGTCACTATATAGTTGATGATGGTTTAGCGTCATTATTATGTAATGGGTAGCCTGACATGACATATCACATTTGTGAATTGCTATCCACTAAATATAACGGGTAACCTTACATGTCCCCACCTACATACCCTAGCAATAACAACAACAGGTGCCTGCCGAAACAATCTCCGTGAGCACGCTTCAGGGTATTTGATCACGCAGAGTTATTCAAAAAGCAATCATAATTTCTCTTTATTTCACTTCTTATCTGTCTGTTACTGTAAGCATGACTAGTGTTACAAACGGCATGAACCTACCGAACGTCTGCATGTGCACATGTAACATTGCGCCGTGACAATTTGATTACACGGCCATTTAACTGATTGTCGGGAGTTGTAGCCGAATGGGATTAAAACAAGCAGCAATGCAATCGTTACATAATTACAGACCGCGCCGCAGAAAGAACCTATAATTGATTTATTTTAATGGTCGACCAATTCGTTTTAAATAGCCTTCAATTTCAAATACTTTCTTTTTTCCCTACCGGTCTACCGCAAACACACACAAAAAAAGGGGAGTGGGGAGAACAAGGTGACTGTGATTGCATGATTCTCTACTGCGGTTCCACCCACCATGCAATGTGATCTTACTCCAACCTAATACAAAACACTATGCTTCAGTTTAAAAACTACCAAATACAAAGCCTACCCAGCGTGTTGGTCGTGCTTAGCAGTAGATCTAAGCAAAACAATGTATTTATGTGCTGTTGCTCAGCATATAAATACAAACCGAATACAATATATATATATATATATGTACATATATATATATATATATATATATACATATATATATATATATATATATATATATATAAAGCATACACAATTAAATGAAGTTCCTAGATGTATTATATTCCATCCTCCCGACGCCAACGGTGGTGCGCCCACCAGGCATTCAACTGTACTATATTACATATTTAGTATAGAAATTAACGAAGTTCTGAGTTGTGTTATATTCTATCCTCATGAAGCCGGCCATGGCGCCTCCACCTGACATTCAACCTCACTATATTATTTATATAGTATACAAAAAATAATGGAAGTTCAGAGTTGTATTGTATTCTATCCTCATGAAACCGGCGGTGGCGCATCCACCTGTCATTCAACCTCACTATATTATTTATATAGTATACAACAAATAATGGAAGTTCAGAGTTGTATTGTATTCTATCCTCCTGATGTCGATGGTGGTGCCCCCACCTGGTGTCAAACCTCACTATATTATATGTATAGTATAACAAATTAACGGATATTCCGAGTTGTATTATAATATTCTATTCTATACTATATATAGTATAAACAATTAACAGAAGTTCCGAGTTGTATTATATTCTATCCTCATGATGCCGACAGTGGTGTCCCCAACCGGTGTTTAACCACACTGTGCTATATATATATAGTATAACAAATTTATGGAGGTGTTGAGTTGCATTGTATTCTATCCTCCTGATGCTGACAGTGGCGCCCCACCTGGCGTTCAACTGTACTATTTTAAATAAATAGTATAACAGAATAACGGAAGTTCCAAGTTGTATTATATTCTATCCTCCTGACGCTGACAGTGGCATCTCCACTCAACATTCATCCTCATCATACTATATATAGTATAACAAAATAACGGAAGTTCTGAGTTGTATTATATTCTATCCTCCTGACGCTGACAGTGCCACCTCCACTCAACATTCATCCTCATCATACTATATATAGTATAACAAAATAACTGAAGGAAGCTCAAGCCATTGTCACACCGTACCGGATTGGGAGAAACGGACGAGAACCGGACACTGTCCGGTTGTGTACGGCGATGTTCGGGTACCATCTGGTAACCATCCGGCAGTGTCCGGTGGTGTCCGGCGGTCTCCGGTACAAGTTTTGAACGTGTTCAAAACTTCTGCCGGACCCCTCTGGAATGAGGTGTCCGGTTGGTGTCCGGTTTGTCTGGTACATGTACGGTACCCATCCGTACATGTCCGGTACCCATCCGTTGGTGTCCGGTTTCTCCGTTTTGTCCGGTACATGGCCGGTACCCATCCGTTACATGTCCGGTTCTCGTCCGGTACATGTACGGTCCATGTACGGTACTTATCCGGTTGTCCGGCGGCAATTAACCCAATTTTACACTCCATTTCGATACATTTCGATAGATTTCTTCACCGGCCAACACTAGACTAGAAAATTCTTTGTCCGGTGCTCTCCGGTACTCAGTCCGGAACGGTGTGACAATGGCTTCAGAGTTGTTTTGTATTCTATCCTCCTGACACTGACGGTACCGCCCCCACCCGGCAGCCAACCTCACTACACCAATAGCAAGGCTATCAGTTCTGTTTCAGTGGCACCAAATATTATATAAACGACGCAACTCTAAAAATGACAAACACCAATTAACTTTGCTGCTTAATTAATAAAATCACATTAAGTTTTTGTACCATTCGCCATCTTTATACGCTCTAAGCAACTCTTAATTGAGTGCAATGAAGTAACCACCCACACACACACACTCACACCCTCCTGCGTTTCTTTCGATGCAATAAACACTTTCCTTACATGTTTTCCGCCTCTGCTTTTTTGTTTTACCGCTTTTGTTCTCTCGTAACCACTTAAGCGTTTTTATCGTACGCATAACGGGGCTCTGTGTAGAAGAAAGCGACCGGCCCTCTTTGTTGTATGTGTTTGTTTTATGTGCTTGTTTTTGTTTGTTTGTGGGTTTTTTTTATTGCACGATAATGCACTGCCTGGCTCGGGTGACTAAAGGTATTGATCAGTGCGCATAATGCAAATGTGTGTGTGTTTGATCTTGAGGCAACACGAATTGAAATGCCCTGCCCACATGCATATGTAGAGAACACTGTGCACTCCATAGCCTCGGCGTCGTATCAATTCACCGACCCATTACTGCACTCCATTGCCTCGGCGTCGTATCATTTCACAGACCCATTGCTGCATTCCATAGCCTCGGCGTCGTATCAATTCACATACCCATTACTGCATTCCATTGCCTCGGCGTCGTATCAATTCACCGAACCATTATTGCATATTGCATTAATTAATTTCTACAATAAATTATAAATATACACGACCAAAGACACGGTGTACAGTATGGCAATTTATTCTTGTTTTACTTATGCTTTATAGTTTTAATTAATATTGTTATTATTACTATCATTATCACTATTATCATCATTATCATCATTAGTATCATCATTATTACCATTATCATCATCATCATTATTATTATCAAAATTGTTATCATTATCATTATTATCATCATCATCATCATCATCATCATCATCATCATCATCATCGTCGTTATCATCAGAATAAGAATAATCGTCATGATTATTGTCAGACCAGACGGGACGGCCAAATGAGTCGAGCATCCGTCTCCCGTTTTGGTAGATCGTGGGATTCGAGCCCGCTGTTTCAAACCCTGGTTGAGTGAAACCAATGACTTAGACAATTGATACTGTAGTGGTCTGCACTGACCTCTCAGGCAAGGAGCCGCACAGACAGGTAGGCGTGGGTGGTGTGTTGATATTAGGGAGCCTAGGTGGTGTAATGGTTAGCACACTGGCCCGGAATGCAAAAAGATGTGGGTTCGAGTCCCACTCTAGGCGCAATATTTCCCATTTTCATCACCCCCTCCCCCCACGACACTGGCTGCCGTGACCAGGATCCTGTACAAGCTTTGCTCTGTATAGTTGTTGAACCTACTCTGTGTATGTATATGTAAGTGCATTGACTGTATGTATGCAATTGTAAGCATTAAAAGACTTACAATTCCAGGGTGACGAGTGTAGTGGTCTGCACTGACCTCTCAGGCAAGGAGCCACATAGACAGGTAGGCGTGGGTGGTGTGTTGATATTAGGGAGCCTAGGTGGTGTAATGGTTAGCACACTGGCCCAGAATGCAAAGAGATGTGGGTTCGGGTCCCACTCTAGGCGCAATATTTCCTATTTTCATCACCACCCCACGACAATACCTTTCACTTCCTAGCTAGGTGCTCGGATCCAATTGTTTCTGCCCAGGATAAACGAACTAATGTATTTTTGGTTGATGAAACAAAACAAAAACCTAAAGTAATATTAATACATTCTTGTGATATTGGTACTGGAGCGTTTACGTGCCAGCAGGCATGTAGAACAGAACCGCTTGTTGCTAGTTGTTCTGTAATGGATAAGGCATCTGACTTCGAATCAGAAGATTGTGAGTTCGAGTCTCGTCATGGTCACCAATTATGTAAAGGCTAAGGCTCAAATCTGTGGCTGTGTAGCCAGGCTATGGTGAAATCAATACAGACAAAGAGAAAGGAAGAGTATAAAGTGTAAAGAAGAAGAGAGAGTCCAGCGTCTGGTTTATTATTTATATGGTTACATGGCTTCATTGTAGAGTATCACCCCACCCCTTTCCCCAAATGGGAAACAAGTATTCTTGGCCCTACCAATAGGGATCCAGGATTCCTGGTCCCCATGGATACCAGTGATCTGCCCACCACCACAAGCTGTATGGCCCCATGGCCACCACCAACCTTTACCTTTGCGTGTGGTGATCCCTATTCCAGCAGAGGGGGTAGGCCCTGAGTGCTCTCACACCCAGACCTGCCAGCACCACTATGTCTATTTACATCCTACTCAGGCACCACCAACCCATACATATATATATATATATATATATACATACATGCGCCTGGTCACTTACACCGATCAGTAATAGAACATTTTCATTCCCCCCTATGCCGAATATCGGAATATTTTACTATCGAACAGGAAATGGACATGGCAATGTTATTAAAGCCTGGGTATTATTAGCGCTGGTACCGAGGCATGTCGTGTTGGTTTGTTGTATTTTGCTTGGTTAGGTTTTGAGTTTTATGTCCTGGCAACATCTAAGGTCATATCAGGACAGGTACCGACTTGTGACAGTACACACTCATGATGACGTTATAGTGCTGCCCACTGGGAAATCAGGCCACCAGCACCATGACCCAATATCCCACTCAGTCACATTATCCTAACACAGAGCTAACCAGTCCATGCCCTATCCTATTAATGCTGAGCACCAGGCTAGGAAGCAACGAGTATCAATTGTGTAAGTCATTGATTTTACTTGTTTGTAGTATGTCGCCAACGTGGCACTGGGCCATAATTTTGCAAGGCCCTCCTCATTGTGGCCTCGTTAAATCGAATACACACATGCACATCTTGGTTGTGCAAGAAAAGTAACATTGCGATGGTGGGTCAAGAGTAAGTTGCTCATAGCAGAATTAGATATCAAAGATGTTGACTTGTTTTGGGGGTTTTACGTCCTGATATCATTTAAGATCTAAGAATGATATGATCAGAACAGTTATGAATGAAAACATACGATACAGCTCTTAAATTAAATATATATATATATATAAAAATATAAAAATATATATATATATACATATGCATGTATATAAGAGTTCAGGCACAAAACCCCATACACGCCAATCCAAAAATTGAGATTAAAATTGGAATCAAACCTATTAAAAGTTACTTTAAAAAAAAGAAATCCTACTTTTTAGTCCATTGCTCCATTATCATGTGATCGTAAGCAAATTTTAATTAGTGAGAATTAAAATTATTTTTAGGTAAAAATCTTTTATTTAAACTACACATTTGGATTGGCATTAACGGGGATTTGCCTACAACGACAAAAGCAACCGCTATTGCGCGCATAACTTACAGTTGCATAGTTTTATGGTTTTGAATTTCTGTCTTTTCTTTTTTTTATAAGATAGATAGATTAGGTTAATCATACTGATATACCTTGCTTTACTTTGAAGTAACCTTCATTTTAAATGTCTAACTTCTGAGATATTTGAAGTGAAAGCATGCCAAATTAATGTTGGCATGTATATCAAAATGCTGATACCATAGGCTTCAGCAGTAACACTAACAGGCTCCATTAAATTGAGTTAGCAAGCCTTCCATGCAACAACATACGCTTAATAAGTGAACCAGTATCTAAGGTGGATATGGTTGTTTGTTGGGGTTTTGAGTTCTAGCAACATCTATGGTCATATCAGGACTGGGGTTGGATATGATCCGATATATATGACCGAATCGCTAAGAGAAATGACTGGCTTCCCATATGGGACGTCGAGGGTTCGACGCTCAATCGAGTCAAACCAATGGCATACAAAATTGAAACATGTCGCTACTTAGCCTAGCGCTCGACATTACAAGGATAGAGGAAGGACTGGTTTGCTTAGTGTCAGGATATTGTGACTGAGTAGGCTATTGAGTCATTGTGCTGGTGACCTGCTCTTCCAGTGGAGCAACACTATAAAGTCGCCATGGTTGTGTGCCTGTCCTGTATCTGTCTTGATATGCCAATATATATTGTTATGACGCCAAATACCCCCCAAAAAGAAACAATAAACAAAATCTAAGCAGGTTTCAATTCTAGAAGAACCGTCTCCACCTACATTGTCTTTAAGTGAACAAATTCTCTAAGCCTCTGGTCTATGTCACTGAACGAGCTGAGGAGATTAATTGACTGATTATTGACTGACTCCAAGTGTCATAGTTGGACTCAGTTGCAGACCTGCTGTACATATATATATATATACATATATATATATAGTTCTTCCGCTGTGGATGGTAGTGGCGAGTAGTGAGGTATAAGATTGCATTATATATATACACACATATATATACACACATATATATATATATATTTATATATATAAAGCAAGTATCGACAGGAGCATATTCTCTTTTCAGTTTTCTCATTTATCTAACTGACCTCTCATACACAATACAACGAGATTATTTATATGCATACATCCTAGTAAATAATTACTTAAACCAACATTATTAATATAATACATTTTTTTAACAATCATATTTTATCAATGTATCTAATGTACTTCTCTTGGTTATGTTACTTGTTAGTGCACTTGCCAAGAGCAGATCAATGTAGGTCATCACTGGGTAAAACTGGCCGCCATGGCCGAGCGTAAGTTTCGCATTCCCGCATCTAGAACTCTCGGCTCCTTTAAGGGGCCCACGTAATGATTCATGTAATTACAACTCACATTGCACGCAGGAGCTTTGATATACACACAGTGCACCTAGACATTCATGTCCTGGGCACTCACGCCAGCTATACCCTGTTCCAGTTACCTGACAGGCCAGTGGTGGAATCAGCGGTGGGAGGAGGTTGATAGGTTGGTTGGTAGTTTTAACGTACTGGAATCATATCAGGATGGGTACCGACTTGTGACAGCGCGCACTCATGCCAACTTTATAGTGCTGCCCCACTGGGAAATCACGCCACTGGCACCATGACCTGATATCCCACTCAGTCACATTATCCTGACACTGAGCTCATCAGTCCTTGCCCTATCCTATTTATGCCAAGTGCCAGGTTAGGATTAGGAAGTGACGAGTATCAATTTTATGTCATTGCTTTGACTCAACCGGTAAGCAAACTCCTGATCTCCCACATGCAACACCCGCGTTCTACTGATTCAGCCACAGCACCCGGTAGGCTCCGGCTCCTTTAAGGGGCCCACCTAATGATTCCTCTTAATTACAACTCACATTGTATTCAGTAGCTTTGATATACAAACAGTGCACCTAGACTTTCATGTCCTGGGCACTCACGCCAGCTATACCAGTTTCCCGTTACCTGACAGGCCAGTGGATGAATCAGCGGAGAGAGTGGAAGGGTGGGAGGAGGTTGATAGGTGGAGGAGGGGGGGGGGGGTATTGGTGAAGGGAGGGGGATCCCGATTCTGTGATGGATCGCAGACAGCTATTTAACCCCGACTGAAGATGAATTATGGATTTTAAGTCAAGCCATTGGCAAATGGCCTTACGACAGGCTCCGAGCTGTCTGGGAACTGTCTGCAGACGCGACGCGGGATATTCCAGTCAATTGGTGCTAACGGGGGAGGGTTTACCCACCCATCCTCTCCCCACAACGCCCCGCCCCCTGGTGGTTTGAAGCCGAACTACTCCCATTGCCCTACTACTCCCATTGCGTTATCCTATGTGCACTTAATCGATTGAATGCATATTGAGTGATGAGCGCCACCTGCCGAGCAGAGAATGTCACCCGCCACCTCTAAGGCTAACTATATCTAGTTCCGGTGCAACTGACACTGGTCTACATCCGGTGGAGGTGAGGAGGGTAGGTGGAACCACCTGTACAGTGTTGGTCTTACGGAGTATAACAAATAAAGTAATAATTAACCCTTACGTATCTTTATACTTGCATAATTCGTTATACATCACATATTTTCTTGAACATTTATACTGCCTATCATGGATAAGTCTGAATAGACTTGTTTTCACGATTAGACAGTTTGTTGATAGAAATCTCGAGCCTACACTTTTACCGACCCAGGGGATTTTTAACCTCCCACACCACATAGACATGGTATGAGAGCAACCAGCCTTTGATGATGCTGTAAGTTATACACAGCGGTGGAAATCCAAAGTGGCAGAGGTGGGGGCACGGGGAATCGAACCACTGACCTTCAGATTAGGAGTCCGAAATAGAAAAAGTCAGACACTGTAACCACTCTGCCACAGAGAACACCACATATAATATATATAGATATATATATATATATATATGATGTATTAGCATTAGACGAGTATAATTAATCGGAAGCTTTCCAATCCAATTATTTTGTGCCACCTGCCGAGCAAAGAATGTCACCCGGCACCTCTAAGCTCTTATTATTATTGATCATCGACTACCATCCTCTTACAACCTCAGACCGATCGTGGCGCCACCTGTCTGTATACGCATTAATTTGGCAGGCTACGTGCCCTCACACTACCCACGAAAATACATGAAAATATCATCTCTGACCAGAGGTTAAAATGTCCCTTCACTGAAAAGAAAAAAATCTTCTGCGACTGAGAGGTCTTACGCAGCAAGGGGTGGAGGCGGGCAGACAGTGGTGCCAGTACACCGAAGGTTTTGATTTAGTTTCTTTAACAAAAAGAATATTTGCATGGTATTTATAATCTACCTTACGTTAATTTCCAATAACTTTGATTTGAACTGGATAAATTTGGAGATAAAAGTAAAAGTACACAAAATTAATGTATGTGTGCATGTCAAAGTCTGCCACCATATGATTCAGCAGCAACAGTTTCTATTAAATTGACTTGATATTCTCTTCGATGTGTTAAAAATTGTACAAATGCCTAAACTCATCGGTATCTAAATTGGATATGTAGCATCAAATCTAGATCAGTCTTTTGGCTTAAAAAAATGGTATGCTTTCATCGGACTATGTAGCTTAAATTTTGGAGACATTTAAACTGAAACTGTAATATAAATAGCATTTTATAGATATAAGCTTGAAGCGTGGTGTCAAATTTCCCAGCAACCATAACAGACACATCAGAAATACACGAATCCTTAGATACTACATGTTGTCTTGTCACACACGTCATTGTCACATGCAAATTCAAAGGATTGCGCATGCTAGAACCATGTGAAGTTGCTGTTTAAAGTTTCACCCTCGTGCATTTGGTTAAAATCTGTAATTATTATGTTCATAATCTATAATATTAGCAATCATTGTAATTTATTCACTATGCAATACATATCCCAGTCGTGATGTTTATAAAATTCTCTTTTGAGACAGAATCATTTTACTGACCTAATGTGATACATATATCTGAAAGTTTATCATTTGTTGTCAATCTAACTAAAATTAGTATTGTTTAAAATGTTCATGCTTGATGTAATTATACACAAAAAAACATCTGTATTTATATGAAATATGTTAATATGTAAATATCTTAATATGTATCCATTAATACGCATTCCATATCAATCGCATGGCATATTTCTTTGTTGATCCAACAATACAAATATTCAACGCCAATACATTTTCATTGCAGAATTAAATTAAACGTACAAGCCTATGATATGTAAATATGAGTAGGCTAGTCTAGTAGTAAGAGTAGAAAAAATAAAACACATATATGCCAAGAAAATTCAAAGAAATTAACATAGGCTGCTAACCAGACCAACCAATTATTTATCTGCTACTGAAATGCAGGCAATCAAATACATTATCAGCAGCTAGTGTGTGATAAAATAACACCAACACTACAGCTGGCCAGCATTGAAAACAAGCCTGAATACCCAGGCGTATATGCTATGGACAGTATAAATAGAGCCTCAATTTTAAAAAAAACATTTAAAAAAAAAGAATTTAGTGCATCTCGAAATGCTGAATACCATAGGCTTCAGTAATGAGGTATTCTATTACATGGACTTACTATTCCTTCTAAGCAGCAATCAATGTTCAGTGAGTGCACCATTATCTATTTGGATATGTAATACTAATATCAAATCTAGGTAAGTGTTTCGGTTATGAAAATGTGATGCTTTTACCGCATTATGCAGCTTTAACATAACGCTACCCTGAACCAGAATGACGTCACTGATGTCAAGTTGATTGACTTAAGATAGTTTCAGAAGAAGATTGGGTTATAAATTTCGAAGAGGCAATTGTGTGTGTGTGTGTGGGGGGGGGGGGTATTTTTCTTGATCCTTTGATGGTGGATTCATTGATTGACTCACACTGTGCAAACTAATGCGTACTAAGAGATTATATCAATTATCATGCCCTCTCATGTGCCTCCCAAAAGGTCTTGTAGCCATATCTCACTCAACGAGGCAATGCATTGTGGGAGTTAATCGAGGACGTAAGAAGACCCCTCCCCTATTAAAAAAAAAAAGCAACACTCAAATATCCTGTGTATAATAACAACCCAAATATAATTATATATTTTCAGATTACATTAAATTTGTACAATCCCATGAAACCATACAGTTGTCCAAACCAAAACGCTTGCCTACATTTGATTCTACATATACAAGTTAGATTAAGCAGTTATTGTTGCGGGGAAGGAATATTAAGTCAATTTAATAGAACAAGCCTTTTAAATAGAAATTTGTATTCGTACATTATTAATTGATTAAAGTTGCATACTCCGATGGTTTTGAATTTCTGTCATTTTCTGAGATAAATACATTAGGTTGATCGTTATAATATACCTTACTTTAGTTTGAAGTAACTTTGATTTTAAATAGCTAACATTTTAGATATTTGAAGTGCGAACATGCAAAATTAATTTGGCAAGCACAGCAAAACTCTGACACCATAGGCTTCTGCACTAACATGTTCTATAAAATTGCCTCGGTATTCACTTCTATGTGGTGCCAAATGTGTAATAAGTACACCAGTATCTAAATTAGATATCCACACTCAAATCTAGATCATTGATTTGGTCTTGAATATTTGATATTTTCATTGGACTATGCAGCATGGGGAATTTCAATCGCAGACAATTGGTCTTCCTCATTCCACTGCTCCTTCTTCTATCAGAGTAATGCTGAATATCAGGCTAGGTAGTGAGAAGTACAATTTTTTACGTCATTGGTTTGACTCGGCCGGGGTTCGAACCCGAGGGTTTGAGTCACGTGACCTACCAAGATGGGAGAGGAACACTCAACTTATTAGGCCACCCCATTTGATGTCCATTATTTTCGTATGTACACCGAACTTATTAAAGACCATGTTTTCATTTCAAATACCTGTCCATCAAAGTTAGCCATTTTTACTGGGAGTAGCTCCAAACTATATATAGTAGAGTAGATCATATCAATCATCCTATTACTAAAACAAAATGTAAAAGAGTTGAATCTAATTGCAACTATGCTGCCCAGTGGTGAAAACAAGTGTTAACACTTATTCGTCATGAGCGGGGTAAAATAAATTCATAAACAAACAAACAAACAAAAAAACTACCTAATATATTTATTTATTTAGTAATATTGCAAAAACTCAGAAGCATCGGATTATGTAATTTATAGCTTTCCACTGAATTACTGGCAAGACACAGAAGCTCTTTAGCGTCAGGTGGTCAGAGTTTATATTTATTGTACTTCTCTACATATGTTTACGCTACGGCTCTCAATTCTTTAACTTTTAAGCATACAAATACAGGCATATCAGGATATTACTGCCATACTCCAATACTCCAATACTTCGCAATGTTCAAGATTCTGATAGAATCAGCTGTGCATGTGATGTGTTATAAACTTAAGAAACATTTTTTAATGTTTCACTGAATTCCAAAAATTTTCATAATCTATCGCTTCAATCTATAGTATAACTGTGCCACGACAGCTTAATGACAGGGGAAATCAATGAATGTTCTCATTAGTTATTTGACTTTAATTCAAAGCTGAGGCTTAAATGAAAGCGAATTTGATAAATTAATGAAAACTAATCTAGTTTGACAGACATTGGAATTATCTGTATTCAACCAGTGCTTTCACACGTGACATGATGGACTAATGGCTGCCTGCTTCAGTTGCTGTCAGTCATCCTCATCAGCAGCAGTGTTGGCTAGGTCTATGGCAATATACTACAGGGACTTACACCACCCTGCCCTTTGTACACATTGACCAGTTGACAGCACCCATTCTAAGGCTAATATTGACAGCAAACTGCCTGCTGCACACATTGACACAACCCTGCCTGATGCACATATTGACACCACCCTGTACACTGCACATATTGACACCACACTGCATATTGCACATATTGACACCACCCTGTATACTGCACATATTGACACCACCCAGCCTGCTGCACACATTAACACCACCCAGCCTGCTGCACATATTGACACCACCCAGCCTGCTGCACACATTGACACCACCCATTCTACTGCACATATTGCCAGCAACCTGCCTCCTTTACATATTGACACCATCCTGCTTGCTGTCTATGTTGACACCACCATGCCTGCTTTACATATTGACAGCATCCCACTGCTGCACATATTGACACCATCCTGCATACTGCACATATTGACACCACCCGGCATACTGCACATATTGACAACACCCTGGATACTGCACATATTGACACCACCTTGTCTACTCTATGTATCAACACTTCCCTGCCGGATTCACATATTGACACCACCTTGTCTACTGTATGTATCAACACTTCCCTGTCTGATGCGCATATTGACACTACCCTGCATACTGCACATATTGACACCACCTTGTCTACTGTATGTATGAACACTTCCCTGCCTGATGCACATATTGACACCACCTTGTCTACTGTATGTATCAAAGCTTTCCTGCCTGATCCACATATTGACACCACCCGGTATACTGCACATATTGACACCACCCTGTCATCATCATCATCATCATCATCATCATGCTGTCAGTCGCGATGCGACAAAGACTGCTTTCATTACTTGACTGCCACTCTCCATTTAGCTCTCTGCTGTGAGAGTTGTGTCCATGAGTCGTCTTAATGTCTCTCAGCTTCAGGTTTCTCTTGATGGTATCTTTGAACCGGAGACGGGGGCGCCCTCTCTTTCTGTAGCCAGAAGACAGTTGAGAATAGAGGATCTGCTTTGGTAGCCTGTCTGATGACATCCTCATGAGGTGTCCAGTCCACCGGAGATTCTTTTTGATCAGAAGATCTTCCATAGAGGGCAGCCCCATCTGTTCGAGTATTTCCTTATTCGTCACTTTGTCCTTCCAGGTTAGCCTCATGATTGAACGCAGATGTCGCATCATGAAGGCATGCAGCTTTTTCACCTGCTGTCTGTACACTGTCCAGGCCTCGGCTCCGTATGTTGTGCGGCTGTACATTTCATGAAAGCTGCCTGCAAAAGTGTTGAAGTGCTGCTGGCCTTTGCAAGTTACCAGCGGCACTCTCTCGGGGAGCAAATAGAGGTTTCACACCAGCAAGAACATGTCAAGCCAGGCGCAAAACTATTTGTCCCTGCAGTGGCTGGTCGGGAGATGTTGGGAGTTCAATACATCAACCGCCCTTAATGCTGCCATAGTGACATGGTTTTCTGTTTAGGGTTTGCTCCCTTAGCCTTCGGTTCTGTCAACAACCTGTACCACAAGGCAGTGGTTTAGAACTCTGCAAGGCAGGGGCGTCAAACTCCCTGAGGTATTGCTATACCTGCGCATACCACCCTGTATACTGCACATATTGACACCACCTTGTCTACTGTACATATTGACACCACCCTGTATACTGCACATATTGACACCACCCTGTATGCTGTACATATTGACACCACCCTTCATACTGCACATATTGATACCACCCTGTATACTGCACATATTGATACCACCCTGCATACTGCACATATTGACACCACCCTGTATACTGCACATATTGACACCACCCTGCATACTGCACATATTGACACCACCCTGTATGCTGCACATATTGACACCACCCTGCATACTGCACATATTGACACCACCCTGCATACTGCACATATTGACACCACCCTGCATACTGCACATATTGACACCACCCTGCATACTGCACATATTGATACCACCCTGTATACTGCACATATTGACACCACCCTGCATACTGCACATATTGACACCACCCTGTATACTGCACATATTGACACCACCCTGTATACTGCACATATTGATACCACCCTGCATACTGCACATATTGACACCACCCTGTATACTGCACATATTGACACCACCCTGTATACTGCACATATTGACACCACCCTGCATACTGCACATATTGACACCACCCTGTTTACTGGACATATTGACACCACCCTTCATACTGCACATATTGACACCACCCTGCATACTGCACATATTGACACCACCCTGCATACTGCACATATTGACACCACCCTGCATACTGCACATATTGACACCAATGCTTGGTGCTCGGACTGCAACTTCCCCAAAGCCATCATATATCTAACCTCATACCTCATCAATTTTCCCTGAAGCCCTTCAAACATCAAATTAAAATCTTGTCCAGTGGCACAAGTCTTCAGCGACCAACCGCTATGATCGACGAACCTCCTCCTCTGCCATGTGTGAGCGCGTTTTCAATACACAAACTGATTTATTATCTCATTTGACTGTCCCTCGGATGACAAGACACATACTATCAAAAAACAACATTGGTCGGTATACAGAGTTAGCTCTTTGAAAACAATTGCTATAGTGCACATATATCCAAGAAAACACCGGCAACTCCCAGTCCCAGGCATATGTTAAAATTACACTGACCGATGGTAGTGACTCTCTGTCATTTTCTGAGATAAATACGTTAAAGTTGCATAGTCCGATGGTTTTGAATTTCTGTACTTTTTTCTGAGATAAATATATTAGATCGATCACTAGTATCTACTTTACATTAGTTCAAAGTTACTTTTATTTTAAATGGTAAACTTTTGAGATATTTTGAGTGCAAACATCTCAAATTAGTTTTGGCAAGCTTGGCAAAACTCTGACAGCATAGACTTTTGTAGTAACAGGTTCTGTTAAATAGACTCAGTATTAATAAGCTGATGAGTGCATTAGTATCTAAGCTAGATATGTAAAATCAAATCTAGATAATTGGTTTGGTTTTGAAAATTTGATATTTCATCGGACTATGCAGCTTTAAGTTGATTGTAATAATCCATCATATTTTAGTTCAAAGTAACGTTGCTTTAAGTTTAAGATGAATGCGTAATTTAGGAGATATTTGAAGTGTAAACAGACAAAATTAATTTGGGCATGCTTGCCAAAATTAATTTAGCATGTTGTCGTTTCAAATATCTCAAAAGTTAGCATTTAAAATAAAAGTTACTTCAAACTAAAGTAAGGTAGATAATAACAATCAACCTGATATATTTATCTTAGAAAATGACAGCAACTCAAAACCTTGGGACTATGCAACTTTAATATATATAAAAAGAAAAGACCATATAGCATATGGAAGCTAGGCCCCTGTATATTGCCAGAACGTGGGCACTGGACTCGTGTACAAACTTCAACCCACTAAGGCCTCGCACCGCAGTTCCCATGCTACTCATGGACCCATACCAGGAAGTGGGGCTGTTTGGGGTGTGTGTGTATGAGTGGGTGTGGTGGGTGTGTGTGTGTGTGGGGGGTGATACCCGGATTAGATCTGTCCCGGTGCGGGGAGCTGAGTGGGCCGTAGGGGGGGGGGGCGATTGAACCCTGGGAAGGCCTTAGCTCCCTCATGGACGTAATAACCAGGTTCCTCATGGCTCCCACACATACACACTCACCCGCCCCCCACCCCTCCACCGACCTCCTCCACAGCCATCCCCGTCGGCAGGTAAGCCAGAGCCCGCCCTCCCGGCTCCCCTCCCCCCGCTCCCCCGCCGCCCGCCCCCGGGTGAGCAGCTCGGGGAGTCCCGAAGGAGCTGCTTGGGCGGACCGGCCTCGGACCGCCGTCCCGCCGGCCAGCAGTCCTGCACGGCCGGCATCCGTTCGCTATATGTCCCGGGGAGCTCAGAACAAGGCTCCAACAATCGATCCATAGCTACATGTGGAGCCCCGAGGCAGGTGGCGTCCTGGGCAGCGGTTTTATTTTGGTACCCCCCCGACACACACCTACAAACACCCACACATCCACTGACATCCACTCACACCCACACACCCACAAACAAACACTCACACACTCACACACATTCACATACACATCCCCACACCCGCACATACACATCCACACACACTCAAACACATTCCCACATCCCCACATACATACACACATTCAGACACACTTCTCCACACACCACCATGACCACATTCTAGTTTCTAGGGCTAGGAGTGTGAGAGTCAATTTCCTCTGTGTGTGTGGTTTAAACAAATTCATTTGTGTTTTGAAATTGTGTTTTTTTTGCGTCCTGCTTACTGCCACCGTTCTGTGCTGAGTAATCATGCTTCAAACACCGACATTTGTGAAAATGTCAAATAGCTGGTGTGGAGATATTCATGGCAGAGAGCCGACGCTAAATTTGCATCCCACATTCCCTAACACCCCCAGTCCCTAACACTCGCACCCCTACCCCACCCCCACACACTACTTACACAACCAACCACCAGGCCAGCTGTTCGTCCCATTCTCCACACCCACAGACACACATACACATACACACATACACACATATATACACATACACACATACACACATACACACATACACACATACACATGCACACATACACACATACACACATACACACATACACACATCACATGCACACATAAACATACAGCCACACACATACACACAGAGACACACCCATACACATAGCCCCACACACAGCCACATACAGTCACACAGACATATATAGAGACACACAGTCACACAGACATACACACATACACAGATACACACATACACACATACACACATACACAAATGCACACATGCACACATACACACATACACATCCACACATCCACACATACACACATCACATACACACATAAACATACAGCCACACAGAGACACACCCAGACACATAGCCCCACACACACAGCCACACACAGTCACACAGACAGAGATAGAGACACACAGTCACACAGACAGAGAGAGACACACATAGACAGATACACACAGACACACACAGGAGAACCTGAATGTGACCGCTAGCGATTGTTCGGTGAAATGCTTTTTTAGGTTATTATTTAGGATATTTTGGGTGCCCACATTATACCAGCCAAGTCCAGGCGGCACTCTCCCTCACTACCTCTCTCCTTCTCTACCTCTCTCCCTCTCTCCCTCTCTACCTCTCTACATCTCTACCTCTCTCCATCTCTCCATCTCTCCATCTCCCCATTTCTCAATCTCTCAATCTCTCCATCTCTCCATCTCCCTATCTCTCTATCTCTCTATCTCGCTACACCTTGCCCTGTGTGCAAGCGCATATAGACAGTATATCGGACATTTATTATCTTTCCCATTTTCATCCCGGCAATGAGTGGCTGGTTCAGTGGGTGGCAGCAAAGATCTAACCAAACTGGGTGGCTGGTTGATTGGGGGACGGCAAGGATCTGGGCAGATTGGTTGGCTGGCTGCTTCAGCAGGGGACAGGGCCGGGGTGGGAGGTGGGGAGGGGGGGGGGTGCTTACTAATGATGGAGCTGTCCCTAATACCCACACCGTTCGCGTATAATCAATCGTTGACTAAAACAGTAAATGGGTTATTCATTAGGGCCTTGTATCTGCTAAGGCCATTGTACAAAAGCTTGCCTACGCTTCCACCCTTATCGATGCCGGGCGACTTAACGGAACGCTTGCCTGGTGTCACCGCCCGCCATTGAGTAACCCCCGCCCCCCCCCCATCCGCCCCCCCCTTTCGCCCCCCGCCCTTCGCCCCCTCCCTCCGCCCCCTCCGCCCCCCTCCGCCTCCTCCCTCCGCCCATCATGGTGGCGGGCGCAGCTATCAGTCAAGTAGTACCCCTTGCTCCTGTCTCCTCATAATTCCAACCACCACCACCATCACCCCATCACCCAACCACCCCCGAAACACCACTCACTCTCATCCTTCTTCTTTTTCTTCTTCTCCTTCACTCTCTTATTTCATTTGGGTGCTGATAATTAATCTTCATAATCGACCTGGCTTCTCCCGGCAGTCAGTAGTAGTAGTAGAAGTAGCTCAGCCGGCGGCGGCCCGATTTACAACCGGCGGCATCCAGTCAATGGCCGCCGGAAGTGAGTGCCTAACGAAGCGCCCTTCCCCCTCCCGTCCTTCCATCGTCCCTATGCCGCCCCCCAGGCTCCGCCCCCCACCCCACCTCCACCGCCAACCGCCACACCGCCACCCCATCCCCACCGCCCACCCCCACGCATAGACGCCGGCAGCCCCGGTGTGGGGGGCATTTGCAGGCGACGCCGGGTAAGGAAGGTGGCGGCAGCGGCGGCGGCGGCGATAGCGTCATCGGAGAGCGGGGTAAAAAAAAACTGGGGTCGAGTGGGAGGGAAGGAGGAAGGGGGAAAGGGTAGGACGAAGGGGAAATGGGGACGTTTGTTTGTGTGTGTGTGTGTGTGTGTGCCGGGGGGGGGGGGGGGGGGTCTGTGTGATTGTGAGCGTTATGACTCTATTTGGCATGTGTCTTTTTGTGGTAATCTTTGTGTGTGTTTTTTTTTTTTTAATTTAAGTTTTTTTAAACCATAGATGTCGCGCTACGCCGCGCCATAACAGATTCATCATCAGGTGACGGGTCAAATAAAAGCAAACACTTTTACGTGGCCGCGAGAGTTGGAACCCGCGGACAGCACTTTCAAAGGTAACACAACCCCTATATATATATATATATATATATATATATATATATACTGGAGCTGACTGCTTAGCGTTGTGTATTATGCATGCCCTGACCCTCCCCGCCCCCCCCCCCACTCACCCACCCGCCCACCCCCCGCCGTCGCCATGCCGGGGCATTCCATCAAGGCACGGGTGATGCGGGCATGCGTGGCATGTGCGGCGCGCCTGGTGTGTGTATGTATGTCTGTGTATGTGGGTGTGGCGGGGGGTAGGGAGGCAAGAGGAGGAAGGGGGAGGGGACAGGTGGGTGGGGGATGGGAGAGGGGGGGCTATGCGCATTATCTGTATATACTTGAGAATGTGATTGACTTCGCCGTTGGGAAATGAGCTTTACAAGATGCTGCGTGGAATATAGTAGGTGTGGAGATGACGACGGTGCCCCCCTCCCCTAACCCCAGCCCCACCCCCCATCCACACCCACACTCTCCCTACCTCCATTCCATCACCCAACCACCACACACAGATGCGCGCGCCTACCCCCAACCCCCACACACACCGCCTGACCCGGGTGGGCGCGTGCCTGTTCTCAGGGGGATCGGGTGACGGCGGAGCGACTGGGTGCGTCCGCCCCGGAGCGTCATCTGTCGGTGGCGCTGGAGCCTTTGTTTTAAGCACGACATTTGCTGGAACATTACATTCTGACTGAGGTTTAGGGACGCACACGCCGTGCGCTGCCAATTCCAGCAACAACAACCCCCCATCTCCATCTCCACCTCCACCCACACCCACACCCACACACGCCCACACACACACGCCCACACACACACACACGCCATCCTCCAGGGCGCAAAGCGCCCGTCATAACCCAGCCCAGCACAGCACCACCTCGGGGCTTATAGACTGACTACACAGGAGGAACCGCCCAGAATGCACCAGGATAAAGTAACAGCGTCCCACCCAATGATCGGCGCCTGCGCACTGCCACAACAATGGAATAGCGTCGGGCGCCTTGTCGCGACGCCAGCGAAACGCCGACGTCGCGGGCGACATCAAAAGGAACCCAGTGAGGGGATGGGAGTTGGGGGGGGGGGGATATAACGTCTTCCTGCAGCTCCCCCTAGCATCCACTCAGCGCCTCTCAGGACATTACATCTAATCGTCGATCCTCTGAAGGGCCGCGAGGACGCAGTCTCATCAAGCCGAGACCTCCCTCCCCAGCGCCCGCCCTCACTGTCTGCCGCCCGCCCTCACTCACTGCCTCTATCACCCCTTTCCCCCCACCCTCCCTCCCTGCTTCCCGCCCTCACTCCCCGCTTCCCGCCCTCACTCCCTGCCTCCCGCCCACCCTCCCTCCCACCCTCACTCCCTGCCTCCCACCCTGGAGTCGTCCCGCCCTTACTCCCTGCCTCCCACCTTCCATCACTTTCCTGCCTCCCGCATCCCCTCACTCACTGCCTCTTACCTTCCCATCGCCGCTCTGTCAACATTTCCCAGCTTTTGCTAACACAAGCCACAAAGTCGACTCTGTCAGTGCGTTGTATTTGTAACGTACACGTCCATGTGACGTCACGTGGCGGCCACACCTGACTGCCGCGGGGTGTCGCCACCAGGCAGTCAATAAGGCAACGCGACACCTAATGGCAAGCTCGACTGAAGCTTCCCGCCAGGAAAGAGAAAAAAGAGGCACTACTTTGTAATCCCTTCCCTTCTTCTCTCTCTTTTTTGTTGTTGTTATTGGCAATGTGCCATATTACATGTCCTGTGGGAGGGGAGAGGGAGGGGAGCGGGAGAGGAGAGGGAGGGGAGAGGGAGGGGAGAGGGATGACGGAGTACAGGAGGAGTAGGCATCGTTTTCCTGTCGTCACTTGTCTTATTTTACTGTAGCTAGATCGCGCCGAGACTAACACTTTTATAATTTTCTCGGCGTCAATAATCGACCGGCGACGGTTCTGATGCTGAGTGCGGCATTCCCGTATAACGGTGACACTTCATTAGGTGCAGCTACACGTGTGTGTTCTTTGTGAAGATGACATATGTCAAGGCACTTTTGCTTTGCACGTCTTCAAGTCCGTGTGTGGCATTTCGCACGTACCACATTCAATGTGCCGACGGATACAACATGACACGCGCAGCCCCCTTACTTTCCCCCTCCCCTCCCCATCCCTCCACTCCCCCTCACTCCCCCTCAGTCCCACCCCCCACCCCCACCCTCCACTCTCACCCCCCCCCCTCCCGCCCCAAATCAAAATTGCCATACGGGAGGAGGTGTCCTTCAAAGAGTGCACTGCGCATGCGCTGTCTCATCCCTAGGCAAGTAATCTGGCATTTCCTGGGCTCATTTTCTATAGCTATTTCCATAATACTGAGAGGATAGGCAAATATTAATGCGGCATGCAGTAATCAACGGCTGACACTGAGTTCACCTCCCCACCCCCTCTCTCCCTTCACCCCCTCCCATCTCAGCCCCCCCCCCTCTCCCTCCCCGAAGAAATAAGCACCGCGGCCCCGACCCCAACGCGGGCCACTCGGCCGCCCGTCACCAGGGGTGGAATCAGGAGATGAGGGAGGGTGGGAGGGTGGGGGGCGGGGGACGTACTAAGGGACTCCGTTTTACCACTTTTATTTATTATGGTTTTAAAATTTGACATTCGTTGAATAAAGCTGCGTTGTCGAATGAAAACATCACATTTTCGAAACTTACTTGAAGTTTATTTAGATTTGACTCTTCATATTCGACCTAGATACTGATGCACTTGTTGCTGCATAAAGTGGAAATACTAGTTTAATTTGAAAGAAGTTGTCATTGCTGAAGCCTCTGGTTGCAGAGGTTTGCCAAGTATGACAACATTAATTCCGCAGTTGTTATTTTTTTGTGTGTGGGATCTTTTGTGAAACAGTTTATTCATCAGAACATACAGTTTTCAGCGCCGAGAGGCAGTGGTCTTCCGGTCGCTTACATTACAGTGTAAATAGGCAGTTCAGTGTGTACTTATGTAGGGCATATTACTATTTATTAGTAGATCAAGAATGAGGTTAGTGGGTTAGCTATGGTATGTTCAGTATTATGGGATATGGTGGTTGGTTGTTGCATAAACTGTGCTGCTATAATATGGGTGCGATATATGCGATGGGGCTGGGAGGGAGAATGGAGCCCTCCTCCCCAAATCTCACTTCAAATATCTCCAAAGTTAGCTATTTAAAATAAAGTTTACTTCAACCTAACGAATGGCAGATTCAAATGATCAATTTGATATATTTATCTTTAATAAATGGAACAATCTCTAAAGCATCGGATTGTGTATCTTTAGGCAGGGTGAATTTCAATCGCAGACAGTAGGTCTTCCTCGTTCCGTGGTTCCATGCCCTGTCCAAGCATACAGTTTTAAGTCATTGGTTTGATTCAGCCAGGGTTTGAATCCGTATTTATTTATCATAACCATATGCACACGCGGTTCATATTGTTATCATATGCAACAACCCTCAAGTTTTATATTTGTATAGGCATATGCATAATATACAGACACATATACACATATAGATAAACCTATATAAATAAACCTATATAGATAAACCTATATAAATTAACCTATATAGATACACCTATATAGATAAACCTATATAGATAAAGCTATATAGATAAACCTATATAGATAAACCATGAAGGTAAACATATATAGATACACCTACATAGATAAACCTATATAGATACACCTACCTAGATAAACTTATATAGACACCCATATATACATAAAACTATGTAGATAAACCTATATAGATAAAGCTACATAGATAAACCTATGTAGATAAACCTATATAGATAAACATATATAGATAAACATATATACATAACCCTACATAGATAAACCTATATCATCATGCTGTCGGTCGCGATGCGACAAAAACTGCTTTCATTACTTGACTGCCGCTCTCCACTGTTTTGTGCGGTTGTACATTTCATGAAAGCTTCTTGCAAAAGTGTTGAAGTGCTGCTGGCTTTTGCAAGTTACCAGCGGCACTCTCTCGGGGAGCAAATAGAGGTTTCACAGATAGGATAAACCTATATAGATAACCCTATATAGATAAACCTATATAGATACGCCAACATAGATAAACCTATGTAGATAAACCTATATAGATATACCTATATAGATAAACCTATGTAGATAAACCTATATAGATAAACACATATAGATAAACCGAAATGTTATTCAACATGCAACTGACTATTAATTCTAGCCAGTAGCCTCTTTAAATGTAACAGACTGGTAATGGTATACTTTACATCTGGAAACCCAGTGCTCTGGTGCTAACAAAAGGCAAATATTAATTATCTCACTTCTCAGTATCATGGTAATGTGACTGGGTGGCATCATCATATGATGCTGGTGGCCACTAATATAAAGTCGCCATGGTTACATACTCTAACGAGTCCGTACCCATCCCAATCTGACCATAAATGTTGCTAGGATCTGAAACCTAAGAAAACACCGATATCCATTCCAATCTGCCATTAGGTGCTGCTGGTACGTAAAGCCTAAGCAAACACGAGTACCCATTCCAATCTGACCTTAGATGTTGCCAGGATGTAAAGCCCCAAGTTGGCCTTAAATGCTGCTATGACCTGGAACCTAAACGAATCTTGGAGCCCACCCTAATCTGACCTTAGAAGTTGCTCGGACGAAAGCCTAAGGAAACAACAATACCCATCCCAATCTGACCGTAGATGTTGCCAGGGTGCAAAACCTAAGCCAAACACCAGTACCCATCCCAATATGACCTTAGATGTTGCTAGGACGTGAGACCTAAAGAAACCCTAGAAACCATCCTAATCTGACCTTAGATGTTGCTAGGACGTATCATCTAAACAAAAATCAAACACCAACAAAATACAATTACATAAATATATATACATATATATATGTACATATTCTTAAGTTATAATTAATCATGTCAGTATGTGAGTATACAGGAACACCCACCACTTCCACCTCACCCCCACCAACACCCTTACCCCTACCCCCCGGCCCCTTTGTCATAAAAAAAGGTCGGTGAATAGTGTGTACACCCAGTTATGTCATTGTCCCGCCAGGCGGCAGATTCGTCACCAGGGGACGCGGTCAGCTGGGGGACAGACTGGCCAATGCAGCAGGAGGCCTGTCACCAGGTACCCCTCCCCCCCCCCCCCCCGCACACACACACACGCGCTGTCCCCGTCAGCCGTGAGCAACTCGGCCCCGCGCCGAGCTGCTCACCTCCCATCTGGCGGCAGACAAAGTGCCCACCGACGGGTGAAAGCAGATCCCCCGGTGAGGGGCTGAGCCGGGGGTCGTGTGTGCTCCAAGGCTGCTTGGGCGGAGGGAGGGAGTGAGGGATGGAGGGGGGGGGGCGAAGGCCGGGGGAGTGGGGAGTGGAGAGTGGGGAGGGGGGAGGGAAGGGTCCGGGGTTGGTAGGTCAGGCGATCAGATCCCGCACCCCATTAGGGAGCGACTTGGTTGTCGGGCGGGACACATTACGCGCATTCGTCCCCTGTGGGGGTGAGCGCCCCCCCCCTACCCCCTCCCGCCCCACCCGCCACCCGCCCGCACCGAGCTCCTGCTCACGGGCCCCGGTAATGGACCGACCCGCCTGCCGCTTACGGCCGACCGGGCACGGGGAGATGGAGAGGACGGGGACATAGGTCAGGTGGGGGCCCCAGCCGGGAGGGCACCGGGCTCCTCTGACTCACTCACTACCCCGACAGTCGGGGTAAGGCGGAAATTGAAAGAAAAAAAAAGAGAGAGAAGAGAAAAGAGAAGAGAAAACAGAAAACAGAAAGGGACAACGGCGAGACAATAGACTGGAGCCCTAAAAGGGCGATAGTGGGTGGATAGGGGAGGGGGGGCGGAGGGGAGGAGGGGAAGGGGGGGGGGGCGGAGAGAGAGGGGAGGGGGTACGGGGGAACGTGAAGGTGAAAGGGAGGGGAAAGGGGGAGGGAAAGGGGAAGGCGGAGGGGACGGGGAAGGGGGAAGGCAGAGGAGAGAGGGGAGGAGGTACGGGGGAACGGGAAGTGGAAGGGGAGGGGGTGGGGAGGGGAGGGGGTCAGGATGGGGAGGAGGAGGTGGGGAAGGGGGAGTTGGGGGATGGGGTGGAGAGGGGGAGGGGATGGGTTGGATGAGGGGGGTGGGGAGGGGAGAGGGGCGTGGGGGGAGGGAGGGGCTGGGGGAGGGAGAGGGGAGGGGAGGAGGATGGGGAGGGGGCGGGGAAATGGATAGGGGAGGGGGAGTGCGTAGAGGGAGAAGGGGGAGGCGACAGGGGAGGGGGTTGAGGTGAAATAGAGAGGAGAAAGTGGGCCGGGGTGAAAGGGAGACAGCTCTGGGGTAAATCCGGCAGTAGGCGTTTATTGAAAAGCGACCTCGCACTTCCACACTGGACGAGTACGCCTACTGAATAAAGGGACCTTGGGCTTCAGGGGATGCTGTTTTCTTGGCGACAGACACAAGTGTCGTCTGCGCGTGAAGAGTAAGTGGCAGACGACACCTCTTCCCGCGCAGATTGTGACGCGCATGCCCAGTGGAGGAGTATATCTACCTGATGTATTGACCTTTGGCGGAAGTGAGTTTGGAGTTGGCTGTGTTCAGGGGAATTGTGTACTGAATCTGCATTCAGTTAAAGCTGCATAGTCCGATGAAATCATCAAATTTACAAAACCAAAACAATGATCTAAATTTGGTTCTACATATCTAGCTTAGATACTCATGCACTTATTAAGCATGTGTTGCCACACAGAAGGGAATAGTGAGGCAATTGAATAGATCATCTTACTGCAGAATGCATAGGCTATGGTGTCAGAGTTTTGGCAAGCTTGCTAAAATTAATTTTGGATGGTGGCACTTCAAATATCTCAAAGGTTAGCCACTTAAAATAAAAGTTACCATGTCGTCCTGCAGTCACGCTGCATGCGCACTGACCTAAATACCTATGCTGACATTATATGAAATAGGTCTATGCGATCGGAGTTTTAAAACTCTCTCTCTATTAATATATATATATATATATATATACATATATATATATATATATATGTAGGGGGAGAGATGCTACATTTATATATATATATATGTATGTAGGGGGAGAGATGCTACATTTGTATATATATATATATATATATATATATATATGTATATTGGCGCATGGCCAATGCATATACAGAGAGACATAGATAAAGAGATGAGGAGCGTGTGTATATATGGCCATGGCATATATATATACATATATATATATATTATATATATATATATATATATATATATATATATATATATATATATAGGCGCGTGGGGACCATGTGTGGCGGCGCCCTGGAGTAGAGGGTGTGGGGTGACCGACTCCTGGATATAGCCATCTGGTTTCAATTTCTCACAGGAAGCGTCCTTTCACCCCTCCACCACCGGTCTCCTTGGGCCCGAATGTCAGCGTTTCGCTCACGGTTGTCCAGATGTAAGTGACTGCACAAAGCGCACCCCTACCCCCACCCCACCCCACCCCACGCACCCCACCCCACACGCGTTACCCCCATGCTGTCTTCAACCGCGTGCAGTTTATTTATTTGTATTCAACATCCCACCCAACCTCCACACACATACACATACACATACACACACATACACATACACACAGTCCACACTGCTCACGTGACCGGAACACGGGAAACCAGCACCATATAGAGAGACCATATCCGGGTGTGCGCGGCGTGCTGCGCGGATTTAGTTTCACAGCTCTTTCATACCATAATAATTCATATTCTGCTGCATGTTAATAGCATAATTTTATATCCTTGGTGACGCGCCAGTTTAGGTACACAGTTTCCCCGCCCCCCCCTCTTTTTTCTTAAATGTTTTAAATTGATAATATTTGACTAAGCTGACAAGTCTGATGAAAGCATGCATTAATAAAACCCAAGCAAACACACTTATCTACATTTGATTTCATATCGCAAACTTAGATACATGGTGCACTTATTAAACAGTTGTTAGAAGGATACTAAGTCAATTTAATACTAATAGAACATGTGACCGATGAAGCCTATGGTGTCAGAATTTGTACGTCTATGCCATAAATAAGTTTGCATGTCTTGGTTAGAAATTGCTAAGAAATGAACTATTTACGATTACAGTTACTTCAAAGTAAAGTAGAGTAATATTAATAAGCAATGTTCAGGACCGAGTCGTCGCCCACATTAGTCGGGAATACAAAACTGTCTATAGACTGCGCGCTGAAAACGGCGTCCAAAACAAAGACGTACGCCCAGTACAACACTTCTATTTTATTCAAAATTAATAGAAATACATAACAATTTGGCATAAACGTGGAAGTTCGGAATTACGAACTAGTCTATTGACATATATATAAATGCTCAGAGAATTATTTATTTATTATTATGCGATTCAATATTATTATGCGATTCAATTATTAACAAATCGCTATCGTTCACCCTGTTTGCTGCGTAGCGAAGTTCGGCGAGCTATTTCCGTTTCCGTTTGCTGGATTTTGGTGATTTCATTTTCCACCTCTATGAGTATTTACATGTATATGAGACTGTCTCAAAAGGTGCTAAGCAATATGGGACAAAACATTGTCCATAGTAACGATCAACACACTATCTGCTTATGCATTTGCTCAGGATACACTCATTTGTTTTTTACATGGTGTTTCATAATCCCAATAGAATACATATTGATTTGAAGCAAATGTCCTTGTGTTTTCAGTGTAATGGGGCTGTCACACTACGATGCTTTTTACCAGCGACCCGTCAACGTGTATTGATTTTGGGCGATAATTAGGGAAACGTCGAGACATGCTGGGCGTGCATTATGCGCACGTCGGTACACTACCTTTGACGTTGACGGTCGGCGGGCAACGTCGGCGCGTGTTATTGGTCGCTGAATATTTTCAACATGTCAAAAAAAAAAACAACGACCACCAGCGTGCCCAAATTTATTGGTAAGGACGTTAGGAGGATGTTAGGCGCACGTCGAGATCCGTTGGAAGCACTGGAATAACGTTATGGGAATGCTAGGCAGACGTCGTGCGTGCGGGCGCGTCATCTCCACACATTGCGCCAAATGGTTGCTTTCTTGTTTTATGTCCTACCAACATCTAAGGTGATATGAGCACGTCACGCCAAACTTTTTTTTTTTTTTCCTCACTCGTCGACACACGTTGGCCGCGCGCTAACAACACGCTACTCACACGCTGCCCCAATGTCCAATTCCCCCATATTTCCCCTAAATCTTTAACGTTTCTCGACGCTTAAAATTTTATTTTCAACGCTGACGGGTCGCCAGGAGAAGCGTCATAGTGTGACAGGCCCATAACCGTTTCTGTGCTCTATTTTGTGTCAATCATTACAATGGACAAAAAAACGAAGAGTTAGCACCTTTTGAGACAGGCTCATATACATGTGTTAATCCTTAGCCTCCCCCTTGGCGGGTGGGGGGAGGTCGGTATAATAACCAATGTAATGTATTTACCATTAAAACACGGCAGAGACTCAACACCATAGGACTATGCAATAGAATACATCACAGATCCAGCGGCGCGGTGCATTGTGGGATGCATAAGACTAAGCGCAAAACAAAGCTGTGAGAAGCACATGGCACATACTAATACACTGGGTGCACCTATGAAATGTGCTAGTTTCAGCTCATCTCAGCTCTTGTTTGAAACATAGAATACCAACTAAAAATATATATATAATAAATTAAGATATTAATCTTTTATCCAGCATTGCATTTACATCAATATAACCAGCACATCTTATGCCATGTGCATTTAGATTTAGACAAATCTAGGCACTCAGACTAGTGTTAGAGCCATAGCCAGAGTCAGTTTTATTTATTTTATTCATGTTTTTATTTATATTCTATGGTTTATGGATAGTTGTATCTTAAACATATTCATTATATTATTATATTGCATCCTTCCGTCCATGTTTATGCCAAATTGTTATGTATTTCTAGTTATTTTGAATAAAATGCCAGTTTTGCCCTATGCGTATTGGCAAACTCAATGGGCGTACACCTTTGCCTTGCTCCCAACGCCGTTTTCAGCACATGCACAGTCGGAACCGTGATGTAGTCTATTATATGCAGGATAAATTTCTGTCACGGACAATTGGTATTCCTCATCCCACTACTACTTTCCCTATCCTCGTAATGACAGGGTCAAGTTGTGACACGTATCAGGTTTTAAAGTCATTGGTTTGACTCGGCCAGGGTTTGAACCCGGGTTTCGAATTCCAACAACAGCCAAGCGGGAAGCAAGCGCTTATCTCATTAGGCCATACCGTCTGCCTTTTTTTTTATTCCGCTTCCTATCAATTATAGACAGACGAAGAGGCCTAACTCAGCCTATGTCCCTAAACAGACTGCCCGCTCGGCCCCTAAAATGCTTACCTCTCTTTGGTTTAAGCATTTCGGGGCCTTCTCTCATTATACTCACGCATGTACGATTACCATTCTAGTGCCTTACAAAAGTCCAAATATATACCATTCATCCGAGTTCGCGTTGTCCAATTATAGACAGACCAAGAGGCCTAACTAATAAGTTAGGCTTCCTAGCCTGCCTACCACACATTATACCCCTGTCACACTACGACGTAACGAGCTAACGTAAGCCTGACGTGATCACATTTGGTCATTACGTTGTTGTACGTTGGGTTACGTTATTATGACGTCATAATGACGTTACACTGACATCGAGCTACGTCATGTTACGTCGTGTTACGTCGGCGCGCGTCAATGTTTTGAACTTGTTCAAAATTTTCGACGTGACGTGAACGTAAGGGTTTACGTTCACCGTATGTTCTGTACACGTTCGGCGAACGTCAATGACGTTAAACGGACGTTAGTCAAACGTTCCTCACTACGTTCCACTCGTTGACCCACATTAAAGCAAGTGGAAACGTCCAAGCGGCGTAATGGGAAAGTCAGGAGAACGTCAGGAGAACGTCAGGAGAACGTCAGGAGAACGTACGTTCAGCGTTTTGCCAATGTTTAATGACGTAAGTAACGTAAGGTAACGTAAAGCAATGTAGTTCTGGCGATGGAATAACGTTCATAACGTTCCGTCAGCGTCATTACGTTGTCCTCTCTCGTTGAATGACGGAATCACTACGCTTTACCGCCGTTACTCTCTCGTCCACTACACTGCATCCACGTTCAACTTGTGCCCAAATTTGCATACTTCGCCGAGAAGTTCAACGTTCTTCAGGTTCTCCCTACGTTGACGTCGTTACGTCGTAGTGTGACAGCCTCATAACACTGTGAATAACAGCAAGGCTTATCAAGATTGCAAGCCGCCGCAAATGCCTCGGTTATAACAATGAAGCTTACACACAATGCGGAATTCACTGAAGAAATTAATTTCCATTAACCAGTAACTGTAACCCTTCTTAAAGTTGCATAATCCGATGGTTTTGGGTTTCTGACATTTTCTGAGATAAACATATTATGTTGTTAATTATAATCTACCTTACTTTAGTTTGAAGTAACTTTTATTTTAAATTGCTAACTTTTGAGATATTTGAAATGGAAACATGCTAAATTAATTTTGGCAAGCTTGCCAAACTCTAACACCATAGCGCTTCTGCAGTAACAGGTTCTATTAATTGACTTAGTATCCTTTATATGTGACAACAAATGTTCAATAAGTGCACCAGGATCTAAGTTAGATATGTAGAGTCAAATCTAGATAATTGTTTTGGTTTTGAAAATTTTATATTTTCATCGGACTATGCAGCTTTAAATACCGGATAAAGTTTCCATCGTGTCGTCAAAATAGCGGTCTGCTCTTTCAATTTCAACATACAGCCCCCTTGTTTATATCACTTTTCATTTCTGTAGTTACACAACCCATTCTCTTCCAGTGGATATCATATAAACAATTGTCATATTGAATAAAATTAGGCATTTAGTGTATATATATATATATATATATATATATATATAATATATATATATATATATATATATTCCTCCCTCTGCCGTTCTCTCCCCCCCCCCGCCCCCCAATAGCCGATGTTTACTTTTTGTGATGGGAGGTCGTTAAACAAACAAACCCTCTCCCTTTCTATGAATATATAAATATATAGCAGTTTGTATTAACAAAATAAAACAATGATCATGATAATAATAATAATAATAATAAAACTAAATAAAAAAATAAACACAAAAAGAAAACCAGCAAGTGCGGATTAATTTATTTTGTATCCCCTCCTTTTATTTTATTGTCTTTAAACAAATTAATTTTCCTTTAAATTACTATATTTTCACATCTGACCTTGATGGCGACCAACTTGGACGAGGCGGTTGGTTGCTAGGTAGCGACGGTCTCACTGGGACTCGGCGAAGTGAGGTGAACGGCGCCATGACTGGCTTAATATTGATATTAACCGGGAGGAGGAGATAAGAGCCGACCTCAATCAGCGGCTTCCAATCGGCCATGAGGCAATTAAGGGCAGGCCGCGCCCGGTTTAACGCCTGTAAGTCACATATTGATCGGGCCCGGAGAGATTGCAACTGTTCAGTGCGGAGCATCTAAGGCTAAAACTGACGAGGTATGTCGGTTTTCAGCAGCACCCTGGATTCATTGACATTTAGATGTGTTATCAATAAAATAAGAATAATAACAATAATAGATTTGTTAATGGTTTTGTCAATAGTTCGTGGTGGGGTTGCTTTTGAGTGCTGCCCATGTTCCGTAAAAAAAGGAGTAAAGTTTGTTTTATTTTGCGACACCTCTAGAGTACATTGATTTTTATCATCGGCTATTGGACGTCAAACATATGGTCATTCTGACATATTTCTTTGGAGGAAACCCGCTGCAGCCACGTAGGCCCCACCTTTCGTGAACAATGCAACACATTTTTGCCTGGTTAATTGTATTTGTGATGTATAACGCATTATGTGAGTATCAAGGTGCGGAAGGGAACTATTATTGTTTTATACTTTATTATTGTACCGATTATTCTTGCTCTGGCTCCTAAACACCATTTGGGATTGGTGGCGCCACCATGGCGACCAACGGGCGCGGGAAACCTAACTTGCACCGGAGGATTGATATATATATATATATAAATATATATATAAATATATATATTTATATCAATAAATAAAAATAAATATATATATATATTTAACCGTCGGGCTGGTCACGGCACCAGTTTAACCGTCGGGCTATTCCACCCCCGCTTAAGGCGAGCCTAACGTGTTAATATAATTAATTGTTTCCATGTGAATTTCCTTGGGCCCGCCGCCGCCGTCGTAGCCTTACCGCCCGCCTGCGCGTATTCCGTCGTCGGTGTCCGTCCCGTACTGTAGGCGCCAGCCAGAGTATCGTCTAAATACTAGATTTGCCACCGTGCGCATTTATCGGCCTAAAGTGTATTTATATTAGGTTATTTCAACTACTGGCTGCCCCCTTCGTCGTTAGAGATATTATGAATGTTACTAAATGAATCCAAATATGCGCAGTCCAACACGAGTTGCTGCCGCTGTCTCTACTGTTTAATTTACCTTATGTGTCGTGGTTCTAGCCTAAAAGTAACACTACGTTAATTCTGTAAATGCGTCAGTTATTAGATTCCCGCAGAGGGGTGCATTTCTTGCAGAAGGCCGACTTAGGCTTAAGGCCTCTCAGTTCAGAGAAAGCAATCGAATATCAAGGTTCCATAGCGGTTAATCTACAATAAGACTGGAGGATAGGAAAGAATGCAAGGAACGTCCTGATTCACCTTTACAAGAGCTCACGATTTATTCTTAACCAAAGACTAACAAGGATACCAACATAGATAGTAACGAAGGTCTCCCGTTCCCTCCCGTGTTGTTTCTATAATTTAGTTTAGAATTTTGACCCTAAAAAGCCTAAATATCGGTGGAAAACGACGGAGCGTGTAGAATCACGTCCGCCGGGTCTGGCCCCGAACGCCCGACCCCTGATCGTTGCTTAGCTAGTCGCTAAGCAACGCTTTACCACCGAGAACCCTCGCGTGCACAAGTGTTAGCAATTTGCGCGCGCGCAATTTGCGCGCGCGCAAATGGCTTAGGCGAGTAGGCACGCCCACTTCATATATATATGAATTCATGCTCCAATGGATCCTCTATGGATTCATAATTAGAATTTATTGGACAGAAATCCTTTGGGCCAAGAAGATAGAAAAGAACCAATATCGCCCCTACCTATATTATAAACAATCTCCATCCCAGGGTACAATACTGCCTGTGTATACATATCATTGTGCTAGACAATCAAGTATGTGCATACAAACAAGATCAGTGAAGGTGTCGGTCATCCGATCGATCCTGCTCAGTGGAGCCATTTGCAGTTTGGGTTATTTTCCGTTCCAACCACCGATTTACGGCATAGGGGGAATGCAAATGTTCTATTACTGATCTGTATACGTGAGCAAGCACATGTATGTATATATATATATATATATATATGTAAGGGTTGGTGGTGTCTGAGTGGGATGTAAATAGACATAGTGGTGCTGGCAGGTCTGGGTGTGAGGGCAATCAGGGCCTACCCCCTCCCCCTCTGCTGGGTAGGATCACCACACTCAGGGTCAAGGTTGGTGGTGGCCATGGGGCCATACAGCTTGGTGGTGGTGGGCAGACCACTGCTAGCCATGGGTCCAGGAATGCTGGATCCCTATTGGTAGGGCCAAGAATGCTTGTTTCCCATTGGGGGAAAGGGATGGGGTGATACTCTACAATGAACTCATGTAACCATATAAATAATCAACCAGAGGGCTTGACTCTCTCTCCTTCTTTACACTTTGTACTCTTTCTCTCTCTTTTGTCTGTATTGATTTCACTATAGCCTGCCTACACAACCACAGATTCGAGCCCTATCCTGCACACAGTGACCCACAACTTGTTCATCAAAGGCTGTGGTTTGTGATGTCCTGTCTGTAGGAAAGTTCACATAAAAAACCTCTTTCTGCATGTTGGAAAGAGTAAACTGTGTGGTGGCAGCAGGTTTCCTCCAAAGAAATATGTCAGAATGACCATATGTTTGACGTCCAATGGCCGATGATAAAGATCAAAATGCTCTAGAGGCATAGTTAAATAAAACAAACTTTTTACAAACAACAGCAGCACCAGGAACCACTGAATTAATTCACTATTTCCTGCAATCTGGCACTTACTTGGATATATTATGGCCTTGAAATTCCAACTGCTTTAAGACTTCAAGAGTAACAAATAATTAAACATTTCTTCGCAGACAGAATTTTTAAGGCTGATTTGGAAATTCTGTTTTCACTGAAATCAGTGACTGAGCTGAGAAATGGGATCCCTGCATACGAAGAGTTCCGGCGCAAAACCCCATAGGTGCTACTCCAAACATTTAGATAAACATTGGTATCTAATCTTCAACAAGATCTTTTTTTTACATTCATATTTACTTCTTCATTGCTCCATAATCATTTCATCTATAACAAAAAACGTGATATTATTGAAAATTAAAAATACATTCAGGTACAAATCTGTTATTCTAATTATGTTTTTGATTTGACGTTTACGGGGGGTTGCGCCTGAACTCTTCATATTATCTCCTACAATTTCTTTTTTAGACCCCGAGTCCAATGCGAGGGACTGCACTGCATTTCCCCTCTATATATATATAGGGCGTTGTATATATATATATATATATATATATATATATATATATATATATAATATATATATATATATATATGGCATAGGCCACGGCGCGCTGTCCCATGTGATACGGCAATTGTACTTGCATTATGATTATTGGCAATATTGGTAGCAATTACCGCTACAGTCTATTGTCTATTGCTGAATGGGCGGCTGCAGCGAGGAACAATTAGGATCAAGTGTTCTGTATGAGTAGCGGCGCAAAAGAAGCCGCGTATTCCGTGTTTGTGTGTACAGAGAGAGAGAGAGAGAGAGTGATATGTTTTGGGAATGCTAGTGGTATTTCTAACATGATTCAAATAACTGATGTAGATGTATGAATGGAATTTGGTAAAGTTTAACAGAATTCAAATAACCGATTTGTATGTATATATGCATGTATGTATGCATGTATGTATGTATGTATGTATGTATGCATGTATGTATGTATGTGTGCATATATGAATGTACGTATGTATGTATGTAATGTTTAATAAAATTCAAATAACTGATGCGTATATATGGACGTAGGTCTGGCTAAACAGAATTCAAATAACTGTTGTGTATGTATTATGTATGTATGTATGAATGTATTTATGTGTGCATATATGCATGTATGTATGTATGTATTCAAATAACTGCTGTGTATGTATGCCTGGATGTAGGTAAGGCTTAACATAATTCAAATAACTGATACATATGTAGGAAAGGCTTGAGAGAATTCAAATAACTGATAAGTATGTATGTATATAGGTAAGGCTTAACACAATTCAAATAACTGATAATTATGTATGTATGTAGGTAAGGCTTAACACAATTCAACTAACTGTTAAGTATGTATTATGTAAGTAAGGCTTAACACAATTCAAATAACTGATAAGTATGTATTATGTAAGTAAGGCTTAACACAATTCAACTAACTGATAAGTATGCATGTAGGTAAAGCTAAACACAATTCAAATAACTGATAATTATGTATGTATGTAGGTATGCCTTTGAACAATTCAAATAACTGATAAGTATGTATGTAAGTAAAGCTTAACACAATTCAACTAACTGATAAATATGTATGCATGTATGTAGGTAAGGCCTAGCACAATTCAAATAACTGATAAGTATATATGTATGTAAGTAAGGCTTAACACAATTGACCTAACTGATAAGTATGTATGCATGTAGGTAAGGCGTAACACAATTCAAATAACTGTTAAGTATGTATTATGTAAGTAAGGCTTAGCACAATTCAACTAACTAATAAGTATGTATGCATGTAGGTAAAGCTTAACATGATTCAAATAACTGATAATTATGTATGTATGTAGGTAAGGCTTTACACAATTCAAATAACTGATAAGTATGTATGTAAGTAAAGCTTAGCACAATTCAAATAACTGATAAATATGTATGTATGTAGGTAAGGCTTAGCACAATTCAAATAACTGATAAGTATGTATGTATGTAAGTAAGGCTTTACACAATTCAAATAACTGTTAAGTTCGTAGGGAGGTAAAGCTTAACACAATTCAACTAACTGATAAATATGTATGTATGTATGTAGGTAAGGCTTAGCACAATTCAAATAACTGATAAGTATATATGTATGTAGCTAAGGCTTAACACAATTCAAATAACTGATAAGTATGTATGTAAGTAAAGCTTAACACAATTCAACTAACTGATAAATATGTATGTAAGTAAAGCTTAACGTAATTCTAATAACTGATAAGTATGTATGTCCATAAAGCTTAACAGGTTAACAGAATTCAAATAAATTATCAGGATGCATAGACATATAGGTAAGGCTTAGCATAATTCAAATAACTGATCGACATGTATGGGTGTAGATAAAGCTGATCAGAATTTAAATAACTGACGAGTATACACGTATGTATGTATGCCAGAATGTAAATATACATGATGTATGTATGCTTCATGATGGGTTTTTTCTTTTTTTCTTTTTTTTTGCAATGACAGAGAAACATTGAATCCAGAGTGGGCTCTCGAAGCCACACTTCTGCCATTCCGGGACTAGGGTCCTTACCATTAGACTATCTAGGCTCCCTGCTGTATTCAACCTATCACATCTACCTGTGCACGTGACATTTCACCCGGGGATCAACGCACTTCAGTAAACTCCCCCCCCCCCTGGAATTGGATGCCGCATGGTCTTACATTTACAAATATCCAGGGAGCGCATATCCAGTACATACACAGGGATGATTCAACACTTTACAAAACACAACTTGTACAGTTTCCTGGTTATGTCACCAATTTAATGGGAGATTTTTGTTGTTGTATATTAAGAGAAACACCAGAGAGCGTGTATACAGATGAGAGGGACAACTCCCATACTACACCATGTAACAGATGCCGACTGTGGCGCTCCAAGTGGTGGTTGTTGAACAGTATATGACACAGCTGTCAAACTCAAGGCATTGTCAATGGTCGTGTGCAATCTTCCTACAGAAAACGTTAAATATCTCTAAAACTACAACACCTAGAAACAAACTGATTGGAATACACATAGGAAACATGTTTACCAACAAGATTATATTAAAGAGATATGGTTAGGGTTCTGGATTTCTATTAATTTGGAATAAAACTGACGTTTTTTCACTACGCGTACGGCAAACTCAAGGCATTGTCAATGGCGGTGAGCAATCTTCCTACAGAAAACGTTAAATATCTCTAAAACTACAACACCTAGAAACAAACTGATTGGAATACACATAGGAAACATGTTTACCAACAAGATTATATTAAATTGATATGGTTAGGGTTCTGGATTTCTATTAATTTGGAATTAAAACTGACGTTTTTCACTATGCGTACGGCAAACTCAAGGCATTGTCAATGGTCGTGTGCAATCTTCCTACAGAAAAAGTGAAATATCTCTAAAACTACACCAAATAGAAACAAGCCGCTTAGTACACATATAGAAAACATGTTTACCAAAAGGATTATATTAAATCGATAAGGTTAGGCTTCTGCATTTCTATTAATTTTGAATAAAAACAAATGTTTTGCACTACACGTATGGCAAACTCAAAGCTTGTTCAACACTAACCGCCAGGAACGCCACTGTAGCCTGTGTTACCGATTTTCGCGGGAGTTGTCTCTCTCATCTGTATACACGCTCTCTGGAAACACTACTTCCAGAATAGGACTCGAACGCACATTTCTGCCATTCCACTGCTTGTGTCCTAATCATTAGACTACCTAGGCTCCCGGATACAATCAACATATCCACACTTACCTGTGCATTTGGTCTTTCATCTGCGGAGGTCAGTACATTTATTTCTATATGTAAGGTTTATTTTAAGCTAAAGCTAATGATATTTAGAATGTATATATATTTATGGGGGAAATTAATCTCACGACGCCTTATTAGAAAATAAGAACCCAGTATATAGGCCCCCCTTGTATTAGTAGGAACGGAAGGAAATATTATGATGTTTCTAACAACATTTAAATAATGGATATATATATATATATATCACATATATATAAATGTATATTGAAGTGTTCATATATTTAAATGAATAAGGAAGGGGAAGAAATGTAATGCTACTCATTTATGTACACCATACATATATATAGGAATGTAAATAAATTCAATGATACTTTAAGTATGTTGTATATATAGCACATTGTATATATAATATATTGTATGCATAATATATTGTATATATAGCGTATATTCTATATAGTATAATGTGTACATAATATACTCTATATATTATATGTACATACAAAAAGGGGGAAATCAAACCTTAGTGTTAAAACATCGTGAAAAATAAGGAAGAAGGATGATATTCATAACCAGAGTTAGTTACCTAATATATGTTTATATATGAAAGGCATATTACTACTATATTTAATATGCGTTATTGAAATAATTTCTCCCCTTTTTCCATGTACAGTAAAACCTCTCTAAATCGACCGACCTTGGGACCGACTTTAACTTGGTTTAGTGGTCCATTTAGGGAGGTGGTCGGTTTAGAGTGTTAGAAAATGGTTGAAATGGTATTCTTGGGACCCAAATTAAGCGATCGATATAGGGGAGTGATCGATCTGTGGAGGAGGTCGGTTATGGAGGTTTTACTGTATTTATAAGGAAAAGAAGGAATGTATCTCAATGACATGCCTCAAAGATATGAGTTAAGCGTAACAATAACGATGAAAAGTCGCAACACAACATTGAAGATGACAAGTCGGAGTCCTCGAGGCAGGTGTGCACTGCCTCCTATACCTAATCACGCCATTCCCTTTACCACTTCAAGTTGTTGGTTGGTCTTTGGAGTTTCACGTCTTGGCAACATCTAATGTCATATCAAGACAGGTACTGACTTGTGACAGTGCGCACTCATGGCTACTTTAAATTATAGTGCTTTCCCACTGGGATACCAGAACATGTTGCCAGGACGTAAGACTCCAACAACAGAACAAAGTGCAGTTGGCATGGTTGGCCAGCCAACACAGAGTCGCTGAATCAAAAGTGTGTTTTATTTAACGACGCCTCTAGAGCGCATTGATTTTTATCATTGGCTATTGGACCTCAAACATATGGTCATTCTGACATATTTCTTTGGAGGAAACCCGCTGCCACCACATAGGGTACTTTTTTCTGACAAGCAGCAAGGGGTCTTTTACTTCCACTTTCCCACAGACAGGACAACACATACCACATCATTTGATGAACCGGTTGTCGACCACTGGTTGGAAAGGAAAATAACCCAAATTGCAAATGGGTCCACTGAGCAGATTCGATCGGATGACCCACACCTTCACAGGTGGACACTCTACCGCCTGATCTACGTCCCGATCGAGTCGCTGAATCAATCAGCATGCATACACCTAGAATGAGTGTCGTTCAGCGTACAACTTACCGTGAAATGACGACTCGGTGCCCTTTAGTTTCAACAGCATCAGCATCGTCAGCAGCAACAGTCCGGCCGCAGTTAATGAACTTTTCCGGAAAGAATCCATATCTGTCGCACAGACGGGCGCGCGCGCGGACGGGCTGGGCGGGCAGGGAAGGCAGGCTGCCGGGCGGGTGGGCAGACTGGCGGGCGGGCGGGCAGGCGCGCGTCCTAGTTTGGTGTTGGTAGTGTTGGTATCTTTAGTGGAGGTGATGATGGGAGCGGGTCGGGAGAGGAATTGGGGATGTGGGATGTGGGATGTGGGTAAGGTGGCGCGGGGGGGGGGGGGGTTCTCTGACGTGAGTTGGTTAGGACTGGCCCTTAAGACTTCCGTCCGGACGTGCGAGTACTCCCTTGTCCCTGCCGACGGTGGCGGGGCGTGACTGGGCGGTGCAGGCGCGAGCAGCTCGGTGACGGTGGTGAGTGACTGAGGTGGTGGTGGCGGCTCGCTGCGTGCTCCAGTTCCGCCTAACGGTGACTTGTCCTCCTGTCCGCACTGTTCGGTCCTCTCCGTAGCGACTCCCGGAGACAACTGGCAAACCTCCCCCGTATACTTGGCGCGCGCCGCTGCCAGCGGCCCCGTACTCCCTCCTACCTCTAGCCGCCCCGCCCCCCCCCCTCCCGCCGCGCCAACCCCGCCCGGCCGCGCCACTACTCCCCGCCCCCCCCCTTCCCTCCCTCGCTCCCTCTCTCCATACTCTCTCCCTCCCACCTCCCCCCCTCTCCCCTCCCCCCCCCCCTTCCCTGAATCGCTACCACACTCCCACCGCCTCGCCTTCACACACATCCACACACACACGCACACACACATGAACAGCACAGCCAATGCTGCCGAGGCCTTATTATCAATTCATAACCCCCGAAGCCAATAGGGGCCAGTGGAATGTCGGCGGTAGGTGAGGTATTGGGTGGGGGGCGGGGGGGGGGAGTGTAGAGGGTGGGAGGGGGGCGGGGAGCGGGGGGGGGGGGGGATTGTCCTGACTGCGAGAAGGCAATATCGGACACAGCAGGAACACGGGCACGGACGGAGCCGTAATGAGTTAAGCGTACATCAAACACCATTAGATAGTGGGAGCCTTAATAAGACGGCGGCGCGCCCGGTTCATTAAACAGCAAAGTGTGCTACTAATGTGGCCCGATCAATGGCCGGTAGTAGGGCGCCGGTGGGGGCGGGGGTGGAGGGGGGAACAAGGGGGTGGGGGTGGGTGGGCACATTGGCGGATGGAGCAATCGGAACTCGCCAATACGACATGCATAGGTGTAGGTATAGGTGTATATATACATATATACATATATATATATATATGATGCATAAGAATTATGCGAGTATAATTTACTATAAAGGAACGTAAGGGATGTTCCTCATATTGTAGGTATATGTGAATATATACATATATATCTATATATACATATATATCTATATATATATATATATATATATATGATACATAAGAGTTATGCGAGTATAATTTACTATGAAGGTACCTAAGGGATGTTCCTCATATTGTAGGTATATGTGTATATATATATATACATATATATATAGATATATATATATATATGATGCATAAGAATTATGCGAGTATAAAGGCACATAAGGGATGTTCCTCATATTATGTTATTATTATCTTATTAACCACTGCGACGCTGTGTACTACTCTATAGGCGACCCAAACCTTCACTAGTGGCGGAAATATTGACACTCGCGCACTGGAATTAAAAAAAAGATATATATGATATATTTATATATATGAATATATGTCATTTGTATATATGTATAACTATTATACACTAATTACAATGGTTGGTTGTTGGCTTTTTACGTCCTGTACATACTATGTATATACCCATACCCTTCTGGTGGGGATCTTTGCTATCCCTCCACCCCATCGCATTGACTGCCTTGACTGTAGTTCTCTTCCTCTGCCCGCCCCCCCCCCCCTCTTTGTATATTTCTTTATGTGTGTGTCTTACTCGATGCTGCTCATCATATTTACTTCACATGGTCCCTTTCTCTCTCCTTTCAATTTTTTTTAAATTCTGCACATTGGTCGGTTTGTAATTTAATTATATATATATACTGAATATATATATATATATATATATATATATATATATTTGTTATTACAGAAAACATACATCTGTAAAGTTGAGCATGGCCACACACACACACGCACAGAAAAGAAAAGAGCATTACTTCACCTAGCATTATTATAAGGGTGAAGGAGAAGCATTACTATAAGGGTGGAGAAGAACATGTTGCATATTTAGGTTCTAGATGCAAATATGTATTTGTCTTCTTTTGGGTGGAGTGGGAGCTCATCTTCTCTTTGTAACTGGAAAGAGAAGAAAAAACGCCGGTTTTAAGTGAGTAACCCCCCTCCCCCGCCCCCCCCCCCCCCCCCCCCCCCCACCGCGCTGCGTGCAACGTGTATATGAGTATTGACGCCCGTTAAATATGCCAGCCGGCCAGAAGCTATGTGCATGTCCCGATAACAAGGCCGGCTGCATGCCTCGCCACGCGGCGACCGCTTCCAGGGGGCGCGTCGATGGGGGTGGTGGGGGGTGCTGTGATGGTGGTGGATTGCAGGGAAGACGCGTCATCAACTAGTCTCCCTCAACCCGCCCCATGATTGCCCTGACGCCACATGCTGCATCAACAGTGCCAGCCTACATAGCATATGGACGTGCGCACGTATATATATATATATATATATATATATATATATATACATATAGTACAACCCCGTTAAACCAAGCTCGGATAAACCAAACGATCGGTTAATCCAAACTTTTTTTCGGCCGCTCGGCAAAATACTACCATTTATCATATAAATAAGTTGGTTAATCCAAACTATCGGTTAAGCCAAACTATCGGTTAATCCAAACAAAATTGTTGGGCCCCAGGCCATTTCCGGTATGGTTAAACCAAGCTTTCATGTGGTTATAAGGTCATCTGATACTTTGTTATATGACAAATGGTAGTATTTTGTCGGGCCGCCGAAAAAGGTTTGGATTGACCGATCATTTGGTTTAACTGAGTTATGCTGTATCAAATTGTCCACATTCATTGTATATTGCATTCATAATGCACCCCCATTTATGCCAAAGCCAAGTCGAAGTCGAAGCGAAAGCTCCGTTAAACCAATGATCGGTTAATGCAAACAGATTTCTAGGGTCCCTTCAAGTTTGATTTAATGGGTTTATACTGTATAAAAACTGTATATATATATATATATATATATATTCATATATACATACACACATACATGCACAGATGCACACACGCACGCATGCACACATGCACACATAGACATACACACGTTTATACATACATTCAAAAATACATGCATGCATAATATATACATTCATATATACATCCACACATACATACACACATACATACATGCACACATACATGCATAATACATACACATACACAAATGCACATACACACATACACATATGCATAAACGCATACATACATGCATAACCACTTACACGTACACATACGTACATACCTACCACCTACACCCATATATATACCCATATACTAATATACATCAGAATATACATCATCAAAAATATAGGCTTCATTAAACTACACCGTAATAAACCGACACTAATTTTGATATTTCTCATCAGATTGTTGTTAGCGGAATTACAGCATGGAATGTATCGGTGAGTGTGTTTGTAAACCATAATTGAATGGATGGGGGCATCGTTTATTCTAAGCGTGCTTCTAAATATATTAACCCCCCCCCCCCCCCACACACACACACATACACATACCCTGCTCACAACCCCGTCAGTTCACCCTGAACCTTAACCCACATCCAACCATACACGCGTTCTTGTCTTGCATATTTAAAACACTGCATATACCTTTTTTCTCTCTCTTTTTTTTAACTATTAAAACAACGCAGACAAAAGAAACTGACTCATTGAAAAACGTGCGTGAGCGGAATATGTGAAACCGAATGCGACTTGAGGAAATGAGCTGACAGCTAGTCATTTTTCTTTTTCCTTTTCTTGTTTTTACTTGTTATTCGTGTGGCACACTCGCTTTTTCCTGGCAGTCACTTAATCCCCGCCCTTCTCTGCATGATACATTGATAGGTCTGCGTGTTTTCATTATTGATATTTGAAAAGAAAATGTAGCAGGTGATGAAGGAAGGTCTTCTTTTTTTCCCCTCCTCCGCCGCCTCCTCCTCGTCACCCTCCACCTCCTCCTCAACCTCCTCCCATACACTCCTCCCCCCCACCCACCACTCTCCTCCTCACCCCCTCCCCCCCTCCACCTCTCCATCTCCGGCTCTTCCTCCCTCCTCCTCCTCCCGTTCCTCTCATCCCCCCATCTCCTCTCCCACACTCTCCCCCCTCCTCCCTCTCCTCCTCTCCCTCCTTCTCCCTCCTCCTCTCCCTCCTCCTCTCCCACTCCTCTCACATATCCTCTCCCTCCTCCTCCTCTCCCTCCTCCTCTCCCCCATCCTCTCCCCCTCCTCTCCCTCTCCCTCTCCCTTCCTCCCCTACCCCTCCCCTCCTCCTCTCCCTCATCCCTTCTTTCTCCCCTCCCTCCTCCTCTCCCTCCTCCTCCTTCTCCCCTCTGCTCCTCCCCTCTGCTCCTCCCCCTCCTCCCCCTTCTCTACCCCTCTGCTCCTCCCCTCTGCTCCCCTCCTCCTCCCCTCTGCTACTCCCCCTCCCTTCCCCTCCTCCTCCCCTCTTCCTTATCCCCCCCCCCCCTTCTCTTCCCCATCCTCCTATCCCCGCGTCTCCCCTCCCCCAACTCCGCCCCCACCTCCTTCCCCTCTCCCCCTCCCCCTCTCCTCCTCAGAGGAGGTTTTGTTGAATTTAATCACCCGCGAATCACATATTGAAAGTGATATAAAAGAGGGTAGGGCGCATCATGTAGGTGAGCTCTGTTCTGATTACCGAAGGGACTGGCGGATCTAGACATAACCAAGCCGAAAGAAAAGAAAGGGCGGGCAGAGAAAAACACCAACCAATAAAAGGGGTAACCTAGCTACTTCAGAACGCAAGAAAAGGAACGCAACTGACTCCTTGACAAACGGTTTTCAGTTTCTATGCAATATTTTGTAGGTAAACATATTAGGTTAGTCATATTATTAATAGTATATATAACTTACTTTAGTTTGAAGTAATTATATTAAAAATGGTTAACTCTGGCGATATTTGATGTGAAAACATGCACAATTTAATTTGGTTGTAAAATGCAATATTTGGCGTTGCATTGGATTTACTTAGGTTGATTGCAAACCGACATTAGATAATGTATGCTTGATACAAAAATGTTATCTATTTATTGTTCTATACCTTACTTCATGCCGTAAATTGATTATATATATAATCCACATGTAATACTATTATTACATAATTAATTGATTGCATAGACTCATTGTGCAAGATTAAACATAGTTATCTAGAGAAGCACAATTTATCTAGTATTCTCTCATGGATTTCATTCAACAAGCAAGTAATATGTGGCCTATCTCCGGAACAGGAGAGTACGACTAACTGGGAGGGTCTAAATTTACGGTGCATATATATATATATTATATAAACCTGATCTAGCCGAGGTGAAGGAAGAAATATAAAGAGCTAAGTGGATTGAGCATATTTATTTTCTCTTGACAAGTAAATATAGCCTTATCATACATATAAAAGGTTTTTGCAGCAGGATGATCAATACGGCGAGAGAGATAAGTGACAAGAACTGCTGGTGGTGGCTCCACCATAGGCCAGTATGCCACAGTTAATCAACATTCGTCCGCAATTGGACCTTAAATATAATATAAGAAGAATGGTAATAGTAATAGGAAAACCTCATACTGATGATTTATACCCGTATATTTATATACTAACTATATATATTCACGACAAGAAGGTTAGGTATGATAAGATCACGTGCATAATTCGGGTATTCCTTTGTTTCTTTATTTGTTGTTGTTGTTAGTATATCTATCAGCATCAGTTGATTAACCCTGAGAAATTTCAATCATGAACAATTAGTCTTCCTCACTGTACTGCTCATTGCCCTATCCTAGTATAAAGCCGAGTGCCAGGCTAGATAGCGACACGCATTAATTTTAAAGTCATTGGTTTGACTCAGCCGGGGTTCGAATCCGATGACCTACCAAATCGGGAGGCGGAGCCTCGACTCATTCGTCCATCCCATCTGGTTCCACTTCTCCTCAAGGAAGGCCTAACGTTGCTACCACACCTGTATACAGTGAAGTAACGGGGCGGGACGTTGGAATCTGTGCTCCTCCCTTCTCCATGCTTTACTATAGGCCCTAGGCTTTAAATTCGCTTTGCGCCTATAACCAGATACCTACAGCCGAATCGGTAGAGCGTGGGCTTTGCGTGCGGGAGATCGAGAGTTTGGTTCCCGGTCGAATCAAACCAATGACTTATGAAATTTATACTTGTCACTTCCTAGCTTGGCGCTCAGCATTAATAGGATAGGGCAAGGACTGGTTAGCTCAGTGTCAGGATAATGTGACTGAGTGTGATATTGGGTCATGGTGCTGCTGGACAGATTTCCCAGTGGGACAGCATGAGTGCGCACTGTCACAAGTCGGTACCCCTCCTGATATGATCTTAGATGTTGACAGGACATAAAACCCCCAACAACCAATCAACCTCCTGAGGGACCAAGCTTGGTACAATGGTAGGGTTCCAGTCATATAGTTATTTCGAATATAGATTGTAGTGAAATTATCCTAGGAAATAGTTTACATTAGATCAAATACTATGACATGAATCTGCATTCACCACACATATCCCACCTTCCGCTACGTATTGTAAGCTGAAGCTGTTACCTGACTTACTGGGTTATACCCCTGTCACACTACGACGTAACGAGCCAACGTGAGCCTAACGTGATGATTTTTCGTCATTACGTTGCCGTACGTTGGGTTACGTTATGATGACGTCATAATGACGTTAGAGTGACGTCGAGCTACGTCATGTTACGTTGTGTTACGTCGGCACGCGTCAAGGTTTTGAACCTGTTCAAAACTTTCGACGTATCTCGACGTGAAGCCGTTACGTCGGGATGACGTGACAATGACGTTAGGTAGACGTTTCGCGATCGTTATAGCAGCGTAAATGACGTTAGAGTCACGTTATGTCACATCAGACCGACGGCCGGGGTTGGAGCAACGTGTGGGCAGCGTTTTGCACATTACGGTCACGTTACGGTCATGTTACGGTCACGCTACGGTCACGTTACGGTCATGTTACGGTCACGGTTACGGTCACGTTACGGTCACGTTACGGTCACGTTACGGTCACGTTACGGTCACATTACGGTGGCGTTACGGTCACGTTACGTCCACGTCGCACCCGTTACGGCGACGTTACGCTCACGTTACACTAACGCCCGGTCACGTCGCCAATTACCCCTCCCCCCTAACGTTGTCACGTTACAGCTAAGGTCACGACGTACACCGACGTTACTTTCACGTTACGCTCACGTCCACAATTTGCATATTACGCCCATAACGTCGACGTAATATAATTATTTTCACGTTCTGCCTATGCTGACGTAGTCACGTCGTAGTGTGACAGGGCCATTACAGCTTCAGTCTTTCCGGAGGGACCAGCGGAACTCGGAACGCACGCATTGCTGAAATTGATGTCATGCAAGGCCGACACTACCCGACATCGCCTTCCGATGTCACAGAACTTGGAGGAATCACATGAACATTAATATCAAATGTATTACAGCACTTCACCAATTCTATTCACATATTCTCCATCAGATGTAGGAATGAAATGTAGGAATTTAGCCATGCACTGAAATTGAAAAAGACTCTTTGCATGAACACGTTCAGGTTGCATAGTTCGATAGTTGTTGAGTTTGCACCGTATGTTCTTTTTTAGATAAATATATTATGTAGATTTTGTATCTAAAATACTTTAGTTTGAAGTAAGTTACATTATAAATTAAGTACTAATTTTTCGAGACATTTGAAGACGAAACATTCTAATTCAATGTTGGTCTACATCATGTCAAAATAGTGAATGAACTCCACAGATTTTAGTGTCAGCATTTTTCATTAAAAATTGACTTTGTATTCCCTTGTATGCAGCAGTAACTATATAATTAATAAGTTTGTGTAGGCAGAATTATCGGATATTTGAAGAATAATTTTCAAATTTAAATATAAGTAGAAGCGCAATGCCTTTCATGCTATTTCAAAAAGAGTCCTTTATTTAAAAACAAAAAGGTAGCGCAACTGAGGTTTACATCATCCACCCATCCACAAAAAGCACCACATGTATCTGTTACATAGACGATTTATATAATATATATATATATATATATATATATATATATAATCATTATGCCAACAATAAATAATCGGACCGTCACACTCTTATTATTTCCCTCCTCTGATAAGGTTGCATTATTGTATTAACTATTACTCTCCTTTATCACTACCCGGATGTGAGTGTTGGTGTACCATATATATATATATATATATATATATATATATATATATATATATATATATATGCATACAGTAAAACCTATCTATACCGACCCCTCCACACATCGACCACTCCCCTATATCGATCGTTTTATTTGTAAGGATATTCTAACTCTCTAAAGCGACCACCTCCCTAAATAGACCACTTAAACGTTAAGGTCGGTCCCATGGTCGGTCGATTTAGAGGGGTTTTACTGTATTGTTGTTGTTGTTGAAGATTTATACTGCCTATCATGGATAAGCCTGAATAGACTTGTTTTCACCATTAGACAGTTTGTCGATAGAAAGCCCGAGCCTACACTTTTACCTACCCAAGGGATTTTTAACCTCCCACACCACATAGACATGGTATGAGAGCAACTGGCCTTTGATGATGCTGTAAGTTATACACAGCGGTGGAAATCCAAATAGGCAGAGGTGGGGGCACAGGGAATCGAACCACTGACCTTCAGAGTAGGAGTCCGACCTAGAAAAAAGTCAGACACTCTAACCACTCTGCCACAGAGAACGCCACCATATATATATATATAAATATATATATATATATATAAACAGTAAGACCTCTCTAAATCGACCGACCTTGGGACCGACATTAGGTGGTCCATTTCGGGAGGTGGTCGGTTTAGTGAGTTAGAATATGGTTACAACGGTATCGTTGGGACCCAAATAAAGCGATCGATATAGGGGAGTAGTCGATGTGTGGAGGGGTCGGTATAGAGAGGTTTTACTGGATATATATGGGTCAGCCTCACGAAAATGGGTCATTGGAGGAAGTTGTCGGCGCCGATCATTGGATGTCGGCGTCGATCGGTATAATTATAGTTTAGCATTGACAGAGGTATCGGAAAGTCCTTAAATTTATCCTGAATGCAAAGCTCAAGAAAATACAACAAACTTATTTGTTTCTAGGATAATTTAATATAAAACAAAGAAATGCACTACACTTTAAGAATTGCGATGCCGACATCTGGTAAAGTTGTCGGCGTCGATCATTGGATGTCGGCATCGATCGGTATAATTGTAGTTTAGCATTGACAGAGGTGTTGGAAAGTCTTTAAATTTATCCTGAATGTAAAGGTCGAGATAATACAACAACCTCATTTGTTTCTAGGATAATTTAATATGAAACAAAGAAATGCACTACACTTTTAAGAATTGTGACGCCGACATCTTCAATTGACCACCGATTGGCCCATTTTCGTGAGGCTGACTCATATATGTATATATGATTCTTTTTTTGCAGCAACCAAACTATAAGAGAGTTTGTGACGGTTGGTGAGGCGGAGTCATGTATATATATATATATATATAGTTATAATATATATACATAAACATAATCGAGTGTTGGCGCCACCAGTCCCCAAGTGGAAGAGCTGCGAGAGGTTAATACATAGTCCAAAATGATTGGAGAATAATATAATAGTAAGCGAACTTTCCGAATATTTACATTTGCGTAATAATATATGGAACATCCATTCCGCGCCTTTATACTCAGATACATAAAATCAAGTTGACAAACTAAACACATAAATACTGAAAATAATTATAATTGTTTCCTCATTTATTTCTACAATAGTTAAGGTTCACTCTTATTCCCTGTGCATCGCCAATTCCTCGCCGGTCGGGTGGATCCTTATGGGGCGGTCACACTACGACGCTTCTCGCCGGCGACACGGCGACGTGTGGTGTTTTTGGGCGATATTTGGTGAATTATCGAGAAGCGCTGGTGGTGCGTTATGGGCGCGTCGGTACACGTCGGTACACTTCTTTGTCGCCGGCGAGTCGCCGGCGAAAGTCGGCGCGCGTTATTGGTCGCTGAGTGTTTTGAACCTGTCCAAAACAACCCAACGACCGCCAGCGCGCGCAAATATATGGGTAAGGACGATAGGCCCTGTCACACTACGACGTTTCTCACCAACGTGCTTCGACGCGTGCCGACGGGTTGGGTTTTTGTTCAACACGTCGGTACACGTCCGGTACGTTACCGGCGCGTTACCGGCGCGTCGGTACATAGCAACGTGTGAATGGACACGTCGGCGCGCGTCGGGGCGCGTCGGGGCGCGTCGAGGTTTTGTGCATGCACAAAACTTTGGACGCGCGGCGACGCGCGCCAACGGGTTGGAGGGCGCGTTACCGACGTGTTAGCAACACGTCGACATGCGTTGGCGGCGCGCCGGCCGTACGCTGGCAGGACGTTGATCAACGTTGGTTAACGTTGGCTTTTTTCCCCCCAAAATGGGAGCGTTTCCGTCGGCGCGTCGGGAAAGTCCCATCGACATGTTGTGGGCATGCCATTGGCGTTGCTCCAGCGTTTCTCGGCGCGTTGGACGTGTTGCCGGCGCGCCTGGATGCGTTGGCCGCGCGCTGTGGACGCGCTGCGGGCGCGTCCTAACGTGTTGCTGGCGGGGATGTACGGGTTCACGCAATACTAACACGATACCAATGCGCTGCCTCCACGCCGTAAACGCGCCGACAACGCGCCGACAGCGCGCCGACAACACGCCAATAACACGCTACCGACACGCTACAGACATCCTAATAACACGCTACTAACGCGCCAATAACGCGCCAATAATGCGCCTCCAACCCGCCACTAACACGCTGCGCCGCGTCAAACTTTCTCCCAAAGCGCTGAAAAGTTTGACGTTTCTCGACGGGTTGCAAATATTTTGTGCGTTGCCGGCGCGCCGGCGGAAGCGTCGTAGTGTGACAGGGCCTTATATAATGCGCGCGTCGCGCTGCGTTGGACGCGCCGGCATAACGTTATGGGAACGCTAGGAAGACGGCGCGCGCGCGGGAGGGTCGTTGCTCAGACGTTGTGGCAAACTGGGCCGTTTTTGTTTGACGCCCTAGCAACATTTAAGGTTAAATGAAGATGTCGCGCCAAACTTTTTTTTTTTTTCCCCAGCGCGTAGACACGTTTCTCGAAGCGCAAAATAGTACTTTCAACGCTGACGGGTCGCCGAGAGAAGCGTCGTAGTGTGACAGGGCCATCAACAACTTCGTATTCGTAGATTCGTAAGAATCCTAGTAATAGAAATACGTTAACTTACAGGTAAGTCTGGTCTAACTATAATAATAATAATAATATATATATATATATATATATATATATATATAATCTAGGTCGGTATATATATATACATGTGTGTGTGGAGACAAAATGTAAACATAACGTAAAGGCTAAGGCTCGAAGCTGTGGCTCTGTAGGCAGGCTATAGTGAAATCAATACAGACAAAGAGAAAGGAAGAGTATAAAGTATAAAGAAGAAGAGAGAGTCAAGCCCTCTGGTTTATTATTTATATGGTTATATGGGTTTATTGTAGAGTATCACCCCACCCCTTTCCCCCAAAGGGAAACAAGCATTCTTGCCCCCTCAAATAGGGATCCAGCATTTCTAGTCCCCATGTCTATCAGTGGTCTGCCCACCACCACCAAGCTGGGTGGTACCCATGGCCACCACCAACCTTGACCCTGAGTGTGGTGATCCTACCCAGCAGAGGGGGAGGGGATAGGCCCTGAGTGCCCTAGCCCTGCCAGCACCACTATGTCTATTTACATCCCACTCAGGCACCACCAGCCCTTACATATGATATATATACATACATGCGCCTGGTCAGGTACACCGATCAGTATTAGAAAATTTGCATTATCCCCGAAGCCGTAAATCGGGATATGTTATGGCCCTGTCACACTATGACGTAATGACATCAGCGTAGGTGCAACATGAAAATAATTATATTACGTCGAAGTTCTCGGTGTAGTATGCAAATTGCGGCACAAGTTGGACGTCGATGCAACATAGTTGACGTGGGTGTGATGTCACCGTGATGTCGGGCTAGCGTATTGTGTAAGCGTTGGACTGGGGACACTCCAGCACATGTGACGCCAGGCTAGCAGGACTTTGACGGTGCCTTAGTGTCGACCTGGCATGATCATGCCCGCCCCAATGTTGCCACGTCTGACTCGACCATTATATCTCGACGTCAGTCGACGCTGGTCGACCGAGAGCCTAATGTCACCCTAATGTAATGCCAATGTCGTCAGTGTGGTCACAGGGCGTGACTGACGCGCTCGACATAACGGGAATGTGGGCCGACATCAGTCAAAGCACCTGACCCACCTGCGCCTTGTGTATATACGTTCACACCATGTTCAGAACATGTTTGAATGACATCACCGACGTTATGCGCACGCTGAAGGGTTGTCAATGACGTCAATGACGTCAACGACGTCAACTATGTCAGGACATGTTAGCAAAACATTGGAGCGACGTTCGCCATGCATCACAGACTCGTTCGGCCGATGTTAGAGCAATGCTGACTTAACGCTGGCCGCGCCTTCCTCTCTGACTATGCGTCGCTCTGACGTAACAGAACATAGATCTAACATCACCGACGCAGCTCTAACGGTCGCCGAACATCGGCCTAATGTCAGCATAACGTCATCCCGACATAACGGCTTCACATCGAGCTACATCAAAAGTTTTGGACATGTTGAAAACCTTGATGCGCGCCGATGTAACACAATGTAATGTGACGTAGCTCGACATCAGTCTAACGTCATTCTAACATCATTATAACATTACCCAACATACCTCAATGTAATGACGAAAAGTCACCTACGCCAGGCTTACGTTGGCTCTTATGTCGTAGTGTGACAGCCCTTTTACATGTAGTTACAACTTACACCATGCATTCACACCAGTCATAAGCCATGTTCACACACGGTCGTTAGTTCGCCTCAACTAGTTCGCCTTGTATAGTTCAGCTCACATTCGCCGTGTGGACACATCGCTAAGGCGGATTAGGGCTGATTCGCCTCAACTAGTTCGCTTCATGTAAACCGCGTCGCGAGGTAACTTATATGAACCAAACTAGCATAAGTCGGCCCACCTTGCCTGTGTGGACAGTAGCGGTTTACTTGAGGCGGATTAAGCACGTCACACTATATAATATAATTTGGTCTATGAACCGGCTGGAGGTGCACAGATATTTTTTTCATCATTTATTTTTAGGTTTTCACTGCCCAGCAGAAGTTTTGACCATTCCAAACCAATACGATTCAGTCCATACATATCTAGGTCGAACCCACACTCTCTCGTGGCGACGTCGACTAACCAAAATTGGTGCTAGTTAGTATGGACTTGCTCATGCGCAGATATCGATCTCCGCCTTTAAACCGCCCCGAATACTGCATGTGTGGACACGACACTAGTTCGCCTCATCTAGTTCACCTTATCTAGTTCGCCCTAAAGCTGTGTGTGTGAACACGGCTATATAGAGAATAACAAACACACTGCGCATGCGCCCACGTCCAGTCCATTCAGATAGACAGCAGTCTGCAACCCAGCCTACATTCACGGGGGACTGTCTATGGTGCTTTATGCTTCCACACCTCTGAAAGCCACGTCGCTGTTGAGTTATATCCAGGGGTGGGTGGTGGGTTGGGATAAGGGTGGGGGTGGGGGTGGGAGGGGGCTAACACCTTCCAATTAATATTAGAAGCTTCGCACCATGCGACCTCGAGATGCCAGTGATATTAGCCAGGGTTGGCTTTTTGAGGCCGCGTGACGAGCCCTAGTTTAGAGCACTCACACCCTTTGACACCCTCTCACCCACCCACCAACCATCTCAATCACCCATTCACCCTCCACCTACCCTCCATCATTCTCTCCCTCCCTCCCACCGACACTCCCACTCTCCCACCGACACTCCCACCCTCCCACCGACACTCCCACCCTCCAACCCATTTCACAGCCTACCCGTCCCCCCCACCACCACCTTCTGTCCCCAGCTTACACCATTCCACGCAACCCCCCTCCACACACACGCACACACACACACACGGCTTTGTGCGCGCGTGCGTGTGTGTGTTACCGCCCAGACAGGGGGATATTACAATTTTTAATTTCCTGCGCCGGCGAGGACTTCATGGCGAACAGCCTTGATCCCCGAATTCAAACCATCTGCCTCTCTGTCGATCCCAATGACCTCTAGGCGAACAACGAGAGCCGAAGAAGCCCTGCAGCCGAAGCCACCTCAAGTTCAAACCAGCTTAGCATGTAGCCTGCGAATGTGTGTGTGTTTGTAGAGAGGAGAGGGAGGCACCCGCCACCCACACACAGAAAAGAAACTAACTTCCTTCCTAAACCCAGCTCGTTGGTTTTCATTTCCCAATAGAGTTTCTTGGTATTTAGTCTTAGGCTAATGATCTTGATTGAGTGGGATATTGCACCACGGACTGGGCATTGATCACAGTGGCCGATTGCTGGAGCACAGGCCTCTCGTGAGGGAGATCGGGAGTTCAATTCCCCGTCGAGTCAAACCAATGACTTTACAAAATTGATACTTCTCGCATCCTAGTTCGGTGCTTGGCATTAATAGGATAGGTCATAGGACAAGGACTGGTTAGCTCACTATCGGGATAATGTGACTGAGTGGGATATTGGGTCCTATTTTCCCAGTGGGGCAGCACTGTACAGTCACCATGAGTGCGCATTGCCACAAGTTGATACCCGGCCTGACATGACCTTAGATGTTGCCAGGACGTAAAGCAAAAACAACAACCAAATCAAACCATCAAACCAGCCTACCTTGTAGCCTGCCTCTGTATGTGTATGTGGGTGTGGAGAATGGGGTGGGGGTGGGGGAATTGGGCGCACCCGCCACACACCCACATAAATGAAACTAACTTCCTTCTTAAAAATTGGATGTTGCCAGTATCTAAAACTCCAACAACCAACCAACCAATCCTTCCTAAACCCAGCTCGTTGGCTTTTATATCCCAATAGGGTTGGTTGGTTTTTAGTGTTAGTGTTAGGCTAATGCTCTTGACTCAGTGGGGTATCGCACTAGGGTGCCCGCGGCATGGCAACAACAGGTAACAGCGCTGTAAGACCATCAATACAAGTGCACCTGAGACTCTGAGTCTGAGCAAGCCAGTGCTCGTTCTGATATGATCCTTGTTGTTATTGTCATGGTGCTGATGAAAATGGGAAATATTGTTTACGACCATAAGTTGTTTAATGCTGACAATGACATACAATACAATTGCAAATGTATATATATATACATATATATATATTTAACCGTTCTACTCCTATCGTTCTATTAATATGCACATTGATTCCCCGCTCCTGATGCTGGCCGCTGCCGTCTCTCCACCTCTCACCCGTCGTAGCCATTTCACGTATTCGTTAATATAATCTCGCCGTGTGCTGACAGTGTATGTAATGGATGTTCACGGGCTCTACACCCGCATACCGCTTGTGTAGTAATTGCTATTACTCCTATACTTCCGTGCTAAGGCCGACGGTGTACCTATTATTGTTATTGTCTGTATTAAGAAGGTGGTTACTAGTCCCGAGGAGAGTGTTATTCTATGTTACTGTAATGTTTACATTACTCTGTCGTCTGCACAAGAGGCCAATAGTAATAGATATAATAATGAACCACCGTTAGGGGGTTGACCATGATGGTTAGTGTAACAAGGGACCTGTTCGTAAAGGGTAAGGAATGCAAGGAACATCTCAATCACATTTTAAGAGCTCACAACTTTATTACTGTTCCTACCAACACCATTCCTTTAAGATACTTTCAATTACTGTATTTAAAGCCAGATTATCATCTAAAACATCAGAGCGCTAACTGAACACGACTGATTGTTCCGGGCCCGACGGCTCGAACCTCCTACATTGCTAGGAGAGTAGCATGGGATGCCTTGGCACGTCTCCTAGCAATGAGTTACAGCAGTGAACCCATCCCCACATCTGATGGCCAATGCAGGTTTGTCTTGGCGAGCAGACCACATTTTCATATGTGGGTTGCTCGACCCAAGCCCGCACCAGCCACAGCTCAATTTTAGTCTTGCCCACTTCATATATATATATATGCACATGGTCGGTTCAACAAGCATAGAACATGTACTTTATATGGGGTCACGGCAACCAGTGTTGTGGTGGTAATGAAGATCGGAAATATTGTGACTAGAGCAGAAACCCCACACTTTTTGCCATCCCATGGTTAGTGTCCTAACCAATACACTACATGGGCTCCCTGATGCAGTCACCGTATCCACGCGTATCAATTTATGTGGTTCCTTGATTCAGAGGTCAATGCAGACTACTACATTATTAATGTGTAAACCCCCAATTTCTCAACCGCCCAGTAGTTTCTAATTTCATTAGCTTTCATAACACACCATACAATGAATCGACATGCAAGACACGCGTGAGTGGTTGGAGTTTTAAATCCTAACAGCATCTGAGGTCATATCAATTATCAGGACGAGCATAACATTGTGACAGGTGGGCACACACATCAGGCCACAAATTCCTCTGTCTTTGTTTGAGTTTCATTCCCTAGCAATACATACACACACCACTGATAGTTAACTAATTGAAGCCTGGTTCAGAATCGACATTGAGGTCACAGTGGCTTGAAAGCAGTCTCCTCATTACGCTTTGTGCCGAGTTTCTATCAAATGGGCTCTGAGGTCCCCTGTAATAAAACCTACAATAAATGGAAGTGTGCGTCTGTGAGTGAGTAATAAACTTCCTTTCTTTAAAGTTGCACAATCCGATGGTTTTGAGATTCTGTCATTTTTTTCTGAGATAAATATATTAAATTGATTGTTATTGTCTACCTTATATTAGTTTGAAGTAACTTTTATTTTAAATGGCTAAGTTTTGAGATATTTGTAGTGCAAACATGTAAGATTAATATACTACATCATCATTCCAGCTGTGCGGTGCATTGTGGGATGCGTAGAAGAAAAAACAAACAGACGAGAATCACATCACACATGCTAATACACTGGGTGCAGCTATGAAATGTGCTAGTTTCAGCTCATCTCAGCTATTGTTTGAAACATAGAATGCCAACTAAAAAAATATATATAATAAATTAAGATATCAATCTTTTATCCAGCATTGCATTTATATCAATATAATCAACACATCTTATGCCATGTGCATTTAGATTTAGACAAATCTGGGAACTGAAACTAGTGTTAGAGCCATAGCCAGAGTCAGTTTTACTTATTTTATTAATATTTTTAATGATATCCTATGGTTAATGACATATATATAACTAGAAAATGAGTAGGTTTATTCAGATACTGGTTATATATTTCTCTGAAACAAGTGTATGTTGACACATTTGGCATTTTAATATTTCGAACAAGAATTAATAATGGTGATGTGGATATCACTGATTGTTTTGTGTGGAATTGTATATTTCTTAGCTCAAAATGTTTAACTATGGCTAGTTTTTCTTAGCTATATTCATCAGATCATTTTATTGCATGTGTGCATTACATGTTTATGCCAAATTGCTATGTATTTCTATTCATTTTGAATAAAATCGAAGTTTTGCCCTACGCGTATTGGCAAACTCAATGGCCAGACGCATTTGCTTTGCTGCCAACGCCGTTTTCAGCGCATGCGCTGTCGGAACGGTGATCTGGTCTATTCTGGAAAGCTCGCCAAAACCTGACATCATAGGCTTTAGAAGTAAAATGTTCTATTACATTGTATCAGTATTTATTCCTTTCTATGTGACACCAAATGCTTAACAAGTGCATCAGTATCTAAGTTAGATATATAGAATCAATTCTGGATAATTGTTTTGGTTTTGAAATGTTGATGCTTTATCGGACTCTGCAGCTTTGCCACACCCAGTGTTTGTTCATTAGGCGAGTGTGGTCGAGTTGGTGGGATGAGGGCGTTACGCTATTATGTAGGTGACGTTATGCACTGTGCAGAGAGTACTCTAGGTCAATAAAGTCGGTGCATCGTCCAAACCCAACAGTTCACCCAATCAGCGAGCACACCTAGTGAGTGCACGCACGCAGCCTGCAAACTGCATCTACAGCACCACCACCAACACACCGACACCAACACCAATACCAACACCGCCACACCATCAACACCACCACACCATCAACACCACCGCGCCAACACCACCACACCACCACACCATCGCATCATCACCACCACCACCACCATAACCATCACCACCACCACACGATAACCATCACCACCACGCCATAACCAACACCACACTTACACCATTACACCACTACACCATTCCACACTACACCACTCCACCACTCCACTTCCATAAGTATTATGCCACTACATGCACTACAACACTACACACATCACTATATGCACGACACACACCACTACACCACTACACCACTACACCACTACACCACTACACCACTACACCACTACACCACTACACCACTACACCACTACACCACTACACCACTACACCATTACACCACTACACCCCTACACCACTACACCACTCCACTACCCAACACACCGCACCACTACACCACTCCACACACCGCACCACTACACACACTACACACTCTACACACACTACACACACTACACACTCTACACACACTACACACACTACACACACTACACACACTACACACACTACACACACTACACACACTACACACACTACACACACTACACACACTACACACAGTACACACACTACACACACTACACACACTACACACACTACACACACTACACACACTACACACACTACACACACTACACACACTAAACACACTACACACACTACACACACTACACACACTACACACACTACACACACTACACACACTACACACACTACACACACTGCACACACTGCACACACTGCACACACTGCACACACTACACACACTACACACACTACACACACTACACACTCTACACCATACGTCCTTATGGCTGGCGCACACCTCCCGTTTACGATTTACGATCTAAAACTGACTGCGCATCACGACCCGACCCGACCCGTTTTGCAACTAAAACTGGCGACAGGGGGTGCGCACATATAACGACTGGGGGGCGCACATATACCGTCCATTTCGCGACTGCGGTCCATGAACCTGGTGTCTTTAGCGCGAACTACACTACTAGCTTGAGCGCCTCCCGGTGTCTTTAGCACAAACTACACTACTGGCATGAGCGCCTCCTCTCACGCACCTGGTGTCTTTAGCGCGAACTACACTAGCTTGAGCGCCTCCTAGCAGTTAGTGAGCGGCAAAGCAAGATGGCGCCGCATTCAGCTGTACAGAGGAGAAAGATTGCTCTTGCTCTTGGCCTTGTGATGCTTGTGATACGTCGTCGTCGTCGACAGCGTAACCAAGGAAGGCAATTGTGGGTTCGTCCACACATTGCGCAACATGACCAGCTCGGAGCCTTCAACGCCCTGTTGACTGGATTGCGTGCAGATGAACCGCACGCCTTCAGCAACTACACCAGGATGGCGTCGGAGCAATTTGACGAGTTGCTCAGCCGGGTACAAGATCGCATATCTCGGCAGAATACCCGGTATCGCGCCTCAATTTCGCCTGCGGAGAGGCTTTCCATCACCCTCCGCTTCCTGGCCACAGGTAGATATATTTTGTGACCTTTGTGACCTAGATCAGATCCAACTCTGCTAAACCCTGTAATGGTATGCCGACTTAGACAAGGCAACTTATATGAACCGAATTATATGAACCAAATTATATGAACCACATTATATGAAACGAACTAGTGGCGATTTCACATCATGACATAACGAAGTGTGTAGAAAAGATGGAAGAAAGCATAATATAGGGAACTACAAGTGCATTTTTATTCAAATGACACGTAGGAAAGGTCAGGGTTAAAGTGTGTAGAAGACAATTAAAATTCAACACAAGCTGGTTTCAACAAACTGGTATCGTACAATCTCCGATAACGTCCGATAAATTTCACCTTATTTCTATTCATAAAAACTCGTTCTGGGACTGCGGTTTGACGGTCCGGCTTGGGCTGTTTGTGGGGTCAGGAGGGTGATGCGTGTCACCCCATCAGCCGTCGCACTCTGGAATTGTTGCGGCTGCGGCTGTGGCTGTGGCTGTGGCGCGCGTTGTTGCATCGACGTGAGGAGCTCGATCACCCGCTCCTCATGTTTACGGAGCTCCCTCTTGTTAACCATCTCGCGCTCGTCCCGCCTTTCCTCTAGTTCCATCTGCCGCTGCTGCCACCTTTCCTCCAACTCCATTTCCCTTTGCTGCCGCCTTTCCTCGTGCGCCTGTTATAGGGCCGTGGACTCCTTCTGAGCCGTGACGAACTGCGTGATGATTGTGTCAATCACGTGGTCGTGCTTTCCCATCCCTGCAATGTCAACATAGTGGGTTTCAAGTATAAGCTAAAGCGCCTCAACTACTTGGTTTCATCTAATGGACTTTACAGTGCATTTCCTATACCACTACACCACTGATCAATATAGCTCGGTCAACACTGACTTTTTGTTCTTGCGTGATATGTGTACACATTTTTAGTGGTTTGGGATGTTATGTTAGTGCGGCGTCGGTTTCAATGACTACAACGTTGCTTACTGGGCTGTGTGTGTTGCCTGGCCGGGGTGCCTGTTGGAGACACTGCTGTAGTCTGTGCGGCTGGTGCCGCATCACTGGCCACCTCCAGCTCTTCCTCCTCCTCCATGCCCATTTCTTCAGGGTCGGCGTCAGGGTCGGCGTCAGGGGCGGCATCTGGAAAACAAAATGCAAAAATATATTGTGTGTGGTTTTAAATCGACTCAACAAGTTCGCTTCATATAGAACGGTTCATCTGTAATAAATCCACTGCAAATAGTTCGCTTCATGTGCAATGGTTCATCTGTACTATTTTCTGTAAGGTTCTGTGTTGTGTGAAATGAATCATGCTACACCCAGGGGGCCCTTACCTGATTCCACAGAGAGGGTGTCGGGTACAGCTGTCCGCCTCGGCCCCAGAACGTCCTCTATCGCATCATAATATCGGAACGTCGCCCGCGCTCGGTCACTGCGAGTGATGAAATGCAGAAATGGGTTACAGTTCACATATGTTGTGCGGCAGAAAATTGATCGGGACCTTAATACAGAAGATAAACTGCCACTGGGTTAGTCACTGACGTGTGTTAATATTTAGCAACAACAATCATCGTAAAGCACATAACACACCAACATTACTTACTTGCTGTAGTCCCGGCATTTCTTGTATCTTTGAGTCAAGCTTTTTAATTTGGTGCGGCATGCCACAGCGTTCCTTCCCGGCCGACATCGGCTACACAGACGGCGCAGCCTCCGGGCCAACCGCCGGTAAACTTCTATGTTTCTTCTAGACCTCGCCAGTGCTGTCTGCACTTGTTCGTCACCCCACAGGTTGATCAGGACGGTCACTTCCTCGTCGTCCCAGTTGTCCATTCTGGAGTTTCCGTGTGAAGAACTGCCAGTCGCCATACTGCGAATGATTGTGTTGCTCCTGAATTAGCTGTTGCCGGTGACGAGTCGTTGAAAACATTGACAGCGCGTGCGCGATTGACCAAAGTAAAAACAAAAGAATCGTTTGTGTGCGCATGTGTGTGACGTCGTTAATCCGATTTGATTAAAACATTGTTAACCCAATTATAATCAGACTTACCTAAAATTCTAATCGCCAGTCTTATCGCCAGACAGAGATAAGGATACACGGCCACAACTCGGTACCCACGCCACGAATTAAAAACCCCACAACCCACCTGTAGTAGGACACATTTCTTAACCATACCCACTGCTTCTAGGGGAGTCGTACAAGAGCCTAAGCTACCAGTTCCGGGTGGGGGCGACCACCATTGGCCAGATTGTGCCCGACACCTGTGACGCCATATACGAAGGACTCAAGGATGATTACTTCAAGGTAAGATTTGCTAAAGGACAAAAATTACGCCATGAGTATTTGTATGTTCTTTTATTTGTGATGCACAGTACTAAGTGATCGCGAAACGGACCTAATTAGGTTTCATACTCGGCGTACTCCGCTGATCCCAACAGGTTAATGTAGGAGAAGGACCCTGGGCGTGGGCTAGGGACTTCGGTTCCCGGTGAACTAGCAATATGCAATGGGGTGCTTTGGCCGCGATTTTCTAGCATTTTCATCCTCCCGCGGAAACACGCCTGTTCAATCTCGTTCTGGACGATCAACTGTATTCGTGGGTCGGTTATCTGGCGTAGTTTCATAACTATGTCTTTACCGAAAATGTCTAACGCATCCTCAGTTTCTGGCTTAGCAGCGGTCTTGCTCTCCTCTAAGTTCTGGATAACAAGCTCCATCAAAGCGTTCTCTCGCTTTTCTCCCTCCGGTCTCTTTCGGACGGATCCTAGGGTGGACCTTGATGGGGTCATCCGGTTGGATTGAGGCTCATCGTCCTCCAGGTTGTCTCCGACCACACTCAAATTCTGCGATGAGATACTGAGTGCTTCCCCCTCATGGTTACTATCCTCGTAATCACCGGGGACCTGCATGGAAGAGAGAAACAATTGATTTATTAACACAACTGGTATATATATATGATTGTCTTTGTATTTATGTTTTGCAGTCCCCGTCCACCCCTGACGAGTGGAAGAAGGTCGCTGATCTCTCCAGCACCCGATGGAATTTCCCAAATTGCATGGGCGCCCTTGATGGAAAGCACATCAACATAAAGCCACCAAAGAACTCAGGGTCGTCATTCTATAATTATAAACATACATTCAGTATCGTGCTGATGGCCCTAGTGGATGCTGACTATCGCTTTCTGTACGTGGATGTGGGCTGCAATGGCCGCGTAAGTGACGGAGGAGTGTTTTCCCGGCTGCACCCTCCAGCAAGCCCTCGAGAACCATGCTGAGTCATTCCCACCCCCCAAACCTCTCCCCGGCGACGAGCGGGCGATTAGGCATTTCATTGTGGCTGACGACGCGTTTCCTCTGAAGGAATATATCATGAAGCCGTTCAGTCACAGAGACATGCGTACTGATCACCGCATCTTCAATTACCGACTGTCGCGAGCACGCCGTGTGGTCGAAAATGCCTTCGGCATTCTGGCCAACCGATACCGCGTCTTTCAAACCAACATCGCCATAGGACCGGCAAAGGTGGAAAAAGTAGTCATGGCAAGCTGTGCGCTCCATAATTTCCTGCGTGATAAGGTTGGGCAGACATCAACCATTGACTCAGAGGACCCCACTACCCACATTGTAACCCCCGGTAGCTGGAGAAGTGATGGATTGCTGAGCCAGGCGACACTGCCATCAGGCACAAACTCCACGCAACGTGCGAAAGCCCAAAGAGACTATTTGGTGGAGTACGTAAATTCATCGACCGGTTCTGTGCCGTGGCAGTCGGACATGATCTAGAACTCAACTTGTCTATAAAGCCGGTAAATCAAAACAATTAAGAACTCGTAGTGTAATTAGTATTGACAGTTATCCTTACCTCATCCGTTGCTTCAGTGCATCCTGGTAGGGGGGCCAGTTGGTTGGATACACTCTGTCTTTTCTGCACATGTGGCGCAAGGAAGGACAACGAGAGCTGAATCCACTTCTGCCTTGTGGTCAGTCGTTTGGCCTCTGAACCAGAGGCCACTTGTTTTCGCAAACGGGTGTACTGTGTGCGTAGGTTTGTCATACGTTTCTGGATTGTCTCCGCTGAAAAAAGTATACATTTCAAGGATATTGATATTTAAAGTACAGGTTCAGAACTTCAATTACAATAACATTTGGTACAAATAATAAGTGTGGAAGTAACAAATTTGTATGCATGTGCCTACCGATGGGCAATTGAGCCGAATTAAATGAAGCGAACTAGTGGTAGCTATGTGTGAAAAGCGCCGATCGCCGCGAATCGGTTCCATTTAGGTCGCCAAATCACTCAAAGTTGATTAAAATGTCCAATCAAAATATGCACATATTGTTCCTTTATTAATTGTCTACATGTAGTAAAATTTTAAGGATGTTTGATAGAGGGCCAAGAGAGTTATTTAATCTGCAGCACTTGCTTACAATCATAACATTGATCACTCTGTCTCCCACAAACTGGCAGTTGGCATTTAAGCCTCAGCCTTTTGGGCGCCAACTTTTGGCTGGTTTAATATAGAACAATGGGCCCGTAATTAGGCATATTTTTCAACTTCAAAGTGATGTAACTTTCTTGATATTTACATTAGAAAATTGTTATGACTACCACGTTTTAGGTCTCGTCAAGCTCTTTCCATTGGAATAGGTTCCATTGAGATCAAATGCTTTTAAAATAAATACTCACATAGCTACTAGTGGCGAGTGCAGATGGACCGAGTTTACAAACAGAATTAACATGTTAAAACGCGATCAAGGGCGTACCTGATTGTCCGACTGCAGCGGAAATCTGCGCCAATGCGGCAATCTTCTTCACTCGGTTTGAGTACTCCGCACAAGATACATCGAATAAACAGGGCAGAGTTTGCCACATGTCGACCATCCTTCCCTCCGTTTCGCCCGTCCAGTCCGCCATTTTTGTTGTGTATGTATGGACAAAGTCACATGATGGTTTCGGGCCTTGTGATTGGCTGGCACTTAAAACTCGGACGGGACCGATCGGCGGCTAGCACCGATATACCGTTTACGATACGACTGACCGCTCACACCTACCGTTTCTCGAACGGCCCGATTCGTTTTTCGAATCCCTTGCGATTCGAGTTTTAAGCCCTAAAACTGAGTTTTAAGTCGCGAATCGCAAGGCTCTGGTGTGCGCGGGGGTCGCACACCTAACGACTAAAACCCAGTTTTACGTCGTAAACGGCCAGTTTTACGGCGTAAACGGGAGGTGTGCGCCAGCCATTAGGCAGTCAACGCTGCTTTTCATTGGAGGCACGCCCTCAACCACGCGCCTAAATCATGTCGTCGTCTGCTGCCTGAATTAAAATCTAATTAAGTTACCAGCGCCACTGCCCACCGCGCCCTGCGCCCATTGCACCCACTGGGCCCACTGCGCCCAATGCTCACCCTGCCCTGCGCACCTATGTCCTTCACCAGACAGGATGGCCGAATGAGTTGAGCGTCCGTCTCCCGTTTTGGTAGATCATAGGATTCGAACCCATCAGTCGAGTCAAACCAAAGACTGATACTTGTCGCTTACTTCCTAGCCAGCTGCTCAACATTTTTAGGATAGGGCAAGGACTGGTTGGCTCAGTGTCAGGACAATGTGACTGAGTGAGATACCAGGTCAAGGTCATGCTGGTGGCCTGGTCTCCCAGTGGGGCAGCACTATAAAGTCACCATGGAGGCACACTGTCACAAGTCGGTACCTATACTAATATGACCTTAGATGTTGCCAGGGCGTAAAACTCCAACAAAACAACAACCTATGTCCAACACCAACTAGCCCTGCAAGGACCGTCTCCCACACATTTGTGTTGCTGTTTCTCTCCTGTTCTTGTTGTTGGCCTAACTATCTTTGTTGTTGTTGTCTTTGGCCTTCTTTTGTCGCTGTCATGTCAACAAATGAACTTGACGGTCAGGAGTGGCCGGCCTTTTATAGAGGCAATTACGCCAGCGTCGACTTGATTGGCACGGGGTTGTGTATTTGTGCGTGTACAGGAGCGTGTCTCGGCATAGATGGGTGAGTGGGAGGTTGTTGGCTGTGAGATTGGTTCCTTGTTGGAGTTTTACGTGCTGGCAACATCTAAGGTCATATCAGGACTGGTACCGACTTGTGACAGTGCACACTCATGGCGACTTTATAGTGATGCCCCACTGGGAAATCAGGCCACTGGCACCATGACCTGATATCCCACCCAGTCACGTTATCCTGACACTAAGCTAACCAGTCCTTGCCCTATCCTATTAATGCCGGGCGTAAGGCTAGAAAGCAACAAGTATAAATTTGATAAGTCATTGGTTTTACTCGACCAGAAACCAAACTCCCGACCTTCCGCACGCCAGGCCTGTGCTCTACCGATTCCGTCGCAGTGGCCCGTGGGATGGGTGGGTGGTACGTTGCTGGCTGTGAGAAGGGAGGCGGGGAGGGAGGGAGGATGTGGCGGGAGGAGGGGGGTGGTACCGCGGCCTAATACTTTATAGCCAGCCCTGACCCACCTTGTCGTTTTCTGTGTTCACCGTAAGAAACCGGTAATGAACAGATTGAGCGTCTCTAAACTGACAAGCTACACGACAGCAATGACCTCTTCTCATGTTGGTGTGTGTATGTGTGTATAGGGATTAGGGTGTGGGGGGGGGGGGGACGGGGGGCGGTAATATTGCTGCTGCATCCTTCCAAGAAGCCCCTTTAGGGTGCGCATGCACTGATTGGTAGATAGGTAGGTACTTCCGGTTTCGGGACATCGCTGGTGCTGGGTGAGTTTGTATGTGTGTATTATATAAAAGATTCACCCCCTACTTCCAGTAGGGGTGAATGACAACGTAGTTTAAATACGGGCGAAAAATTCCTGGTTCCAGCATCAAATGGCTACTTATATTGGCACATAGTTGGTGAAATGGGAGAGAATGCAAAAAGATAACATGGCGACCGAATGCTGTCGATTTCACTTATAACATTCTGTAGAGTACATGTTTTATTATATTTTTCAACCCTAAGAGTAGCGGATGAATATATAGATGTACATAAAGAATATATTTTGCTTCTTAAATTAAGAATATACAGTAAAACCTCTCTAAATCGACTGATGGTGGGACCGACTTTAAGTGGTACATTTAGGGAGGCGGTCCCTTTAGGGAGGCGGTCCGTTTAGGGAGTTAGAATATCCTTACAATGGTATTGTTAGGACCCAAACACAGCGATCGATATAGGGGAGTGGTCGATCTGTGGAGGTGGTCGTTTAGAGAGGTTTTACTGTATGTGCTCATTTCATTTACCCAGCCTTTCGCCACTATGTCTAATGGGTTGCTTTTCACCCCTACTGCAAGTACGGGGTGGACCTTTTATCTAGTGTGTGTGGGGGGGGGGGGGGGCGGAGAGGCTATGTGTGCTCTTCCTATTTCTAATGTAATCATCAGTTTAAATGTTAGCATGGGACGCAGGAAACTGCAGACACAGCTGCTTTTCATTTCAACGTGAGCTAAACTCGGGCAGTCACCCTCAGTGTCCTCCAATCACAATCCATCTCCTAAACGAGGTCCAGATAGCTCCTAGAAGGTCAGCTCAATCCGCCGATAAACCACGATTAAGTGCCTGTGTTTGTGTGTGTGTGGACGTGTGTGTGTGTGGACGTGTGTGTGTGTGGGGGGGGGTGATCATGGCATGAAGATCCTAGAAGTGGATTTTCAGTTGAGATACATGTAGGCCTACTTGAAATAGTTACATAATCCGATACTTTTGAGATGCTGTCAGTTTAAAAAGAAGATAATTATAGTATATAAGGTATGCACTGACGTCACGCTAAGCGGAAGTGCGGCCATTGTGGAGATACAACACAATAACAAACCCAACTTGATCAATGCATTGTCGATGGCAGTGAGCAATCTTCATACAGAAAAGTGAAATATCTCTAAAACCACACCAGCTAGACACAAACCGCTTGGAATACATATAGAAAACACATTCAACGAACAGATTATATTAAATTTATACGGTTATGGTTCTGCATTTCTATTAATTTTGAATAAAATAGACGTTTTGCACTGCGCATACCAGCAAACTCTATGGGTTGTTTATTGGTTAATATCGCGACAATTGCCGCGCATCCGGTTGATGACGTCACGTGAATACCCTATATTATGTTGATTGCTATAATATGCCTATATTAGTTAGCTTGGTATCAAGATAATGTGACTGAGTAAGAAATCGGGTGATGGTACAGGCGTCATGGTGGGACTATAATACAGTCGCCATGAATGCCCACTGTCACAAGTAAGTGCCCGTCCTTATACCCCTGTCACACTACAACGTAACGAGCCAACGTAAGCCTGATGTGGACACTTTTCGACATTATGTTGACGTACATTGGGTTACGTTATGATGACGTCAGAATGACGTTAGACTGACGTCGAGCTACATCATGTTACGTCATGTTACGTCGGCGTGCGTCAAGGTTTTGAACCTGTTCAAAACTTTCGACGTGACTTGAACGTAAGGGTTTACATTCGCCATACGTTCTGTACACATTCGGCGAATGTCAATGATGTTAAACAGATGTTATTAAAATGTTGGTCACTATGTTCAACTACATTGCACTACGTTGCACTACGTTGACCCACATTAAACCCGGTGGAAACGTCCACGTGGCGTAATGAGAACATCAGGATAATGTCAGGATAACATCAGGATAACATCAGGATAACATCAGGAGAACGTACGTTCAACATACTTCAACATTTTGCCATCACGTAATGTAGTTCTGGCGATGGAATAACGTTCATAACGTTCCATGAGCATAATGACATTGATGTCTCTCGTTGAATGACGGTATCACTACGCTTTACCGACGTTACACTCTCGTCAACTACGCTGCATCCACGTTCAACTTGTGCCCAAATTTGCATACTACGCCAAGAAGTTCAACGTTCTTCATGTTTTCCCAACGCCGACGTCGTTACATTGTAGTGTGACAGGGCCTTTAGATGTTGCTATGACGTAAAGCAACAGCGAACAAACGGCAATAGCAGGTCGAGATCTCAATTAGGCCAATTACAGTTCCTTACCCCACTGTTCACACATGCGACCTTCCCAGGAAATACATTGTGGTCGACATTTGATATGCATAATAAATATTATGGAGTTGCTAACATCAATAAGATGAACAATATATTTCTTTTCGGCAGAGAATGCACAGAAGAGCTGCCATCTACAATATTAGTTATAGCTATTGATGTCGGACGGTGGGTTGGCTGTTGAAATTATCTATTAATATGCTAATATAATTGATGCGATACTTGTATGGCATAAACTTGTTGTAAGTCTGTATAGTAGTGCCGATCTTAGATAAATCCCAAATAGTATCAGTCACTTAAATCCTGTATAAATTAATTTGAAATATAAAGTTTTAGGTTCACATAGGCTTTAGTGAATTTATAATTAGGATATGATAACATGTGCTATATAATTATGTGGTATATATCTGTATGTATGTATATATATATATATAAGCAGTTCTACGAAGAGACAAGACAATACGAATTGGTCTGAGGTCTTTTATGTAACACTCTGGCAAGAAACAGCCTTGCTTTAATCAATACAAATTTTTTTTTCGGTGGAAGTGTGGCGAGCTGGCGCAGAACATCAAATATATATCAGCAGTGGCAGCGAGACGGCACCAGCTGAAGCCGGCCAATGCGCATGCGCGCAGCTATGGTCCGAACTCATACAACCTTGAAACGACTTCTTCTCCGATACCTATATATATATAATGTTATTATATAATTTATATATATATATATATAAGAATAGACATGTTATGCTCAGCTGGACGAAACTATATTAACAAAACTGTTTTAGTCAACTTTGAAATTGCCCCTATGTTGCCATCAGCGCAAAAGGACAAGAGACCAGGTTACATGTGTCTATGGAGGTCAGAGCATCACGTGACCGTGGCAAGGTCCTAATCAGCTAATATGGGTTACCACTTCTTTTCAACCATAACACTCATGGCTTGCGTGTCGAAATTAACTGGCATACTTTCTCGAATGTTAGCCATTTTTCTCAACTACCTTACTAAAAAAAATTACAGTAGATTATAAAATAATAGTCATCCTCATATATTTATCTAAAAAGACCCATGACAAAATTTCAAAGTCAAAACCAACGGATTGTGAAACTTTAAGATATTACTAGTTCCGAGTTATCTTGGTAATGCTGGGTTATCTTATATTTATTGGAATATTTTACAATGGTGCGTGTATACTTATGTACGTTATAATGACCCTGTTCATCCCTGATTCGTTTACCGCTGCCTTTTATTAGTTTTAAGGAATATATTTAGAGCGCTAATGAAGGTATTACTGTAAATATATGTGTGTTCTTCTAAGATATACACATACGTTTTTGGTAATACCAAAAGCGCCCATTATACAAATATAAATATGTACTAATATAAGTCAACCAATCTAGTTACTAGGCAAGGTGGCCGAATCGGTAGAGCGCGGGCCTCGCGTGTGGAAGGACGGGAGTTCTCTTCCCGGTCGAGTCACATCAATTACTTATAAAATTGATACTTGTTGATTCCTAGCCTGGCACTCAGCATTAATAGGACAGGGCTATGACTGGTTAGCTCATTGTCAGGATGATGTGACTGAGTGGGATATTGGGTCATGGTGCCAGTAACCTGATTTCCCACTGGGGCCACACTATAAAGTCACCATGAATGCTCACTGTCACAAGTCACTACCCATCGTGGTATGATCTTAGATGTTGCCAGGACGTAAAACTCCAAAAACCAAAAGCAACCAACCAATGTAGTTGCACTAGATATTCTCCAACAACCAGCCGATGTAGTTGCACTAGATATTCTCCAACAACCAGCCGATGTAGTTGCACTAGTTATTCTCCAACAACCAGCCAATATAGTTGCACTAGTTATTCTCCAACAACCAGCCAATGTAGTTGCACTAATTATTCTCCAACAACCAGCCGATGTAGTTGCACTAGTTATTCTCCAACAACCAGCCAATGTAGTTGCACTAGTTATTCTTGAACAACCAGCCAATGTAGTTGCACTAGTTATTTTGACCGGGGTGGGACATTATGCCCAGGCTGCACTGTTCCACCTATCTATGAGTATTGCACCTGAACATTTCAGACCGGTATTAGACAAAGCAGGTGTGAACAGAGACAAAGAAAAGCATGGCATGTAGGGAGGTGGGATGTCATCGCCACCATCTGAGTCCACAGCAAACTGTTTTTATATTCATGTTTCTTTTTTTCCGAAGTAGGGGGAAAGGACGGTCGACATGATGATTGCTTCTTTCTATGAAGAAACATGAAAATTACGTGCATAAATATGACAAATAAGTTTCCTTGTTGGGTTTAATTAGTCTCTTTTAGTGATGCATACACAAATGACAATAAGTGGACTGCAGGCTAAAACTATTAACAAGAACAAGAACAAGAAACTGATGAATGATAATTAGTGTGCGGGGGGGGGGGGGGGGTTAAATTAAGGAATATCCTATGGACCATGCAGGCAAATTCTGATTGAAAAATTGGTTAAAGTTGTGAGAATACAGATTCGAGTAAAGGATGTATATTTTGGGGAAATAAATCTCAATATTTCAACACATTGTAAAGAAAGCCCCAGTAATGTCTTTAGTTTTAATTCGATTTATAATAATATGTGCACAGAATCCATACCGTATATGTTGAAATATATAAAGTCTCTTGAGACTCTATCGTGTTGAGTGAACCCGCTGACCCGGATCTATCAACCCAACGGGGTCAAACTTTACAATCTGTCATGGTATTTTAAAGTTGCATAATCTGATGGTTTTGCGATGTTGCCATATTCTTTTTAGATAAATATGTTAGTTTGATCGTCATAATCAACTTTCGAAATCATTTCTATTTTAAAGAATTTACTGGAGAACAATTTGAAGTGAAAATGTATCATTTTTGTTTAGTGTAGCACAGGAGTATCAAACTGTCCTAAATGTTTAATAAGTGCACCTGTATCTAAATTCCATACGTAGGGTCAAATCTAGGTCAGCGCCTTAGTTTAGGAATATGTGATGCATTCATTGGATCAGTCGTTATATAAAAGAAACTTTTCCTTTGGATCATGCAGCTTTAAGGAAAATAATATTGATTCAGACACTCTAGCAGGAGTTTGCATTTACGTTTCAGGCAAGTGGCCACACAGTCACGTTATCCTGACACTGAGCTAAGCAGTCATTGCCCTATCCTATTAATGCTGAGCGCCAGGATAGTTAGAGATAAGTACCAATTTTATCAGTCACTGGCTTGACTCGGCTGGGATTTGAACTCCCGACCTTCCGCATGGGAAGCCTGCGCTCTACCAATTCGGCCATCGCGTCCCTTCCTCCTGCTCTTAAATGACTATTTTATCATTGCATCTAAACACAAATAATGCTCTTCCTGGGTTAATGAAACTTTTACACCAGGGTTTTAAGACATAACATAAGCATATAAACACTAAAAAGAATATGGTACCTACGATAGCAAACGCAGCGCGACGTCATTTTCGCAGGGGGATCAAACGGGATGGCTGAATGAGTTAGAGCGCCCGTCTCCCATGTTGGTAGACCATGGGATCGTGGGTTCGAACCCTGGTCGAGTCAAACCAATGACTTAAAAATTGATACTTGTCGCTTCCTAGCTTGGCGCTCGGCATTATTAGGATAGGGCAAGGTCTGGTTGGCTCAGTGTCAGGATAATGTGACTGAGTGGGATATCAGGTCATGGTGCTGGCGGCCTGGTCTCCCAGTGGGCCAGCACTATAAAGTCGTCATGAGTGCGCACTGTCACAAGTCGGTACTCGTCCTGATATGACCTTAGATGCTGCTAGGACGTAAAACAACAACTAACATCATTTTAGCAGGGGGACGGGATGGGTCGAAGGGGAGGGGAGAATTGCATGGCAAATTAAAAATCGATGGCTAAATGATTAATTCATTTGATGGATCTAAGGTACAATACTAAATAAATAGCTAGGAAAGCGCAATTGGAATACTACATTTAATGACTCAATTAAAAAATATAAATAGACTGGTGGTGCCAGTTGGTGAGACAAAAGAAATATACAAAAATTCACACATGAAATGGGTCGGACTGGCTGGATGACCAATGTAAAATTGAATTAATCTGCCGAATTAAAATATGTTATCAAAATAACCATTTGATATTTACAATGTGCTACAGAGTGATTAGGAAAAACCCGAACACAGCAAGTTATAGTTATGCCTTTTTAATTAACATAGAAGTTTTAAATGTCAGAGTATACACAATGTCAGCTCACAAATGCTTTAAACGAGGCTAGAGATGCTATAACCCTATTACCCTCTCTTAACATTGTGGGGTGGGTGGGAGGCAATTTAAGTTAGTTAGTATCTCCTGGCTCCTCCAGTCGTAGTGACCAAACCCAGCGGCGACGTCGTCTTATATAGTGAATGTCTACTTCCTGAGAGGGGGTGCATCGGCCAGTTTGACGCCTGCTGCGTGATACGTCATCAGGTTTTGTTTACCCGACTGCCGGCGAGGTTCAGAAAGACCCACTAGTCGGCATTACAGTTAATCTAAGTAGTACTACAAAATTCTGCTAGTCGGCGGCACAATCAGACGGCCTTAGTACTGGCACGCCGCTAAGCTGTATTTGTGCTCCTAATTACCAGTAATGCCAAAGCATTATGAACAATGCATAAGTCTAAAACTAGATCAATCTAATTTAGAGCAATGTAGATCTAGAGTTACTACTTTAGGTACTAGTACCTATCCGTGTTAATGTCTATGTCAACCCTTTATAGTGGTACTAACAACAGCAGCATGTACACATTTACTACCTCAGTATAAACCAGTGAGTGGTCTTCTGTTATCAGAAAACTACACCAAAAAACACAAGTATATTCCTCCAGGTTTCTATGAAGCTGCCAGTGATATCACATTATCAACAGTTAATCCACACTTTTAGAACCGTGCTGCCACATGGCTCCACCATCGACCGACCATGGAACCGACGTTAAATGGTCCATTTAGGGAGGTGGTCGGGTTAGGAAGGTTTTTTTTATAGTTACAATAGTATTGTATGAGCGTTCGTTTGGGACCCAAATAAACCGGTCGATATAGGGGAGTGGTGGATCTGGGGAGGTGGTCGGTTTGAGATACATATATATATAATATAGATACATATATAGATATGTTTACATATATATTATGCATATTATATATAAGGGATATTATATATATATAAGGGATATTTTATATAGATATATAAGGGGCATTATATATACGGGGTATTATGTATATATATATATATATATATATCTACACATACCAAATGTGTCATTAGAAGTTGATTAAAGCTGCATAGTCCGATGGAGCATCAAATTAACAAAACCAAAATAATTATCTAAATTTGATTCTACATATCTAACTTAGATCCTGTTGCACTTAGTAAGCTTTTGTCACCCTATAGAAGGGAATACTGAGCCAATTTAATTTAATGTTTGCACTTCAAATATCTCAAACCTTAGCCGTATAAAATAAAAAATACTTCACACCAAAGGAAGGTAGATTGTAACAATCAATTGAATATATTTATCTCAGAAAAAATTACAGAAAGTAAAAACCATCGGTCTATGCAACTTTAAAATTAATGCCATTAACAAACACAAACGCACAAACACAAACAACACATCTAGATATATATATATAGAGAGAGAGAGAGCTGCTGTGAACACTGCTGAATGAAGAGGTCTTCACAGACACACAGATGACAACGAGCGCGTTTCAAGGCTCCATAATGGCTCTGGATCAGAAGCTATGCAAAATCCCCCAAATGGCTGTGCCAAAATGCTTGCCAGTCGTGTTTGGAACATCACACAGACTCCCCGATTCTGTTAGAGACCACAGCGATGCCCTATCCCGCTATCTACTACCGTGTACAATTGCGCGTCTGCATGTTTTATTTATTGCACCGCGGGGCCGAGATGAACTTTACCAGTGGATCAACGTCGCCATTGTTTGTTTGTTTTTGGTGAGTTTTCAGTCGCATTGGTGTGCTGAAAGCTGCAAATCTGCAGCACTCTATGAGCACCTCTGAAAGTGGTCCCATGTGGTCGGGCGTTGGCTTCCGATGGGTAGTGGTCAGAGAAATTTGGGGGGGGGAGGAAGGAAAAAGGCAGCCCAAGAGCCCAACCATAGTCCTCTAAGAGGGCGGGGGGGGGGGGGGGCTTGGTGTAGCTTTACGCCCCAGTAAGACCCTAGGCCATACCAGGACATGCACCGACTTGTGACAGTGTGCACTCATGATGACTTTATATTGCTGCCCCACTGGGAAATCAGGCTGCAAGCACTATGACCTGATGTCCCACACAGTCACATTATCCTGACACTGTGCGCCCAGTCCTTGTCCTGACCTCATAACACCAAGCGCCAAGCAGCAACAGGTACCTATTTTATAAGTCATTGGTTTGACTCGACCAGGATCCAAACTTCAGTCCCTCCAGATTCACCGGTATGCACAGGCAGTCCGGCCAAGGCCAGAGGAAGACGTGAAGTGAAGATGGGATTAGTTAGGCAGTGGGTGGGGTTACATGTTACTAGTGTTAATTGTTAGTGAAAATTAGTGGTTAGTTGGTAATAGTGTCAAGTCAGGTATTGGGATGAGGTGGGGCCTACTAGTCCTCGGTGTCAGGGTCTGAGCGACTGACAGCATTGATGATATCTGTGTTCTGGTGGTAGAAGTGAGCAAGTGCATTCCAGGATGACTTGGAAATCCTGGAGAGGATAGCCAGAGTGGTCCTATTGTCGCTGAGTTGGCGGTCAGAGTCCTCCATCAAGTCACTGATGGCAGATCTGTCGACGGCGCCACATGAGGCGAGTATGTGGGCCACATTGAAGATCTTAGTGCCGCAGGGACAGCGCTGGAGGATGCGGACATCAATCCAATGGCGGTAGCGAGTCCTGAAGCGGTTGACGGCGATGGGTAGAAGAAGGAAGGCCGACTGGATGGGGGATGTTAGTTCTGACCAGGGTGTACCAGAAATCACCATTGTGTCAAATCCAGGCAACACCCCCCCCCCCCGACTTCACGCGCACACACACCTTCACCCCACCTCAGCCTATCCCCGCCCCCTCCCCACTCGCCCCCCCTCGTCCCACCTCCCACCCCCTTGTCCCACCTCTCCCCCCCCCCCGCCACGCATCCCTCCCTGCCCCCACTCCACATCCATCCCCTCGCTCCTCCTCCCTCCGCCTCCTTGTCCCCTCGCCCCCTCCCTCCGCCCCTCCCCCCCGCCTCCCTCGCCCCCTTAGCGCCGCCAGCCCAGATCACAACGGTCCCCAAGCATCCACCCGACCTCCATCTCCAGTGAGCATTCGTTTGGCGCGCCCGTCACCGGGATTCACTATTGTGTGTCTGGTCGGTCATATACTTCCGCAACCTGCGTGCATAACCTGCCTGCTTAATCTGCGTGCATAACCTGCCTGCCTTACTTGGTTGTCTAACCTCCCTGTCTTACCTGCCTGACTAGCCTGTCTACCTCTTTTGCTTGCCTAACCTGCCTGCCTAACCTGCTTGCCTAACCTGCTTGTCTAACCTGCCTGTCTTATCTGCTTGCCTAACCTGGTTGCCTAACTGGCCTCCCTTACTTGCTTGCCTAACCTGCCTGTATTACATGCTTGCCTAACCTGCTTGCCTTACCTGCCTTCCTTACTTGCTTGCCTAACCTGCCTGCCTTACTTGCTTCCCTAACCTGCCTGCCTTACTTGCTTGCCTAAGCTTCTTGCCTAACCTGCCTGCCTTAACCTACATGCTTGCCTAACCTGCCTGTCTTATCAGCTTGCCTAGCCTGTCTTCCTTACCTACTTCTTGCCTAGTTGTCTGAATGCACTCCTACTACTCCCATCATCGGTTATGCATCGCTTTACATGTATTTCATTGGAGGCAAATATCAGAATTTTAAAATCAACTTAAAACTAAATCGGTTTTTCAAATTACCTTTATTTTCTGGGGGGGGGGGGCCACTAGTAGATTATGCACAGGAAAATTCAATCACAGATAATAGTTTTTTCTCATACTACTGCTCCTGGCCCTATCCTAGTAATGCTGAGTACCAGGCTAAGTAGCGACAAGTATACAATTTTTAAGTAATATGTTTGACTCGACCATGGTTCTAACTTGTGCGTTCGAATCCCATGACCTACCAAAATAGGTAGATGGACGCTCAACTCATTCGACCATACTGTCCTTCTGACGACAGATGCCTACCACTTTCCCCCTGTGTCTCGCTTTCATTAATGTTGAATAGTGTGATGAAAACATACAATTTTCCAAACCAAAACCAAACAATTATCTACGCATGATTCTACATATCTAACTTTGAAACTGGTGCACCTCGTCAGCATGTGTTGCTACATAATAGGGAGTACTGAGGCAATTTAATAGAACATGTTACTGAAGGAGCCTATAGAGGGAGTGCACGTGATGTCATCACTCAGCGGTTAGCCATCTTGGATTACACTAAATACCACCTATGGCGCCCCCTGTCTTATACCAAGAACAATATGGCCACCACTGGGTCTACCTATAGTCAGGGCTGAAAGTATGTGGGCTACCTAGCGGATACTGCCTAAACCTTTCTAATTCTTTGACAGAGCATCCTAAGTGTCAACATACTGCACTTTAGCAATGATATGAGGCTACATGATTTAAAAATGCTTCCCCTCCATCAAAAAACCCTTTTCCCCAAACTTTTGAGGCCAAACTGCTCAAAACAGTGACAAATAAACCAACACATCAGTAAAAAACCACAATGTAAGCACTTCCAAGCCTTGCATATGTAATCCAATATGGCCACCGGAAGTTGTCTCGTGACGTCATTACACCCCCTCTATGGTGTCAGAGTTTGGGCGTGCTTGCCAACATTAATTTTCCATGCTCACACTTTGAATATCTCAAAAGTTAGCCATTTTAAATCAAAGTTATGTTAACCTAAAGTATGGTAGATTATAATGACCTACCCAATATATTTATCTCGGAAAATGACAGAAACTAAAAACCATCGGACTATGCAACTTTATAGTCATGTGCAAGAGATTATCGCTACTTGCTAGATAGGCAAAGGCAGTGACAACAGATGAGTAGTTCAGAATTCCTATATTATAAGCAGAATGCTTATACTATATATTCAATCTGAGCTACTCAACTATAAGCTATAAGTTATAGCAGGCATTTGGGACAAAAGAACTACAGTAAAACCTCTCTAACCGACCACCTCCACAGATCGATCACTCCCCTATATCGATCGCTTTATTTGGGTCCCAAATGATCCCCCCCATACTATACCAATGTACCATTATTCAAACTCTCTAAACCGACCACCTCCCTAAATCGATCGCTTAAGTTAAAGTCGGCCCCATGGTCGGTCGATTTAGAGAGGTTTTACTGTATCTGTGTTTAGCGGGCTGAACGGGAGGCGATGTGGCGTCGACACTATCTGTCAGTGTCATTGATGGACTCTTTTTTAGATTTTATTTTATTTTACTCCTTTCCTTCCTTTTTTGTTTGTTAAGAGAGAATCTCTTACGGTGATCTGTTGGTTAGAAAGTTGGCACTGCCTGCTGGCAGTACCTGTCGGTGTGCACCGGTGTGGCTGGTTTTGAACATGAGCCAGGAGATTTTTTTTTTTTTTAAATATTTTTTTTTATCCACACAGCGGTATCAACACCACACTGCCTTCAGGCTTCCCATGCATGCCCACCCCCCCCTAGTGTCGCCCCAGTGTCGCCCCAGTGTCGCTATGGAGTTGCCCTAGTGTAGATCGAGTATCGCCCCAGTGTCACCCCTGTATCGCCCCAGTGTCACCCCAGTGTCACCCCAGGGTCACTCCAGTGTCACCCCAGTGTCGCCCCAGTGTCGCCTCAGTGTCACCCCAGTGTCACCCCAGGGTCACTCCAGTGTCACCCCAGTGTCGCCCCAGTGTCGCCTCAGTGTGGCCCCAGTGTCACCCCAGGGTCACTCCAGTGTCAGCCCAGTGTCACCCCAGTGTCACCCCAGTGTCGCCTTAGGCTCACTCCGGTGTCGCCCCAGTGTCGCCCCAGTGTCGCCTCAGTGTCACCTCAGTGTTGCCTCAGTGTTGCCCCAGTGTCGCCCCAGTGTCGCCCCAGTGTCGCCCCAGTGTCTCCCCAGTGTCCCCCCAGTGTCGCCCCAGTGTCACCCCAGTGTCGCCCCAGTGTCGCCCCAGTGTCGCCCCAGTGTCGCCCCAGTGTCACCCCGGTGTCGCCTCGGTGTCACCTCGGTGTCGCCTCAGTGTCGCCCCAGTGTCGCCCCAGTGTCGCCCCAGTGTCGCCCCAGTGTCGCCCCAGTGTCGCCCCAGTGTCGCCTCAGTGTCACCTCAGTATCGCCTCAGTGTCGCCCCAGTGTCGCCCCAGTGTCTCCCCAGTGTCGCCCCAGTGTCGCCCCAGTGTCGCCCCAGTGTCGCCCCAGTGTCGCCCCAGTGTCGCCCCAGTGTCGCCCCAGTGTCGCCCCAGTGTCGCCCCAGTGTCGCCCCAGTGTCGCCCCAGAGTTGCCCCGGTTTTGGCGAGCGAATGAGAAATCAGATCTATCTCGCCGGAGTGGGTGGTGCGGGATGTGCCCTTGCTTCCGTAGTGGAAGAGGTTTGATTGATTGGTTGTTGGAGTTTTACCTCCTGGCAACATCTAAGGTTATATCAGGACGTGTACCAACTTGTGACAGGGTGCACTCATGGCGACCTTACAGTGCTGCCCCTCTGGGAAATCAGCCCGCCGGCACCATGACCCGATATCCCACTCAGTCACATTATCTGACGCTGAGCTAACCAGTCCTTGCCCTATCTTATTAATGCCAAACGACGGGCTAGGAAGTGGCAAGTATCAATTTTATAAGTCATTTCTTTGACTCAACTTGGAACCGAACTCCAGACCTTCCACACGCGAGGCCCGCGCTCTATCGATTCGGCCACCTCACCGGTACCTCAGTGGAAGAGAGGTCACTCCAGAAATGTGTGCTTGAGAGCCGCTCGTGGCTGAATCTCCTGGGTGTTTTCAGCTTCCCCACCTCGTCCCACAGCACTGGCGCCGTGACCAGAATAATGAACCCGCTACATATCGCATGTCTCAGGAATCCGTCCTGGGTAATTACATTGCCAGGATATATCTGTAGTCATAAGTATTACCTGAGTTGAAAACGCCAACCATTTGAAAAAACCCACTATGGGTTCAAGTGGCAATCTAGGCCGAGTAGACCATGTTTCCAAAACCCTACACTCCAATCTCCGTCCTCTCAAGTAATTTCCAACGCACGCACATTGTCCATGATGTATGTGCGCAACATGGGTAATTGATATTGCAAGACTGTGTATTCCCAGTAGATTTCGAAGCGACTATTGGCGCCATCTATATTGTAATTCTGAACTAACCAAATTGTCGTCGATTGATGCACCACCTACTGTAAATTCCTTGAAACCGATATTACGCAGTTAGCGAAACTGCGCAGTAGATTTAAATGTGACCATTGGCACCACCTATATTGTTCTTGTGAACTAGCATTCGCCGCTGACCGACGCGCCACCTACTGTAAATTCAGAGCAACGGCTATGACGCAGTTAGAAAGTCTAGACACTTCGACCAGAGCCTTTCAACCGATCGGACGTGTTACTTTCCTGTAGATTTGTCATCCCACCCACCCAACTAATGATATAGATCGATAGGGTTAAGTGCCTGAAATCCTCGAACTATATATAATCATCAACATCTTGAATTTAACTGTAACAAGCTAAAATAGAAAGAATAAATGCCACTATATACTACTGTATCACGTTTGTTCAATTCCAGACTACTGGTTAAGACACTTGCCTGAAAATGAGAAAATTATAGGACTAAGTCCCATTCTAGCCATCGTACACCCCATATTCTCCCCCCGCCCCCTCCAAAAATAACCCGACAGTTAAAACAGATGTTTCCACTCAGCACCCTCTCCAAAAGTAATGGGCATGTCAGAATAGGACAATTATGTATCCGACTTCCAAATCTAGGGAGAGTATGTCATGTTGTTCAACCCCATACACTCACTCCACCTCCCCTGCAAAGAAAATAATAGAAATAACCTACCATAAATGTTTCCATCCACCCAACTACAAAAGTAATGGCTAAGATAATTGGGTAAGAAAGGGAACAGGTTCGAGTCCCACTATAGGCAATGTAGGCCTACATAGTCCCTCCCCCTCAGCACCCCAAAGACCTAAAACAACTTTTAAAAACTCACCACACACAAAAACAGCGTATGTTTCCATTAATTCCAAATTATTTTTCCACTAGGCTTCCAACACCAACAACCCCACCCCCAAAAACTCACTTAGCCACGCACAACAAATATTGGTGATCGTCCCTTTAAAATAAAAATCAGGGTCCGGGCGGACGGGTTAAATATTTATATTTTGCAAAATTTGTTTTACGTAAGCATAACACTAGATGCGATGGCCGAATGAGTTGAGCATCCGCATCCCGTTCTGGTAGGTCGTGGGATTCGATCTCCTGGGTTAGAACCCTGGCCAATGACTGACAAATGGATGCAAAAGTTGAATTGCTGCTACTAGTGGTAGTGCCAGCCCGACGCATTTTTAACACATAAAATGTATTAAAAAATTCAGGTGCGGGCGATTTTTCAGGCACGGGCTGGGACGATCACGAATTAAAAAATATATATTTGGCCTTATATCGATTAAACGACGATTAATTACCATAGTGGAAATGATATATAGTTGGTGTTAAGCGTCATTACATAGTGGTCTTTGACGTTGTTTATCCACCCAGATCACTTATCATTCATTACTAAGCCGACATCTGCGAATAAAACTGTGTCGATCTGCACTCGGCGCCCGATGTGTAAATCAGCCAATCAGCAGGCTTGTGGGCAGTCAATCCTGACCCGGCGGTTTAAGAAGTGCGGCTGAATGAATAGTTTATGCAGATCCCTCATGACTTGTAAACACAGCAAGACCGAGTCCGGCAGGGGCGGGGCGTGGCGGGGCGGGGCGTGGCGTGGCGGGGCGGGGCGGGGCGGGGCGGGGCGGGGCGTGGCGCGTGGCGGGGCGGGGCGGGGGCGGGGCGGGGGCGGGGCGGGGCGGGGCGGGGCGGGGCGGGGCGGGGCGGGGCGGGGCGGGGCGGGGCGGGGCGGGGCGGGGCGGGGCGGGGCGGGGCGGGGGCGGGGCGGGGCGGGGCGGGGCGGGGCGGGGCGGGGCGGGTGGCGGGGCGGGGGGCGGGGCGGCGGGGCGGGGCGGGGCGGAGGGCGGGGCGGGGCGGGACGGGGCGTGGGCGGGGCGACCGGGCGGCGGGGCGGGGGCGTGGGCTGGGGGTGGGGCAGGGCGTGGCGGGGGCGGGGCGGGGCTGGGGCGGGGGGCGGGGCGGGGCGGGGCGGGGCGGGGCGGGGGCGGGGCGGGGCGGGGGGCGGGCGGGGCTGGGCGGGGCAGGGCGGGGCGGGGCGGGGCGGGGCGGGGCGGGGCGGCGGGCGGGGCGGGGCGGGGCGGGGCGGGGCGGGGCGGGGCGGGGCGGGGCGGGGGCGGGGCATGTCGTGTCGGGGCTGACCGGGGCTGACCGGGGCTGACCGGGGCTGACCGGGGCTGACCGGGGCTGACCGGGGCTGACCGGGGCTGACCGGGGCTGACCGGGGCTGACTGGGGCTGGCCGGGGCTGGCCGGGGCTGCCCCGGGCTGACCGGGTCTGGCCAGGGCTGGCCAGGGCTGGCCGGCGCGGGGGTGTACGTGGCTGGGGCGACCAGGACGGACGGGGTAACCTGGTAACCTGAGGTGCTCTTTGTGAGCTCATGCTAAGAATAACAGGTAAACTAGCACTAGTACCAGAGCAGCCGGCGTGTTATTTGCCACTTAATGATTCATTTGGTGGCAATTGATGTAACATAGCATAGTACGCCTACGTAAAGTATTCATGGCTAAAAGTCATTAGCCTTAAATTAAAAGGCCGTGAATGGTAATGGCGGTATTATTGATTTTTTTTTAATGGCTATGTTTTGGGTAGTTACCAAAAAGAATTACGCCTCCAGGGTGTAATAAAATATGCACCCGGCGAATGATCTTTTATTCATGTGTGGTTATTGACTCCCCCCGTTTCAAAGCATTCCCAAGCTTACGCATCGTCCGAGACCTATGTTAATTGTTATATGTTTGCGGGGGATATAACGTAGGTTGGTTGTTGGAGTTTTATGTCCTTGCAAAATCTAAGGTCATATCAGGACAGGTACCGACTTGTGACAGTGCTCATTCGTGGTGACTTTATAGAGCTGCTCCACTGGGAAATCAGGCTGCTGGCACCATGACCCAATATCCTACTCAGTCACATTACCCTGACACTGAGCTAACCAGTCCTTGCCCTATCCTATTAATGATGAGCGCCAGGTTAGGAAGCACCAAGTATAAATTTGATAAGTCATTGGTTTGACTCGACCAGGAACTGTACTCCCGATCTCCCGCATTTGCGAGGCATGCGCTCTACTGATTCAGCCACCGCGCCTGATGGGGAAGGAGAGGGGTTATAAATGAAGGGAAACATTGCCCCTTGAGCGGGACTGGAACCAACATGTCTGCCATTCCAAGGCTAGCATCCTAACCATTAGACTATCTAGGGTCCCTGATGCAATTAACCTACCAACTGTCTATGTGGTATTTCCCTTAGGGAGGTCAGTGTACCTCAGCTCACCTCTCCTCCTTAAATTGCTAGTGTCTTACTATCAATCATAAATATCAAACTAGTGTACTTCCATTAAATACGCAGGTGAGATTCAACACTCTGCAGTATGCAACATGCAACATGTACAGAATCCTGGTCACGTCGCCATGACACCGGGGGTGGGAGCAAGCAAAAGGAAATGGTGTGCCTAGAGTGGGACTGGAACCCATATTTCTGCCATTCCAGGGCTAGCATCCTAATACTTTACTAACCTGCATATGTTCCGCGAAGCATATCATATGTTCCGCGTGGCATATCATAGGCAATCTATGCCAATTATGGGATGAACCCAATACAAATCTCACAAGGTTTCAAACAAGATTTTTTATTGTAGATATGTATGTTGGGACCAATCAATCAGCCCATCAATCAACCAACCAATAGCATCAATGACAATTAAGTGATGCCTTTATTTACCTGTACATTGTATGCGCCTCAGGTGGCGCGCCCCCTACCCCTTGCCCACCCTGCCCACCCTCCTCCCTTATCAGACTTGTTTAGCTAGATGATGCCATCAGCCGTCCTCACCTGATATGATTACCGAGGCAATCGCGCCACATCCACAGCCCGAAGAGGGGAAATATTTACGCCCAGTCCCCTAATCTGCCCAGTCCCCACTCCAGCCAAGCCTGGCACCGCCGACTCACCCCCACCCACACCCCCCATCCCCACATCCCGCCACCATCCCTGGGGCTGTTTGCACGATGCAATCTGTGCTCTCTGCGCAGGCGCACTCACCCCCAGGGTTCAATGGGTTATGGGTAATATTCCCGAGAGGCTGATCCGAGGAGGACTATGAAGGAGCCATATCAGATTTTAGGTGGCACTGCCTCCCCGGCCCTTCCACTCACATCATGCAAAATCAAATCAAACCAATACACCGACTCCCATCCACAACCCCCGGCACCCTCCTTCTCCCCGCCCCCATCTCCTCCCACTATGCCCCCCCCCCCCCACCCCACCAGCGGCCGCACTCCACCCGCCTCCCCGCCTCCCCTCCAACGCACACCAACCCCCAACACACCTACGACCCATTTCTCTTCAGCCCTCAGTCTCCTGCTGTCGGAATATAGAAAGCTTGATCAAAATGTCCACCTTTACTACATGCATTATTTGATTCTCAGTCACTGATCAAAGATGATGCACATTGTTTGAGAAAGGAAAGTACTTCTTGTTTGATGGCATTTTTATGCTACCTGTTCAGGAATCGGAAGCCTCACTCCCCACACTCCTACACCTCCTCCCCCTCCCGTACCCTCTCTCTTCCCCTTCACCTCCCCTCCCCCCCTCTCCCCGCTCCCCATTCCATCCCCACTCCCTTCCCCAATCGCTCCCCTCCCTCTCCCCTTTCACTCCCCCCCCCCACTCCTTCCCCACCCCTCCCATTTCCCTCCCACTCCATTCCCCACCCTATCCCATCCCCCGTCCCCCCCCCCTCCTCTCTCCCTCCCTCTCCCTCCTCCACCCCGTCCCACTCTCCATCCCCCTCCCTTCCTCCTTCTCCACATCCCCCTCTCCCCCTCCTCCCTCCTCCCTCCCCCCTCCCGCCTCCACCTCCCCATCCCCTCCCCATCCCCCTTCTCCCCCAGCCCCTCACTCCCCAACCCTCCCTTCTCCTCCCCTCCCTATCCCCTCCTCTCCCATCTCCCCTCCCCCTCCCCCTGCCGCTGGCATCACCAATTCCTCCCATGCTGTAGAGGTCAGGTAGAATGGTCCATTTCCTCCGGACTAAAATAGCTAAGCGAATGTTTCTTCGACGCCGGCTTTGTGTGGCTCACCTGTTGCTTCTGGCATGTCATTATGCCTCCGTCCCCACCAGGTGGCGCCACCGGCGTCCCTGTAGCGGGCGCCCATTGGTCAGTGACACTCCCATGTCACCCGAAGCCCACCGGAGGTGACAGAAGGTTGGAACAGGTAATCTACGGTTTTGCTCGTGCCTGCCAGGTCCACGTTTATTTTTGCTGGGTGCGGCATTGTTAAAGGGCCTGTCGCACTACGACATATCGCCTCAACGTGCGCCAACATATGTGATTTTCGACCAACATGTTGGGGTATGTCGGCGCACATTAGGTGTACTTTGGGCATACAGTGTATACGTTCTGGATACGTTGGTGTACGTCATCTTACGTCGACGTGCATCGAGGCTCCATGATCTGAGACTCTCAAGGCCCAGTCACATAGCCTTTAGTGGACGTAGTGATCCGTAGGATAGATTAACGTGGGATGTTAAATTATGTTGAAATACTTTAAGTTATGGCAGGTTTTGGTACGGATAAATATGTTATGGTATGGATAATTATGTTATGGTATGGACAATTATGTTACGGTGCGGATAATTATGTTATGGTACGGATAAATACGTTATGGTATGGATGCCGGTACGGTCCACTAGGTTCAACTATGTTCAACCAGGTTCAATAACGTTAGCCTCCACTACGTTCACCTATATCCACTAATGGCTGTGACCAGGGCTTCGTCCAAGTATGCTAGAGTATGCTAGAGCATGCTAAAGTAGGCTAGAGTAGGCTAGAGTATGCTAGAGTATGCTAGATTATGTTAGCATCACGGATGAAAATTCAGGTGCTAACATACTGCTCTTTTGAACAGGTACAAAAATTGTGACAGTATGCACTCATGACGACTTTATAGTGCTGCCACACTGGGAAATCAGGCCACCAGCATCATGACCTGATATCCCACTCAATCACATTATCCTGACACTGAGCTAACCAGTCCTTGCCCTATCCTATTAATGCCGATCGCCAGGCTAAGAAGGGACAAGTATCAATTTGATAAGTCATTGGTTTGACCGAACTCCCGATCTCCCGCACACGAAGCCCGCGATCTACCGATTCGGCCACTGCGCCCGGTGCAGGATGTTATATGACAGGTGCATAATCCAGTTGTTTTAAGTTTCTGCACTATTTTTTTTTCTTTCTAGAGAACTATATTAGATTGATCATTGCAATCTGCTTTGTTTTACTTAGAGGAGCCTGTTATTTTAAGGCAAATCATGCCAAATTAATGCTGGCATGCACCTCGAAAAGCTGGCCACCTTAGGCTTAAGGCCCTGTCACACTACAACATTTCTCACGAACGCGCTTCGACACGTGGCGACATGTTGCATTTTTGGGCGAACCGTCAGTACACGTCCGGTACGTTACCAGCGCGTTACTGGCGCATTACCGGCGCGTTACGGCGCGTCGGTACACGTTGAAGGATAGCAACGTGTGAATGGACACGTCGGCGTGTGTCGGGCCGCATTGAGGTTTTGTGCTTGCACAAAACTTTCGACGGGCCGCAACGCACGTTAGCGTGTTGGCGGGCGTGTTACGGACGCGTTAGCAACACCTCGACACCCGTTGGCGGCGCGCCGGCGGAACACTGGCAGGACGTTGATCAGCGTTGGTTAACGTTGGTTTTTTTTCCCCCAAAATGCGACCGTTCCGTCGGCGCGTCCATCACGTCCGATCGACGGGTAGTCGGCGCAATATTGGCATTGTTCCAGCGTTTCTCGGCGCGTTGGATGTGTTGCCGGCGTGCCTGGATGCGTTGGCCGCGCAGTGTGGACACGCTGCAGGTGCGACCTAACGTGTTGCTGTCGGGTATGTATGCATTGACACGGTACTAACACGACACCAGCACGCCGCCAGCGTGCCGACAGCACGCCGACAACACGCTGATGGCACGCTGGGAACCCATTGGCGGGATGTTGACAGGTTGTTCCACCGCACATCGAAAGGCATTGGCCACGCGCTCATAGCAAGCTACTAACACGCTGCGCCCCGTCAAACTTTCTCCCAAAGCGCCGAAGAGTTGGACGTGTGTCAATGGGTTGCAAATATTTTGCGCATTGCCGGCGTGCCGGTGAGAAACGTTGTAGTGTGACAGGGCCTTAAAATTGAGCCAGTGTTCCTTCAATGCAGTAATGAATGTTCAGTGTGTGCCAGGAGCAACCATTTGAAATGAAATTACTTCAAAGTTTGTAAAGTAGAGCATAACAATCAACCTAATATATATATATATATATATATATATATATATGTATATATATATATATATATATATATTTATATATATAATAATATGGCAGAAGCTGAAAACCATCGGACTCTGCAACTATAATTTTCAGTAGAGATTCTCTCTCTCTCGCTCTCTCTCTCTATATATATATCTATTATATCTATATTTATATATATATATATATATAAGGATAAAAATACAACTTTACCTCAGTAGAAAACTGGTATGGAGTTATTCTTTTGTTATACCATGCATTCCACTAAATATATATATTTGCATATATATGCATATATACGTATATATGTATATATATATATATGTAGGTTTCAGCAGCTGGTTTCTCGTTTAGGTGTGGTCTTTACCTTTAACGCATGGTCAAGCCCAGACCTAAAATCAGTCCAATTCTCTGAGCAAAATTGCTTTCGGCTGGCCTGCCACATGCATTTGAAGCGGGGTGGGGGGCGGGGGTGGAAGAAACAATAATAAAAAATAAAAAAAGCAAACAAAAACAAACAAAAAAACAGTGAACTGCTGATCAGCGAAAACAAAAGCCCAGTTGATGGGGCTGCCGGTAGGGTCCCACGGGTATGCGGTGAGTGGCGGCGCCCAGGGGTCTCCTCTCGGGCGTGTTGGCACCTGGTCAGGGGGATCACCGCCAGGGGCTGGCCGCGCGCCCATCCAGCGCCGGGGGTGGGGAGTCGGGGTCAAGCGGGGGGGGGGGGGGGGGGGGCGGGGTAGGGGCGGTGGCAAAGAGGGGCGCAAAACTTATCCGCACACGCCGCCCTGGAGTTTAAAGTTACAGTTTTAAAGAATGCCGGGAAATAATTCTTTGCTGAGTTTTGATGATGGAGCCTCCTGTGGCCTTGTTTGAAATAATCTTTCTCGTTCACTCTCTACACACACATACACACACACAAATATATATGTGCTGTATAAGTTATTATGTGAATATAAATAAAAAATAGTCCCTAAATCTTTCGGTGCTCCTTCTGGGTTCCTGCTCGTTTCCCAACACTCCTTATTCTCAGCAGCCCCCGATGTAACCGGGCACTATCTGCTCCCCTGGCCTGGGAACCGTCACTAACGGTCTTCCTGCCTCACTTCAATATATATACATTTTAATTATTATATATAATTCATCTATGTAATTGGATAGGTGTAGGGGGCGCACTTACTTTTCTTGAAGATGTATACTGCCTATCATGGATAAGTCTGAATAAACTTGTTTTCACCATTAGACAGTTTATCGATAGAAAGCCTGAGCCTACACTTTTACCTACGCAAGGCATTTTTAACCTCCCACACCACATAGACATGGTACTATAAGAGCAACTGGCCTTTGATGATGCTATGAGTTATAGACAGCGATGGAAATCCAAATTGGCACTGCTGAGCAGCAGGGAATCGAACCAGTGACCTTCAGATTAGGAGTCCAACCTAGAAAAAAGTCAGACACTCCAACCACTCCGCCAGAGAGGACATCACACTTGCCCAGGTAAAATGCATATACATTTAATTTATCAATGTAAATTAAATAGGTGTAGTGAGATGCACTGACCTCCCCAGGTGAAATGCCACATACACAGGCTGACGCGTGTATAGGTGTGTTGTTTCAGGGAACCTAGCTAGCTCCCAAATTGATGCTATTCCCGGAATGGCAGAAATGTGGGTTGGAATCCCACTCTAGACACAATGTTTCCGGATTTGCAAAACCACTTCCCACGCCATTGACAATGTCATAGAGAAGAAACTAGCAGTAGTAGCGACAATATATATATATAACAAATAATAAATTTTGCGTATTATTTGCATATAACATTTTCACTTATATAAAATCCTCCGGCACGACTGACAATGTCAGGAAGGTGGAGGGTGGGGTGAGCATAGGTGGTGCCAGCCATCAATTGCATCGTCTTACAGAGAATAACAATGGTATGAAGTAATAATAATAATATAGAATAATAGGAAATTCCCTTCGTATTTTTATACTCGCATAATAGGTTATACACCACATATATATATATATATACATATATTACAAACGAAACATTTTTCGACACTAGTTGTGAAATGAAGAAATGATGGAAACTGGTTTATAATATATATTGAATAAGTTATATATATGATGGACCAGGTTGCATAATTTCTTTAATCCCTTCACCGATTTGATCGTCGCGAGGCAATAAGTGAAGCTGTTTCAATATTTTGCCATTTCTGCCTCTCGTTGACTGCCGTCCTGATATGACCTTAGATGTTGCTATGACGGAAAACAACAACAAACAAACAAATCTCGTTGACTGTGGTGATGAGACCTGGCAAATAAAAATGACAACATCTGCTCCACTAGTTCTAAAGCAAACCTATTTTTTTCCCAAATTATTTTGGCGGGCCTTATCGGTCAAATATTATCAGCGCCCCCCCCCCCCCCCCATCTCCCTCCCCTCCCCAGGAGAAGTGCGAATCTCATCACCGTGCACCAGCCGGTTTGTGGGAAAAGATAAGAGGTTAGGGTGTGGCCGCCTATGCAATCTTCTCCGCCAGCACAACGGATCACAACCTCACCCAGATAGTACTAATGATAGTGATACTGATAGGACGGCAAATTGTAGCGTCTTTGTCAGAGGTAACCCATTTATGACAACCATCCTAGCAGCATAACATACCAATGCACCGGACGCGGTGTCCGAATCGGTAGAGTGTGGGCTTCCTGTGCGGAAGGTCTGCAATTCGATTCCCAGTCGAGTCAAAGCAATGACTTACAGAATTGGTGCTTGGTGCTTCCTAAATAAAAAGATAAGGCAAGGACTGGTTAGCTCAGTGTCAGGATAATGTGACTGAGTGGGATATCAGGTCAAGGGGCCAGCCAATGGGACAGCACTATTAAGTCGCTATGACTATGAGTGCGCACTGTCACAAGTTGGTACCTTTCCTGATATTACCTTAGATGTTCCCATGACGTAAAACTCCAACAACCAACCTTACCAGTCCTCATATGTATTTGCTTTGTTGTTGCTGCTGTTGCCATCATGGGTTCAAGGTCAAGCGACATCGTCTGGCATTACGGACCGGAAATGAATGCATGCATGCAGTCCCCACTACGCCACCAGACGACGCCCCCAGGGTATGGTCACGTGTTTGGGTCAGCCAATCAGAGCAGGGAACTCCGGGAGGACCCCCACGATTACCTCTTACAGGCCGCGGTAAGGCGGGGGACCACACCTGACCTCCTTCAGCACGCCGCCTGAAGGGGGAAGGGGGAGGGAGGAGGGAGGAGGGATGAGGGATGAGGGTTGAGGGTTGAGGGTTGAGGGAGGAGGGACGAGGGTGGAAGCAGGAGGCAGGAGGCAGGAGGAAAAAGGGGGGGGGTGGGAGGGAGGGAGGAGGAGGGAGGTGCGTAGGCTGATTGTAAGGGCAGGAAGAATATGACCGGCCGCTGGAGTGGAAGGAGCGGCAGCGTGGGGAGAGGGTGATAGTGGCATTGCATTGGCGAAGGGGTGAAGGTTTGTACCGACTAGCTCTCCAGGGTGGGGCTAGGGTTCTCCCCCCCCCTCCCCACCCTCTTTACCCACCCATTCACTCGGCACGCCCTCCGCCGTCCCCCGCCCTCCCGCCGGCGACCCCCCGTGACACGGCAGCGGTTCTGGCCCGGGGGTGACGTGTGCCGCTCCCTCCTCCCAGGCACCACGGTTCACCCCTCTTTCACCTCTCTCACCAGACTCCCCTATCCCACCTCTCCCCGTCTCCACACACCCACACCCACATCACCACGTAACCCTGTTCATCCCCCCTCCCCTCCTCCTCTTACTCCGGTCTCTCTCTACCCCAGGCCACCAGCCCGACCCTCAACCTAACCCCCCTTCAATGGTGGATACCTTAACTCGACCCACGCCGCTACCGCCGTCTTACACCCCCCCCCCCTCCCGGCCTCTCCCCCGCCCAAACCCAGCCCGCCATCCCCGCCCCCACCCCCCCCCCTCCCTCCTTCTCACCGAGTCTCGTAACCGCCTTTCGGGCCGGGCCGGGCCGGGCAGTGAGCTGCTCACTGAGCTGCTCCTAGAGCTGGGATAAGGCGCAGGACAAAGAGGGAGCTGGGGGGAGAGGAGTAGTGAGGGGGCACCCGGGGGAGGGACATGGGTTTCCATAATAGGAGCGGCCGGCCAGCAAGCGGGGCAACATCTAACCCCGCTATACCACTCCAAGACGCCGGCGAGAAGGCGGGGCCGGGGCCATTTTTGTTCCTTCCTTTAACAAGTCAGACCGGCCTATCAGTGTGACACTCCATGTAGATAAGCACCAGTGATAACACGTCAGTTATGAGATTCCAAACGTTGGCCAAGACTTCACCCCTCCCCCAGGAGGTCAGGCAACTGGCTACCGTAACTGGGTGGGAGGGAGTTTGATAAATGGGTTTTACGAGTTTTAGGGTGTAACTTTTATGGGTTTGTTGGTGTTTTTTCTTTTCACAAACCAGGGTCAACTATGGGGAATAGTAAATCGTAAAAAGTTGCAAAGTCCGATGCTTTTGAGTTTCTCTCATTTTCTTACCTAAATAAGCACATTAGGTTGGTCACTATAGTATTATCTACCTCGCATTGGAAGTAACTTTGATTTAAAATAGGTAACTCGTCCTGATATGACCTTAGATTTTGCTAGGATGTAAAACAACAACAAACAGCTAATTTGGGGATATTTGAATTGTAAATTACTAATTATGGCAAATTAATTTAGGATTGCTCGTCAAAACTCAGACCCTATCGTCTATTAAATTGACTTAGTATAACAATCTATTTTACCTCGGTACTAAGCCTCTGGCTAGCCTCAGGCTAGGGAGAAGGAAGCACATCCGGGTCCAGCAATTAGCATAGACAACTCACGACGGGAGGACGTTCGTTGAGTTGCTCTGGTGATTTTTCTTTATCTACGACAACGTACAAACTGTAGGTGTGTTGATAACAATGATATACATTGTGAGTTGATGCAATAGAGCATCTTTTCGCAAAAGATTTAGAACTTTTGCGCGTTTTTTGTGGCTTTTATCTATCATCTATACCCAGGGAAGATTCGTATAACTAACAAATGCTTAAAGCTGCATAGTCAGATGAAATATCAAATTTTCAAAACCAAACCAATTATCTAGATTTGATTTTACATATCTAAATTAGATACTGATGAACTTATTAAGCATTTGTTTCTGCGTAGAAGGTAATACTGAGTCAATTTAACAGAACCTGTTACTGCAGAAGTCTATGGTGTCAGAGTTTTGGCAAGCTTGCCAAAACTAATTGTCCATGTTTGCACTCAAAATATCTCAAAAGTTTACCATTTTAAATAAAACTAACTTTGAACTAATGTAAAGTAGATACAAGTGATCGATCTAATAGATTTATCTCAGAAAAAATACAGAAATTCAAAACCATCGGACTACGCAACTTTAATACGTGCACCAGTATTTAAGTTGGATAAATGCAGGTTCAAATCTAGATAAGTGTTTAGCTTTCAAAAAGGTGATGCTTTTAATGTTTTATCGGACTCTGCAACTTTAAGCCATCCATAGTATTATCGACAATTTTTTGTTGTTGTAAATATAGTTTATTCATTGAATAAAGTCTTTTGTCAGCGCCGTGGCACTGGTCTTCCAGCCATGTGACAATACAGTTATTTACAATATATGCAGCTAGCCCAAATCAGCTGAACTAACAATATCAAACATTCAAAGGCTTACATATGGAATAGTTTGACAATTCACATACAAAAATAGCAGTTATATGTTGTATTCCTACACACTTGATACATACATGTGTATTGATTAGACCTTTACATTACGGAGTGGTTAGGTACATAGTTTTCCTTCATATGTTTGTATGCCTACTATGTTGTGAATTGCAAAACTATCATGTGAATGAATGCGGTTAGAATTAGCTGAGACAAAGTCCCACACCTACTGTCCAGTGCGCAAGCTTGTGGGTTGCGGGTTCGATCTCCCCCGCACACAGCAATTGACAGAAAGGTTGCATAATAATAATATTCGTATAAATACTTTATGCCACTTTATGAGTTAGAAGGTGCTTGTTTATTTGTTTCATGTACTGACTTGGGATAATGTGCACTCATGCTGACTTCATAGTGCTGCCAGTCAGATCTCCGACACGGGGCACCAGCGCTCACACCAATATACTACATCACCATTCCAGGGATGCATGGAAGACAAACAAACCTGCAAGAAGCACATGGCACATGCTAATACACTGGGTGCAGCTATGAAATGTGCTAGGTTCAGCTCATCTCAGCTCTTGTTTGAAACATAGAATACCAACTTAAAAAAGAAAAGAAAAAAAAGAAGAAGATATTAATCTTTTATCCAGCATTGCATTTACATCAATATAATCAGCACATGTTATGCCATGTGCATTTAGATTTAGACAAATCTGGGCAATCAGACTACTGGTAGAGCCATAGAGAGTCGGTTTTACTTAATTATTTATATCCTATGGTTAATCCCATGATGTGAGGAAGAAATTAAAAGAAGGATAACAATAGCCCAAACAACATTCTCCAAAATGTATAGAGTGTTAACATCAAGTAAGATATTAATACAAACAAGGAAGCGTATTCTTCAGTGTTATGTGTGGTCTACTCTAATGTATGGGGCTGAGACATGGACAATCTCTAAGAAAATGTACAAACGTTTAGCAGCATTTGAGATGTGGACTTATCGAAGGATGATGAAAATATCATGGACAAAGAAGATCACCAACAAAGAAGTTCTCAGAAAAATAAAAAATAAGAAAAGCTTGTTTGCCACTATACAGACAAAGAAACTTATTTATTTTGGCCACATCATTCGTCAGAGTTCAATATACCGTACATTGTTGGAAGGGAAGGTGAATGGCAGCGGAGGGAGAGGGAGATCAAGAACATCATGGTTTACAAATATTTCACAGTGGACAGGCTCGAATTATTCACAGTCTATCAGAACAGCACCCCATCGGGACAAGTGGAGAACTATTGCATCCAACCCTCGACTAGAGGAAGGAACTATTGATTGATTGATGGTTAATGACATATGTAGAACTAGAAAATGAGTAGGGTTAATCAGATATTGGTTAAATATTTCTCTGAAACAAGTTTTTGTTGACACATTTGGCATTTTAATATTTAGATCAAGAATTAATAATGGTGATGTGGGATATCAGCCTTAAAGTGACTCCTTATTTTGTGTGGAATTGTATGTTTCTTAGATCAAAATGTTTAACTATGGCTAGTTTTGTCTTAGATATATTCATCAGATCATTATATTGCATGTATGCATACATGTTCATGCCAAATTGTTATGTATTTCTATTAATTTGGAATAAAATCGAAGTTTTGCCCCATGCGCATTGGCAAACTCAATGGCCGTACCCATTTGCTTTGCTGCCAACGCCGTTTTCAGCGCATGCGCAGTCGGAATGGTGATCTCGTCTATTCGCCGCCCAGCCCGGTCTTTGAGTTGGATTGGTTGCTTGTTGGAGTTTTACGTCCTGGCAATATCTAAGGTCATATCAGGATGGGTACCGAATTGTGACAGTGCACACTCATGATGATTTTATAGTGCTGCCCCACTGGGTAATCAGTCCACTGGCCCCATGACCTGATATCCCACTCTGTCAAATTATCCTGACACTAAGCTAACCAGTCCTTGCTCTATCCTATTAATGCTGAGCGCCAGGTTAGGAGGCAACAAGTATCAATTTTATAAGTCATTGGCCATTGGCAAAATAACGCTAATATCTTTCCTTTTAAGGTTATGTTTTATTGACAGCTGCATAGAGCGACGAAAGCTTCAAATTTTCAAAACAAAAAAAAAAGATCTAAATTTGATCATACATATCCAACCATAAAATATTGGTGCACTTATTAAAGCTGCATAGTCCGATAAAAGCATCAAATTTTCAAAACCAAATTTGACCAAATCTATATTTAATCCTACATATCCAACCATTAGAGATATTGGTGCACTGATTAAACACTTGTTGCTGCATAGAATGGGATACTGAGTCAATGTAATAGAACCTCTTACTGCTGAAAGGTAAAGGCGTCAGAATTTTGATGTTTTGGCCAAAATTAATTTTGCACATTTTCACTTCAAATATCTCCAAAGTTAGCAATTTAAAATGAAAGTTAACCCACACTGAAGTAAGGTAGAGAATAACGATACATCTAATGTAGTCATCTCAAGAAAATCGCATGAACTCAAAACCACTGGACTATGTAGCTTTAATGTAGAAGATTTGCAATTCGAGCGGGCACGGTGGCCGAATAGGTAGAGCACAGGCCACGCGTGCGGAAGATCGGGAGTTTGGTTCCCGGTCGCGTCAAACCAATGGCTTAAAAATTGATACTTGTCGCTTTCTAGCCTGGTGCTCGGCATTATTAGGATAGGGCAAGGGCTGGTTAGCTCAGTGTCAGGATAATGAGAGTGAGTGGGATATCGGGTCATGGTGCCAGCGGCCTGATTTTCCAGTGGGACAGCACTATAAAATCGCCATGAGTGCATACTGTCACAAGTCGGTACCCGTCCTGATATGACCTTAGATGTTGCTAGGACGTAAAACAACAACAAAGAAACAAACATTGCAATTCACCGGACGTGGGGGCCGAATCAGTAGAGCGCAGGCTTCCCGTTCGGGGGACAATGGCAGTTCAATACTCGGTCTAGTGAAACCAATGACTTACAAAATTGATACTTATCGCTTCCTAGCCTTGCGCTTGGCATTAATAGGATAGGGCAAGGACTGGTCAGCTCGGTGTCAGGATAATGCGACTTGAGTGGGATATCGGGTCATGGTGCTTGCTGGTGGCCTGATTTCTCAGTGGGGCAGCATTATTTATAGGGACACCAGGGATGCGCACTGTCACAAGTCGGTATCCGTCCTGATATGACCTTAGATGTTGCTAAGATGTAAAATTCCAACAAAGAAACAAACATTGCAATAATTATTATTACCAGATGTAGGTGTGAACGACCCGGGTAGTAGTGTATGGTAACACATTTATAGTCGCGGCAAACACGACTGACTCTGCAGTGCTTGGTCTATAGGACATCTGAAGTTATTGGGTTCAAAGTCAGTTCAAAGATTATATGACACTACCACGACCTCCGTGTATGGCGTATTGACATGTGCGCTGCCACCCCGCCGGCTCCAGACACAGCTAAGGAACAGGCGGTATTGTGGACAGGTGTGGGGAAAGGGGAGGGCGGCTGGCGGGGGAGAGGTGAGGGGATGGGGTGAGGGGAGGGAGAGGGGGTGGGGTGAGGAGAGGGTGGGGGAGGGAGAGGGTTGGGGGAGGGGAGGGATAAGGGGGACAGGGAGGGGGAGGGGGAAGGGGGAAGAGGAGGGGGGAAGTTGACATTGAATTGAGTACGGGAACTGTTCAAGTCAGGTGTACACTAATCGACAATTTGTCTTGAACCGCCGCCCACTTGTGACTGAGTATCATTGTTTGATTTGCTTGAACTCATATAATTATCCTCCGGTGCGACTGACACTGGTAAACATCCGGAGGAGGTGAGGTGGGTGAGATGGCGCCACCGGTAAAGTGTCGTATCTTAAGGAGGATAACAACAATAATAATAATATTAATAGTATGTAATATTCCCTTACGTATCGTTATACTCGCGTAATACGTTATACATCACATACATATAATATATGCAAATGGGGAAGCAGACGGTCACCTATTTGGGATGGAGTGTAATTATCGCGTAGTGTGCGGCGCGCTTTGAGCCTGACGGCCATGGCCTCGCCTTTCTTTATGAAGGTGGGGTTAGGTTTCAGCGCGCTCTCCTCTAAAAGGCTGTGGGTACCGGAGGTTACGTCGGGACCAGCCGCTCTGGGGAGTTGAGCGATGTTGGGAGCACTGGTGGATCCAGTTACTCCTCGAGGGAGGAAATAACGCCCCACTCCCACCCTCACCCTCACTCACACCCTCACCCACCCTCACCCACCCTCACCCACCCTCATCCAGATTCACTGACCTTCACCCAACCTCACCCACCCTCACCCACCCTCACCCACCCTCACCCACCCTCACCCGCCCTCACCCACCCTCAACGCCACCCTCAACGCCACCCTCAACGCCACCCTCACCCACCCTCACCCACCCTCATTCAGATTCACTCACCCTCACCCACCCTCACCCACCTCACCCACCTCACCACCTCACCCACCCTCACCCACCCTCACCCACCCTCACCCACCCTCACCCACCCTCAACGCCACCCTCACCCACCCTCACCTACCCTCATTCAGATTCACTCACCCTCACCCACCCTCACCCACCCTCAACGCCACCCTCACCTACCCTCACCCACCCTCATCCAGATTCACTCACCCCTCACCCACCCTCACCCACCTTCACTCACCCCGACCCACCCTCAACCCCACTCACACCTACCCTCACCCACCCTCATCCAGATTCGCTCACCCTCACCCACCCTCACCCACCTTCACTCACCCCCACCCACCCTCACCCACCCTAACCCACCTCATCCAACTTCATTTACCACCACCCATCCTCACCCACCCTCATTCAGATTCACTCACCCTCACCCACCCTCACCCACCCTCAACGCCACCCTCACCCACCCTCACCCACCCTCATTCAGATTCACTCACCCTCACCCACCCTCAACGCCACCCTCAACGCCACCCTCACCCACCCTCACCCACCCTCATTCAGATTCACTCACCCTCACCCACCCTCACCCACCCTCAACGCCACCCTCACCCACCCTCACCCACCCTCATTCAGATTCACTCACCCTCACCCACCCTCACCCACCCTCAACGCCACCCTCACCCACCCTCACCCACCCTCAGTCAGATTCACTCACCCTCACCCACCCTCACCCACCCTCAACGCCACCCTCACCCACCCTCACCCACCCTCATCCAGATTCACTCACCCTCACCCACCCTCACCCACCTTCACTCACCCCGACCCACCCTCAACCCCACCCACACCTACCCTCACCCACCCTCATCCAGATTCGCTCACCCTCACCCACCCTCACCCACCTTCACTCACCCCACCCACCCTCACCCACCCTAACCCACCCTCATCCAACTTCATTTACCACCACCCATCCTCACCCACCCTCATTCCCACCCTCACCCACCCTCACCCATGCCCCAACCCTCACTTCCATCTCACCCACGCTTACCCCCCTCACCCTCACCCTTGCCACCACCCACCCTCACCCACCCTCACCCACCCTCACCCACTCACCATTGTCGTTACATTATGAGCGAGCAAAATGCTTTAATCCAATTTCAGTCTGACCTTAAAGTTGCATAATGCGATGATTTAGATTTTCTACGATATGCTTGAGATACATATATTAGATTGATCATTATGTCCTACTTCACTTGAGCTTAAAGTAACATTTTAAAAGGTTAACTTTCTACATGTTTGAAATGAAAACAAGTGCAACTGTATCAAAGTTGGATATGTAGGATCAAATGTAGGTAAGTTTTTTAGTTGATGAAATTTGATGCTTTTATTGGATTATACAGCGATAAAGCTGCATAGTCCGATGAAGCATCAACTTTTCGAAACCAAAACAATTATCTAGAGTTGATTTAGCATATTTAACCTAGATAATGATGCACTTATTAAGTATTTGTTGACTCATGGGAGGGAATAATACTGAGTTAATTTGATAGAACATGTTTCTGCTGAAGCCTATGGTGTCAGAGGTTTGATGTGCTTGCCAAAACTAATTTGACATATTTGCACTTCATATATCTCAAAACTTAGCCATCTAAATTCAAAGTTATTCCAAGCTAAAGTAAGGTAGACTGCAATGATTAATTTAGTATATTTACCTCAGAAAAAAGGGCAGAAACTCAAAACCATCGGACTATGCAACTTTAAGTTCCCACATATTGGTTCATCATGAGCAAGATGTTAATTTCACTTGACAGATGTCCAATCTCCCCCCTCACTCCCCAGCACCCCCTTCCCCGACCTCTACACACAGAGAGCTCCCACAGGGGTAAATATGGTCAATAGTCTTTTGGGGTAAGCTTTTGTTGGTCAGGGAATCCACCCTGATTGATTCTAAAGTGGACACAAATAATAATAATAATAAACCCTGCCCATTCAGTATATATATACACATATATATGAGTCAGGAAATCAAAAAGAGGCCAATTGGGGAAAGTTGTCGGCGTTGAGCATTGGATGTCGGTGTCAAACAGTATAATTATAGTTTAGCATTGACAGAGGTATTGGAAAGTCCTTAAATTTATCCTGAATGTAAAGGTAGAGAAAATACAACAACCTTATTTGTTTCTAGGATAATTTAATATAAAACAAAGAAATGCACTACCCTTTAAGAATTCCGATGTCGATATCTGTTAAAGTTGTCGGCGTCGAGCATTGGATGTCGGCGTCGAACGGCATAATTATAGTTTAGCATTGACAGAGGTGTTGCAAAGTCCTTAAATTTATCCTGAATGTAAAGGTAGAGAAAATACAACAACCTTATTTGTTTCTAGGATAATTTAATATAAAACAAAGAAATGTACTACACTTTAAGAATTGCGATGCCAACATCTTAAGTAAACCACCAATTGGCCCATTTTCGTGAGGCTGACTCAAAAGCAATTATCTATAATTGATTCTAAATATCGAACTTAGATACTGATACACTTATCAACCATCTGTTGCCATGGACCGTTGACTTTGATGGGCGCTATTACTGCTGAAGTCTATGCCGTCAGGGTTTCCACGTGATTGCCATAATTTAATTAGCATGCTTGCAACTCAAAAATCTTAAAAGTTAGCCATTTAAGATTAAAGTTACTTTAGACTGACGTAAGATAGATTAGAACGATCAACGTAGTAATATATTTATCTCAGAAAATGACAACTAAAAACCATCGAACTGTGCAACGTTAATTTGTTTTAAACAAACAAAACCTCCATTAATTTCTTTGAAGTAATTGACCTAGCCAAATACAGGGCAGATTCAGTGATTTGAGGTTACACGCGTGCATCACACTAGGCACCCTAGCTTGATACTTGTCGCTTCCTAGATACCTAGATTCCATAGCTTATGGCCCTGTCACACTACGACGTAATGACGTCAGCGTAGGGAGAACGTGAAGAACGTTGAACTTCTCGGCGTAGTATGCAAATTTGGGCACAAGTTGAACGTGGATGCAGCGTAGTGGACGAGAGCGTAACATCGGTAAAGCGTAGTGATACCGTCATTCAATGAGAGAGGAAAACGTCACTACGCTCATGGAACGTTATGAACGTTATTCCATCGCCAGAAGAATGTTATGTGATGTTAGCTACGTCATGAGACGTTGAACGTACATTGAATGCACGTTCTCCTGACGTTCTCCTGACGTTCTCCTGACGTTCTCCTGACGTTCTCCTGACGTTCTCCTGACGTTCTCCTGATGTTCCCATTAAGCCTCGTAGGCATTTGCACTCAGTTTAATGTGGGTCAATGTAGTGGAACGTAGTGGAACGTAGTTGAACGTAGTGAGCAGCGTTGGAATAACGTCCGTTTAACATCATTGACATTCACTGAACGTAAACAGAATGTATGGCGAACGTAAACCCTTACGTTCGAGCTACGTCGAAAGTTTTGAAAATGTCCAAAACCTTGACGTAACTCGATGTAACACGATGTAATGTGACGTAGCTCGACGTCATTCTAACGTCATTCTGACGTCATCATGACGTAACCCAACGTAATGACGAAAAATGACGAAAAATGACCACGTTAGGCTCACGTTGGCTCGTTACGTCGTAGTGTGACAGGGGTATTACTTAGCCATGTCCTATTAAAATAAGTTGCCTCAGTATTACGATGATAGTGATAATAATAACAGGATTATTAACCAGCATTATTGTCACCACCACTACCACTACCATCTCCATCAATCAGCACCATCACCAGCACCATCAGCATCACCACCACCATCACCATCACAACAACCATCACCATCACAACAACCATCACCACCACCATCATCACTGAAGATATAATGGAGTTCATTCAGCAAGAATTATATTAGGACGCAGGTGCCAGAATTGTGTGGCATAAAAAGAGGCGCTATGCAATAGACTACATCTCCATTCCAGCGGCGCGGAGCATTGTGGGATGCGTGGAAGAAAAACAAACCGGCAAGAAGCACAGGGCACATGCTAATACACTGGGTGCAGCTATGAAATGTGCTAGTTTCAGCTCATCTCAGCTCTTGAAACATAGAATACCAACTTAAAAAAATATATATAATAAATTAAGATATTAATCTTTTACCCAGCATTCCATTTACATAAATATAATTAGCACATCTTATGCCATGTGCATTTAGATTTAGACAAATCTGGGCACTCAGACTACTGTTAGAGCCATAGCCAGTCAGTTTTACTTATTTTATTCATGTTTTTATTTATATCCTATGGTTAATGACATATGTAGAAATAGAAAATGAGTAGGGTTAATCAGATATTTGTTATATATTTCTCTGAAACAAGTGTCTGTTGACACATTTGGGATTTTAATATTCAGAACAAGTATTAATAATGGTGATGTGGATATCAGCCTTGAAGTGACTGATTGTTTTGTGTGGAATTGTATGTTTTATGGCTTAAAATGTTAAACTATGGGAACTTTTGTCTTACATATATTTATCAGAACATTATATTGCATGCGTGAATGCATGCTTATGCCAAATTGTTATGTATTTCTATTAATTTACGCGTATCGGCAAACTCACTGGCAGCATGCATTTGCTTTGCTGCCAACCCCGTTTTCAGCGCATGCGCAGTCGGGACGCTAATCTCGTCTATTGGGGAGGCATCTTGGGACGTGGGGAGGAAGACATGTCATACAGGAGGGCCTCCAGGTCAGGGTACTGGGGCACACACACAAACACACAAACACAAACACACACACACCGTCAACAAGCCCCCTCCCAGGTCCGGTTATTACCGACCCCGATTCCCTTTCTACACGACCACCAGACTTAGCCCCCACCTAACCTTGGAATTAACAGTGCGGCAGCTCAAAGATAAAACAGGTAATCACCGGATGGAATATGGCGCGTCCCATTCCATATCCCCAGATGAAAGCGCGCCATCCCACCCTCACCCCCACCTCCAACCTCACCCTAACCCCACCATCATACCGCACCCACCCCATCCCACCATTACACCGCGCCCGCGTTTCCTCTCCTATACACACCATCGTCAAGCCCCCCCCCCCCCCCGCCCCCCGCGCAATCCAGCCCCCCCCCCCCCACACACACACGGGACGACGCATGTGTGGCGGCGCACCCACTAAGTCAGTCTTCTCCATTTTAATTTTTAGAGTAATGGCACAACTTGCAATATTAGCTTTCAACTTAGCAGAGCCAAACTCTTTCGAATGAAATTAAAAACTCCCCGTTTTACTTACACCCTAAGGATCGATATTTTGTTATCCCTCTGGGGTCAGCGGGTCGGGAGTCGGTGTGGGTACAGGAGGTGACTCCCGGTGGCGCTCATGGGCAAGAAAAGAGGAACGGACCAATAGGGGAAATAGAGTAGTAATACAACAGGGGAGTACCTTTATTATAAATATTTTCATAATATATTTATACCATTTTTATCGCACACTTTAGTTGTCCTAGGTATATATATATATATATATATATATATATATATATATATATACATAGCTGGTATGTATATATATTTATATAGCTGGTATATATACTACATATATATAGATTCATATATACTGCATAGCCCAATATTTATATTAATTTATTATACACTACATATATATATATATATAAATATATATATATATATACATTTATTCATAATACATCATGTAGTATGTTGACTTATAAGATTGATACGTGTCGCTTTCTAGCCTGGCACTAAGCATTAATAGGATAGGGCAAGGACTGGTTAGCTCAGTGTCAGGGTAAAGTGACTGAGGGGATATCCCAGTAGGGCTGCACTATAAAATCGCAATGAGCGCGCACTGTCATAAGTCGGTACCCATCCTGATATGACCTTAGAGTTAGATATTGTAAAACTCCAACAACCAACCAACATCATGTAGTATGTATATAAATTACATATATATATCCATTATTATATATATATATATATGTATGTATACACAGCAACATTTCTCTAACCGACCTCCTCCACAGATCGAGTACTCCCCTATATATCGATCGCTTTATTTGGATCCCAAACACTTGCCCATACATCGCCAATTGTAAGTTATGTAACGATGAAACAAAAATCCCTAATTCGACCACCTCCCTAAATGGACCATTCAAAGTTGGTACCATGTTCGGTTGAATTAGAGAGGTTTTACTGTACACACACACACACACATATATATATATATATATATATATATAGCGGTCGATTTAGATTAATGTACACACACACACATATATATATATATGTTGTGGGCGTGATGAAAATGGGATATATATATATATATATATAAATAAGCGAACAGGGAATGAGAGAAAAAGACTAGGCTTGGTTTGGGTTGAGTTTATTTTCTCTGGTAGGAAAATATATGCCCTACCGGAAGTAAAAAGAAAATTTTGAAGTGAGGCAAGAGGCAGACGGTGCCGGTGCCGAGGTCGGGAGCGGAGAGAGTGCCCAGGCCAGGGCTTGCTCAGAGTCATGGTGGATAGATGGGGGGGGGGCCCAGGAGGGGCCCCCCGGAAACATTATGGTCTATTCTTTATATATATTCACATAATCACTTAAGTTATATAGCACATAAATAAGCGAACAGGGAATGAGAGAAAAAGACTAGGCTTGGTTTGGGTTGAGTTTATTTTCTCTGGTAGGAAAATATATGCCAAACATCCCAAGGATGCCGCCAAGCCAACCAAGCCTAGAGTTCAGGAGGGGGGGGCCGAGGCCGAAACGGAGGCCAAGGCGGATGCCACCCTCATATCGTTCATGATGCGGACACTCAGGGGGGACTTTAGGTATAGGAAAACTGTGTCGCTCGACCAGTCACCCCGAGTCCTTAGTTCCTCAATTGTAGCTCCGCAGAGCGACAGGTACGTGCACCAACCCCGGCGGAGCGAGTGCGACGAGATAGTGAGTGGGTCGAGTGCGACCTCTGCTGAGAAATGTTTGAGTGTCGCCTGGTAGATGGTGTACAACATCGGGAAGGAATGGCCGTCGGCCGAAGGGAGGTGGAAGGCCATGGCCTCCGGAGCTGCTGGCATCTGTCGGAAGTGCTTCTCCGTCCAGAAGACAGCGCAGAGCGCAGGGTCGGGGCACCTCGCGACCGGGATCTCTAGGATCCGCCCTCGGAACTGGATGGTTTTGGACCGCCGGACGCTGATGACCATGCCCCAATCCAGGAAGCGGCAGTCCCGCCGCCTGAGCGCGGATTCGGATGATGTTATCTGGCACTCCCGGAGCAGCCCACGGAAGCTGCAGAGGAGGGCGGCCCGCCAGGCCGTATGCCCCAAAGTGGCAGAGAGTCGTTCGAAGATCTGCAACAGCATCCCCGGCAGGAGGGGGGAGGCCTGGCGGGGGGGGGCACCCCTCTCTCGCTTGATCCCCTTTAGAGTGGTGGCGAGATCAAAGTGTGTATAGTCTATAGGCGGGGCGCCCTCCTGTTTGAGGAAGTAGTTGAGGCCACTCAGGTAGTTTGTGACCGATGAGAACTTCATGGATCTGGCGAGCCAGACCGCATAGAGGCCCACCTGTGCCGTGGGACAGGGGGTGGGGGCGAATTCGCCGTCGAACTCCTCGATGAACTCGAGGTACCTCCGGATCTGCATTGATCTAGTCGTCATGGAGTTTGGCGTGTAGAACTTCTTCTGGAATGCCTGCTTCTCTCTCTCCAGCCTCTGGACATCTGCAAGTAGAGCGGAAACAGTCATGGGTGTGGTTGAAGACCTCCCTGCAGCACATCCTCCCAGCGGGGTCGGCTGCTCTTGGGGAGTCTACTGAGGGCGTCGCATACAGTGTTCATTTCGCTCTTGATATAGACGGAGGCGAGGTCGAAGTTGTGCTCAACCGCCAGCCAGAAGAGTTGGCGGAGGAGGCCCATTATAGGGGGGCTCTTAGACCTGCCGCTGTTGACAGCCGAGAGGACAGTCGTGTTGTCCGTGACCATGACCACCGTTGTGTCCCTCCAGAGGTGGCCCCAGGTCTTGGCAGCGCTGAAGGCCGCCCACATTTCCTTGTAGTTGATATGGCCATCCCTATCAGGTGGTGGAGGGCAGTGGTGGTGGCCCAGGATATCGGCCAAGGGGGCGTCATCCTGGTCCCTGAAGGCGCCAGTGACCCAGTCGTCCCCATGGGCGGCACCGAACCCCAGTCGGAGGCGTCACTGTATGTGGATAGGTGAGGGGAGAAGCGGCCAAGGATCCTGGCCTTCCCGTTGAACCTGCTCGCGAAGTGGAACCACCAGTCGACGTCGTCCCTGAAGCCCTTGGAAAGGCGGATGCGGTGGTATGGCTGATGGACGCTGTTGATACTGTCATACAGTCTACGGCAGAAAGTCCTTCCGCCCCTGACCACCTTGCTGCAGTGGGCTAGGAGTCCCCCGAGCCGCTCGAGGTCCCATTTGGTGACCTTGCGGCGGCCCCTGGTTTCATCCAGGACAGTGATGAGGCGGTCGAGCTTGTCCCGGGGGAGGCTCATCTCAAGAGTCACCGTATTGATGTCAATGCCCAGGAAGCGAGCCGTAGTGCAGGGGGAGACGACCTTCCCGTAGCTGACGAAGAAACCAAGCCGTCTTATGATGGCGAGCAGGGTGCGTTGGTGTGCACATCCATCCTCGTATGTGGGGGAGATGAGGCAGAAGTCGTCGAGGTAGTTCACGACTCGGGTCACGCCCTCCCGAGTAGCACAGCGGACTATGAGGTCGGATATCTTACTGAAAACGTAGGGGCTCGAGCACAGGCCCATGCAAAGCCTGTTGTCCTCGAGGTAGGTGCAGGGGAGGCCCCCCTGGTGGTCGAATTCCCAGTGAAGACCTTGGCGGTCGCGGTCGGTGGGGTGGATGCAGACTGCCCTGTAAGCATCCTTGATGTCCACTGTCGAGAGGTAGTCCCCCCTCTCCATGCGGTCCGCGACGTCATCCACACTGTTGTAAGAGAATTTTACTGCCACCTCCCCCGTACAGTTGTTGACGGAGGCACCCTTAGGCTGGCTGCAGTCTACTATGCTGCGAATCCCGCCCCCATCCTTTGGGACACAGAATATATCATGAACGCAGCTGGGTCGGTCCTCCACTACGGTAATGCAGCCTCGGGCGATCTCGCCTCGGAGCCTGTCGCTGATGGTGGCGTGGCTCTCCGGGTCCCGGACCTTATGGTGCCGGGAGTCGTATCGTAGGTCGCATGAGGGGTTGATGACCTGGAAGCCGAAGGCAGCTCCCCTGAGGAGGTACTCCCAGTCAGGGTCGGTATCACCCCTGAGGAATAGTTCACAGAACATCCGGCAGGGGAGGAGTTGGGCGGGGCTGCCATCAATCACATGGGCACAGTGACAGCCCCCCCCCACACAGCTGTCGTATACTCGGACCACAACACCGGTCCCCCCCGAGGCTTGATCATGGTGAGGTTGAAGACATGGCGGTCCCCCGCAGGTGCAGGTTCTCCAACAAAGGCCACATGCAGCCAATCGGAGTCGCTCGCCTGGCCGCTGCCGACCCAACCCCGGACAGTGGGGGCGGGGCAGTCGTCGGGGGCTGCGGCATCATGCCCACCGACATCAGGAGCAACAATAACAATGTCGCGTGTGGCGCTAACGCTGCCACGGGCGGTGGCACTACCGTTCCCATCACGAGTGGCGGTACTAACGTACCCACGGCTGTCATCAGAGGCAGCAGCATCGTGCCCAGGGCCGTCAAGTGGGGTGGGCGTGGCCCCACCCCCCACCACGCCGGTATCACAACAAACCGTGTGGCCGGTGCCGGGGCCGAGGGGTTCGGCCAATCAGGACCCCCCCCCCCCAGCGCCCCACCCACAGGTCAGAGCAGCATCACAGTAGGCCGTGCGACCCCCCCCCCCCCCCCCCCGGGTCAAGGTCGGTCGGGCGGCGGCCCAGCCAATCAGGGCCGTCCGAAGAGAGGGGCGCATCCCCCGCAAGGGCACAGGTCAGAGCAGCATCACAGTAGGCCGTGCGACCCCGCCTGGGGTCAAGGTCGGTCGGGCGGCGGCCCAGCCAACCAGGGCCGTCCGGGGCAGGGGGTGTGTCCCCCGCAGCGGGTCCGAAAACGGGGTCAAGGATGGTGGAGGCAGCACAGGGGTAAACAGGGGCAGAGATTTGGGTCAACTCACTGGCTGCGGCACGGGTCTGGGGAGGTCCGGTGTCGTGTATGCAGGCCCCGGGGCGGGCTCGGTGTCAGTCTTTGTGGCACTTCATCCGTCGGTGTGATTTTGCCCCGCACTTACTGCACCAGTGTCCGTAGCCACACTCCTCCTCTGTCCGGCCGCATCCCAAGTCCTTATTCCATTGGAAACAAGCCCTCTTGCCATCCTTCTCTAGGCGCCGCGTCGAGTTGAAACGGGAGGATCCCGCTCCAGTTTTGCCCGTCCCACCCCGTCTCATGCTCTCGTGGCCATAGAACATGGTGCTCGTGGCGTTGTATGCTTTCCCGAACGCGGCAAAACCCAGGGTCTCGGCGAGTCTCCTGATCTCACAGTCGTAATCAACATGGACAGAGTCTTTGAACATGTCCGATTTTGCTTTCAGTGATATAAAGTGTAAGTGCTCCATGAAAACCGTGCTATCTTTTTTCGTGGTTCCTTCTATGTCGAGGAACCACATGAGCGAGGCGCCATAGAGCTCATGAGCGTTGAGTTTACGGAGGTCTCTTTTTCCCAGCAATGAAACGTTTAATCGACCACTTACTTCTCCGCCTCCTTGAACTGCTCCTTGATCGGCTCCTGGAGTCGGAGGAACTCCTGTTCCTCCCTTTCCGTCCCCTGGTCCTCGCACGGGAACGGAGCTCCCCGTAAGATGAGTGGCCATCCGCCTGGCCGGCCGTTGGCTTTGGCGGGAGCGTGGGTCCGCCATCTTGGATTTGAGCGTCACTCGGGCCGGCCTTGGCGGTAATCCTAGCCGCCCGTCTCCTCTCCAACATCTCACACTTATCCGTCAGAACCTGACGGCGTTCCTCCCTTTCCAACATGTCGATCCGCTCCTGTAGCTTGCGCTCCCCCTCCGACACATCCAAGTCCGCCAGGGTCTGGCTCAGTTCATCCTGCGAGTCCTTACTCGGCGAGGATTTCGCCATCTCTCCCGTGTAACGTCTGGTAATCCTGACTAAGTTTCCCTCCGAGTCCTCCCGTGTGAGCTTGTTGCGCTGGCACAAAACTTTGTCGGCTTGTTTATGGTTACCTCCGCAGACCGAACAGTAGTCCACAGGCATAATCCGCGGCCAGGTTCGGAGGGAAAGGGGGGGAAAAACACGGGAGACGGAGCGCGGAGGGGAGCACGTCCGAGCGTATCCAAAGAAAATTTTGAAGTGAGGCAAGAGGCAGACGGTGCCGGTGCCGAGGTCGGGAGCGGAGAGAGTGCCCAGGCCAGGGCTTGCTCAGAGTCATGGTGGATAGATGGGGGGGGGGGCCCAGGAGGGGCCCCCCGGAAACATTATGGTCTATTCTTTATTTATATTCACATAATCACTTATATAGCACATATATATGTGTGTACACACACACATATAATGTACATAATATACACACACATAATGTACATAATGTACACACACACATATATATATGTTGTGGGGGCGATGACAATGGGAAATATATATATATATATATGTATATATATATGTGTACAGTAAAACCTCTCTAAATCGACCGACCATTGTACCAACTTTGAATGGTACCAACTTTGAAGCGGTTCGTTGGCGTCTGCTTTTTGCTGGATCACTGAGTCGACCTCAAAGTGCGTTCACGTGTATGATGCATGCAGCACACTTGGCCTCTGATCGGATGTAATGGTGCCCAGATAATAATGTGTCATTGCGCGTTTAAAGCGACTAAGGCGTTTCGTATTATCATTGACGGCCCTTTGGAAATCAGGTAATGGCGGCACCGAGTGATCCCGGGAAAGGGGGGAGGGGTATGGGGGCGTGGGAGGGTGGGAGAAGGGAGGGTGGAGAAGGCGGGTGGGAGAGGGGGTGAGGGTGAGGTGGGAAGGGAGAGGAGAGAGGGGAAGGGGAGAGGAGACGGGAGAGGGGAGAGTGGGGCGAGGGAGAGGGGAGACGGAGAGGGGAGGAGGGGAGAGGGGGATAGGGGAGGGGAGGGGGAAAAGTGGGAGGGGAGGGGGACAGGGGGCAGGGGAGAGGGAGAGGGGAGAGTGGAGAGGGGAGAGTGGAGAGGGAAGAGGGGACAGGGGAGAGGGGACAGGGGAGAGGGCATAGGGGAGAGGGGACAGGGGAGAGCGGAGAGGGAGGGAGGGGGAAATGGGAAGGGAGCGGGAAGCGGGGGCGGGAGGGGGGAGGGGTATCGGGATGGGGGAGAGGGGAGGATGGGAGGCGGAGTGAAGGGGGGAGGTCCTGGCTGCCATCAGCCTCCGGGCGCACAATGTCTTGGGTTCATTCCCCGAAATGCATATCCAACATGGGCCTAAATATACTAAGATTCCTTAACCGAAGTAGCTGTTAATGCATATCAGTTATCACCACACACACAAGCTTGAAACATCATGATTCACTGGCCTTTCTCTGTTACTGTGTTAGTTTTAAACTGTGGCTGATTGTTTTTTTTTCTCGAGAGAAGGAGAATGTGTGTGTGTGTGGGGGGGGGGGGGTTGAGGAAGTGCAGCATCACTATTAAAGAAATTATTGATAAAGGAAATCAATCCATATGGATTATGCCCACTGTTGCACAGCGGCGAAAACAAGTGCATGCGCTTAACAGTTATGAGCAGAATAAACAAAGGATCACTAAAAAAATATGTTTTAAATGTATCATTTCTGTGCTGTCAATAATCGACCTAAAATGTATTTTAGAAATGGAGGGTGAGGGGTTGCATCAGGCGGGAGGCTATGACCTGGTATATATATGTTTAATTATATATATATATATATGTTTATGTATATTATATGTATATGTAATATATGTATATGTATATATCAGATATATCACATATAATGTATATATTATGTATATGTATATATCAGAGGCTTAGCTTGGGATTTGCAGGTGGTATGCAGATTTTTTTTCGGCGATGGAATAAAATGCTACTGGAATAAAACGCGATGGAATAACACTATTTAAACATCATACATTTGAATAAAAACTTGTATAAGCTCACATCATGTTACGCAGCCACATACTTGCATATGTGGAAGCTATACTCCTCTCTCTATATATATATAGGGGCCCTATGTTATATATATATATATATATATGCACGCGAGTGGGGAAGGGGGGGGGAGGCAGACCCCCCCACCCAACCCAAGGGGGGGGGGGGCACTACAGAGCTTATTACACGCGATAAAGGGTTTTATCACTATCCATATATATATTTAACCATCGGGCTAGTCCACCCCCGCTTAAGGCGAGCCTACGTGTTAATAAATAATTGTTTCCATGTGAATGTGTTGTGCCTCCCGCCGCCGGTTGTCTGCCTTCCTGCTAGCTTGACCCTCGGCTAGCAATGTGGTTAATATCAGAGGTAGGGAGTTCGACTCCATACAGACCGTGGGGCAGAAGGCCCTTAATTAACTACATTTATAGAGCAATCAAATAGCAATATGAAGTTGACCATAGCGGTTAATAATATAAGACTGGAGAATAGTAAAGAACGCAAGGAACGTTCCAATCACTTCTTAGGAGCTCATGGCTTTATTCTTACTCTATACTAACAATAAGAGCTTAGCAATATAACGGATATCAACAAGTACATCCCCTCCCATATAATTAAGTTAAATAAGTTTTGAATTTCGACAATAAAAGCCTAAATCTCGGCTAAAACATCGGAGCGTGCAAAGACACGTCCGATGGGTCTGGGTCCGAACGCCAGACCTCCCACCATTGCTAGGATAGTCACAATTGACATATCCCAGCAATGCTTTACAGCAGGGAACCCAGCCCCACAAATGGTAGCAAATGCGAGTCTGGTGAGTAGCCCGCATTTCAGAATGCGAGCTAATCAGCGCAGGCCCGCATTTCCACCGGTCGAGTAGTCTCGCCCACTTCATATACATATATATATATTAATACATGATGGGGGCACAAAGGGGTACTATCTATTTTCTCCTACCTGGGTGTTCGAGCCAAGAGGTAAACACACCAAGAACACATTATCTACCTTCATACATTATTTATAGTGGAAGTGGCGTATCGACGGAAAATAGTGTCTATGGCAAACACTGAAATTGTGCCCCTGTCCAAGCATCTGACACTCATCTTTTAGATAACTTCACCATGATATCATCTCAAGTGTTGCCTTCCTTCAAGAAGTGCACAGGGGATGTGTCAAACCTGCCATGCTAATCCCTAGTTATGGTTACTGGTTTACCTGTACCTCCATATTTCCTCCCATGAACAAATTGCTGGCGACCTCGGCGTAACTGCGCCAGTATTATGCCTAGTACACACCTCCCGTATAGGATTCGCGCACTAAAACTCGCAACTCGACCCGACCCGCTTAAAACTGAAAACGGGCCGATTCGTTTTTCGAATCGCGAATCGCAATCGTAAACGGCCGCTTTTAGCACTAAAAACTCAGTTTTATGCGCGAATCGCAATCGCTAGGTGTGCGCGGGGAGCGCACACCAAGCGATTTTTGTGGGCGAAACGGGCAGTTTTCGATCGTATACGGGAGGTGTGCGCACACAAACGGTAGGTGTGTACCGGGCATAATACTATCATCATGGCAGGTGTGCCACCCCACTCCACACACCCTTACCACTACCCGACTCTCAATCGGCTCAGTCCTCCCGGGGCCACCGGCTTATGGTTGTGGTTCTCATTAATTTAGAGAGGCTTGGGATGTGTACCTTTACCAAAGTCATCTAAACCCCCCACACCCAACAATATCTTACTTTGTCCACCAATGTACACTTATTCAGTTATTGTATAGTGATAATCACACATTATCACCCACAATAATAGGCAGTGCCTGGTAGTGGTAACTGGTACTGGTAGCAACCTGCTCACCCCCATCTACGAATGTGAAAGGCCCACCTTCTTAACCCTGGAGGTAGTCACCATGCCACACTTCCAAAATTGTCATTTGAGTCAGATAGTCTGATGCTTTAGAGTTTCTCTCATTTTGTATGATAGATGTATTACATTGATCGTTATATTCTACCTTACTTTAGTTTGAAGTAACTTCGATTGAAGTTGACTAACGTGGGAAATGTTTGAAGTGTGAACATTCCAAATTCATGTTGTCATGCTTCTCAACGCTCTGACCCCCATAGGCTTCAGCAGTAATAGGTCATATTCAATTGTGTTAGTTTGTCCTTCTATGCAGCAATTTGAACTTAATAAACATACCCTTATTTAAAGTTGCTTAGTCCGATGATTTTGAGTTTCTGTCATTTTCTGAGATAAATATATTACGCTGATTGTTATAATCTACCTTACTTTAGCTTAAAGGAACCTTTATTTTAGATGGCTACGTTTTGAGATATTTGAAGTGCAAACATACACAATAAATTTTGGCAAGCACGCCAAAACTCTGACACCATATACTTCTGCTGTAAGAGGTTCTATTAAATTGCCTCTGTATTCCCTTCTATGTGATGACAAATGTTTGATAAGTGCACCAGTGTTTAAGTTACTAGTTAGATGTGTAGACTCAAGTTTATATCACTATTTTGGTTTTGAAAATTTGATGTTTTCATCGGGCTATGCAGCTTTAAGTTTAAAAGATATTTTCAAACCTAGATACATGTTTTGCTTGTGAAAATGTACTGCTTTTAGTGGACTATGAAACTTTAAATAAACGATGACTGATAGCCAAGCTCATCTAAACAGTGCACACCCAAGACTACACCGACAACCACATTCCGAGAACAATATAAAAAACAAGAGTCTTATTATATATGCATATATTATATTATGTAAGTGAAAATTATGGGTCAAAATGGTAATAATGGCAATAAGAAATGCCAGCATATATATATATATATATATGTCTAGTAGACAAAGATATTTGATAATACTGTAAGAGCAGCACACTGCCAAACAAAATAGGAAATGCACCATCGACAAAAGCAAATAATATCAACAAACAATGAATGCCAAACAGAATGCCCGCAAGCAATCACACTGTAAAAGTAAAACCCTTCAAAACATAATGACAGGCACATTTGCAACCAAAATGTCAAACACACTGTCAAACCCATTACAATAACACCAACACAAAAAAAAACTAATAAAAAAACCCATACTAAGCTAGCAGTTAGCATACGGCCACCACCCCTCCCCATCCACCCGTACCCCAGTTTCCCCACCTTCCCGCCCCGTCCCCCTTCCCCACCTCCCGCCCACCACCCGGTCGCTACGCACTGCCTGCACGGCAGACAGTTCCATGCGGAGCGATTCAATTATTAAAGAGAAAAAAAGGTAGAAAAAGAGATGTAACGCGCACAACCCACACCCACCCACCCACATCCACCCATCCACCCAACCACCCACCCGCCCACCTACATCCAGCCACCCGCCCAGCCACATCTACCCACCCACCTACATCCACCCACACCTACCCACCCACCCACCCACCCACCCACACCCACATCCACCCACATCCACCCACCCACACCCACACACCCACATCAACACATCCCCCGCCCCCCGCACACCCCACATCCACCCACCCATATCAACCCACCGACCAAGGCTCCAATCCATCCACCTTTCTCACACACACACACACACACACACACACTGCCCTACTCCTTCCCCTACAACACCCCCCCCCCCCCCGCACAACCCAGATACACCCACCCAGCAAGGATCCCCCTTCACCCTCTTCTAACCCCCCACACACACCGCCCTACCCCCTCACAACCCACCCACACCCACACACGCGGGGAGGAGTGAAATAAAAATAATAAAATTTAAAAAAAACAAAAAAAAACCTACCAACACACACACAAACTTCAAGCAATAATCACGCCACGATTATCCGTTTTTTGGGGGGTTAGTTTTAAACGGCGGGTAATTGGTTTATTTCGAATTAAGTGGCAGGAGAGGGAGAGGGAGAAGGGGAGGTGTGTGAAAAAAATAGCCAGCGTGTGTCGTTTGTGTGGTGTCAGTAATCGACCTAACAAAATAAAATTTAAAAAAGTAAAATGATGTGGGAAGTGAGGAGGTTGACGGGCGGGAGGCTGTGAGTGCGGCGAGCGGAATCTTTGATTGTAAAAATAGGACAGGCTTTATTCCATGTATGACAGGGCGGGTTGCGCTGGTAGTTAGGAAGCTCTTACACATGTTAATAGAATGGTGTGGTGTGGGGGGGGGGGGGCGGTGTCTATGTGTATGATGAGGGAGGGAGCTTTGATTCCAGAGCAATGCATATATGTGATATATATATATATATATATATATATATGTATATATGTATATATATATATATATATGTGATGTATAACGTATTGTTCATGTTGACATCAACATGGGTAATTGAGCACACAGGACCGGAACCCCATATATACATATATATATAAATATATATATATATCTACTCAACCAACATATAAAACATGTCTTTATAGCACTACCGGTAAGGTTCCACCCAATGCTGTACTTCTCTAATACAAACTCACAGTCGACGCTTGAATCCGACAGGTGGCGCCACCTGGCCCAAAATATGAATTACATTATTACTGCAGTACCCATGCCATATAGCATTAAAGCCTGAGCTCTCATAATTATTTCTCAGATGTTGTGACTTCGATCATTCGTTCTCAGTGCTCTGACAAGGTAACACATATATCCCAGACCTCAGGTTTTTTTTAGCGACCCACCCACCCCGATTATATTAAATCTCTTGAACGTTAGGGTTAATCATCTGTACACCTCACTCTTGACTTGAATTGGCTAACAAATGACTCATTGTAATCTGACTCTAAAACCTCAAATAAATGGCAATATAAACATGTGTTGGTCTTGTGTCGCTTAATTATGTGAGTGTCAAAATACGTAAGGGAATATTACTTATTACTATTGTTATCCTCTGTAAGATACAACACTTTACTCCTGGCGCGGTAAAATTATGTAAGGGAATATATATTACTTATTATTATTATGGTTATCCTCTATAAGATACAGCACTTTACTGTTGGTGCCATCTCACCCACCTCACACCCCCCGAATGTTAACCAGTGTCAGTCGCACTGAAGGGTTATTTCTTTTTGTATGGGCAAAGGCATATAATCCCTTGCCAGAGATTGAAACAACTCAACCCACTACCTTTTTTGTCTAGTATATGTACATATATATATATTATATATATATATATATATATATATATATATATATATCCATCATCCATCATGCTGTCGGTCGCGATGCGACAAAGACTGCTTTCATTACTTGACTGCCGCTCTCCATTTAGGCTCACGGTGTACAGGAGGCGGTGAGGAGAGTTCTATTCTGTTCTGTGTTCAGCATTGAAAACAAGTTCTATCATGAACTTATATGTTACATTGTTATGGACAAGGTAAATAAACCTTCATTTAAAAAAAAAGGTGGGGGGGGGGAGACCTACCTGGTTTATTAATCAATTCAGATAAAAAACATTAAAACATTTTTTTTTAAATCCAACAAAAATTCTAAACTTGAAGTTAAACTTAAAGCTCGGATTCAATTGGGACGGTGATAGGGAAAAAAACCCACATTGGACGCTGGAGGCGATGCGCATGCGCCTGACACTTAGCAGACTAGATGTGCTCCAGGTCCCTGTCACTGGCCGTTCCCACTGCCCAGCGCGCACATTTGGGGGTTGCGGGTTCGAATCCCCCTAGCGAATACAATTCAATAGGAGGTTCTATTTGAATAATATTACTATATTTGCTTTATACCACACATATAATACAATATCTGAGTGTCTTTGTTTAGTAATATTATCTTCACATAATATACCAAATAGCACATCTGCATGTATATATATGTGTGTATTTTGATATACATGTACAAATAGATCTCTGCTTCTAAATATGTATATGCGATGCGAGTGAAGTTTCCCCACACCAGCAGGTGCGGGGGAGCGCCGGAGGTGGCATCACCAGTCATGAGCATGGGCAGAAGGCAGTACAGAGTATTCGGTGTAATAAAGTACATAACAAACTAATTCGCTTCTGTGCCTTTATACTCGCATAATGCGTTATACATCACATATATATTTTTTATGAATACATAATATATACATATACTGAGAGTAATGAAGATCAGACATGTTCCAAGTGGGTTACATCCTGTGGTAAGCCTTACCTTAAAGTTGCATCGTCCGATGAAGCATCACATTTTCTAAATCAAAACAATTATCTAGAATTGATTCTACATATCTACCTTAGATACTGATGCACTTACTAAGTATTTGTTGCCACATAGAAGGGAATACTGAGTCGATTTAATAGAACCTGTTACTGCAGAAGCCTATGGTATCAGAGTTTTGGCATGCTTGCCAAAATTATTTCCACATGTTTGAATTTCAAATACCTCAAAAGTTAGCCATTTCAATTAAAAGTTACTTCAAACTAAAGTAAGGTAGATTATAATGATCAATTTGATATATTTATCTCAGAAAAATTTCAGAAACTCAAAACCATTGGAATATGCAACTTTAATTTTGTTTAAATCTGTGTTGAGTAAAGCTAAGATTCCTTATACACGGTATGTGGCATGTGGCATGCGGCATGCGAATGTCGTATATGCAGCATCCCCATAATATTTGTTGGGGGTTTTCGTCCTAATTTGTGAAGGAACAGTATTGCTTTCTATGGCAAATGCAGCAGCATTCGCATTCGCATACTGCACCGATGGCTACATGGACTGATCCAGTTGCTGCATTCACATTTGCATTCGCATTCGCATTCACATTCGCATTCACATTCGCATTCGGAGCATGGAAGCACCCCATACACTTACATGCGTTTTTATTTTTATTCACATTCGCATTCACATGCCGCATACCGCGTGTAAGGAATGCTAGCTTTAGGCACGGCGGCATAGTCAGCGGGCCGATGGGGGCACCTCCAATACACAGTGGTAGGCTTCAGGTACATTCAATAGGTGGAAATAAAATAAGCATAGAAGAATGGTTCCTTACTTATAGCCACATCATGTGTATATATGTATATATACATTACAAAAACAAATATTCCCGTATGTCAGTCTCATGAAAATAGGCCAATTGGTGCATGGGGAAAGAACAAAATATTGTCTTAATCGTATGTATTTTCGTTTTTCGTTAAACTACATGTATTTGTGCCTGAATACCAACACTTGGCTGATTATATCTTCATTCTTTGTCCTTCTGCTGATCCTGCAATGTTTGTGCCCCTCCTCATAAGTTGTCGGCGTCCCATATTATAAGTTGTCGGTGTCACATACCTAATCTACGTATATGTAAAATGGCTAAAGCTCGAATCTGTGGTTGTGTAGGCATTATACTCTTCCTTTCTCTTTGTCTCAATACAGACAAAGAGAAAGGAAGAGTATAATGTGTAAAGATGGAGAGAGAGTCCAGCCCTCTGGTTTATTATTTATATGGTTACATGGGTTCATTGTAGAGTATCACCCCACCCCTTTCCCCCAATGGGAAACAAGCATTCTTGGCCCTCCCAATAGGGATCCAGCATTCCTGATCCCCATGGCTACCAGTGGTCTGCCCACCACCACCAAGCTGTATGGCTCCATGGCCACCACCAACCTTGACCTTGAGTCTGGTGATCACAATCCCAGCAGAGGGGGTAGGCCCTGAGTGCCCTCACACCCAGACCTGCCAGCACAACTATGTATATTTACATCCCACTCAGGCACCATCAGCCCTTACATATATATACATACATGTGCTTGGTCATGTACACCGATCAGTAATAGAACATTTGCATTCCCCCTATGCCGTAAATCGGAAAATTTTACATATAGGTTGTATATGTTTTGTGAAAAAAGAAGGATTTGGTAGAAATGTAATCCTTGGCCAATTTTTGGTGTTCAAGCACAAATAGATGTAGTTTTAGGAAAAAGGAAAATCAATTCCATTAAGACAATTATTTCTTTCTTTCCCCATGCACCACTTGGCCTATGTTGATGAGACTGACTCATCACACACACACATATATATATATATATATATATATATATATATATATATATATATATATATGGGAAACGCAATTTGGTGTGTTTGGTATCAGCATGTTTCGCCAGTCTATGATTTAAAAAGAAAAAATACATTACAATATGTGCGAGATCGGTATGCTGGTGATGATGATGATGATGGTGACGACGATGGTGATGGCAGTGGTGATGGTGTGATTTGATGATGATGGTGATTGTGATGGGAATGGTGGTGGTAGTGGAATGGCGATGGTGATGGTGATGGTGACAGTAGTGGTGGTGGTAGTGGTGACATCTAAGCTGGGTAATAATCCTGCTATTATTATCAATATTGTGATAATACTGAAGCAATGTAATAACCTGCTACTGCAGAAGACTATGGTGACAGAGTTTTAGAATGCTTGCCATGATTGCACTTCAACAATATGAAAAACGTCAGTATTTACTAGATGCCTCTGTACACACAATGCAATGCCGTATGCGGTAAGCTAATGTGTGCAATGTTAAGTAGTTATTGCCTGATATGCTGCTTAAAGTGTGAGTGAGTTTGAGATGCCGTGGGACGCGAACCTCAGATTACATCCCTTTGACATATCCTTATATATTGCTAGGACATCAAACCCAAATAAAACACAGCCAAGGCCATTCATTTAGGTGCCATGGATCACGTGACACCTCTCCTCCAATCACAACTGCCGCTCGGACGCTCCACCCTCCCCTCCCCTCCCCCTCCGCCCCCACCCCCACCCCCACCCCCACCCCCACCCCCACCCCCTCCCCTCACCCCCAGTCAGTCCTTGCATTTGTGTCGCATAACAAACTGCCTAAACTCCCAATTCCAAAGAACACATCACATACATTCAATTGACGTATCGAATTCACCTCACACCTCGCTGGCATCGAATATGTTTCTAGATTGAAAAGGGGGTGGTGGGATCGGGAGTGTGGGTGCGTGGGTTCGGGTGTGGGTGTATGGGTGGGGTCTGTAGCCTGTGGATGGTCGCAGACAACACCACCACCATCGTCATCACTCAAGACTAAAATACATTTATCATCCATGTCAACTCCAAGTACATGCTTTCCATATATAGCAGCAAGCCCTCTCTCAAACCCCCCACGCCCCCACACACTTCCACCCCCCTCACCCCCACCCCTCACCCCGCCCCACATCCCACCCCAACCCTACCCCCACCCTACTGCCCGCCCCACATACCACACCCCTACCTCCCCCCATACCACACCCACATCCAGCCCCATGCCACCCCACACCCCACACCCCACCCCACCCACCCACACACCCAGACCCACCCCCATTCCACATCAACACCCGCACATCTCACCCCACCCCCACTACCACCCCTCACCTCAACCCACATACCCCCCATATCCCACCCCCACCCTACTCCCACCCCGGACATACATCTCCCCCATACCACCTCCACATCCCACCCCACCCCAATCCCCATCCCACACCCCCGTTCCCATCCCACGCCCCACCCCACATCCCCATACCCACCCCCCCATGCCACCCCCACAACCAACCCCCACATCCGGTTGGAGGTTTGCGTTCAAAGTGCCCGTAATTAGAATACCTATGCATGTTAATCTTGCAGTTTTAGAAACATTATTTTTCCTTCTATTCTTAAAAACTTTTTTTTATTATAATTTTTTTTTTAGCAATCCAGAAAAAAAGGGATTGCATTTCTGCAGAGTGTGGGGCGAGGTCTAGAAAGGTTATCGCGTGTCGGCATGCCATTCTACTGGGTGGGTGGGGAAGCAGCCCAAGTGTGCAGCTTTGTTTAAGAGCACATGTGTCGGGCGGATTAAAGGAAGTGATTCATTTTTTGCATGACTTCATTTTCGGATTTCTCGGCATACCTACCTTCAACTGAAACACTCTACTTCCTAATTGCACTGGGGAAAAAATGCACACACACACATCACTCGTATTGCTGCATACTACAACTTTGCACGAGTGTATTGGGTATGCTTGCCCCAATAATTAATACTCGAGGCTTTAGATCACAAAGAATATACATGTATATGCAGACATATACATATACAGTCAAACCTCTCTAACCGACCACCGCCACAGATCGACCACTCCCCTATATCGATCGCTTTATTTGAGTCCCATTGTATCCATATGCTAACTCCCTAAACCGACCACCTCTATAAATAGACCACTTAAAGTCGGGCCCAAGGTCGGTCGATTTAGAGAGGTTTCACTATGCACACACATTATGCATACACACATACACATACTGTGTTTATACATATATTATATAGACCTGCATATACATGACATATAGACATTACCATGCACAAGCAAATACACATGCAGATTTGTAGTATTTGTAGACCTACACATATATATGCACACACACATGCACCTACATCTTCATTATACATACACATGTATTTACACATACATATACACATATATACATATGAACCTACATGTATATCTACTGACATAATTATAGCCCATGCACCACATACACATGTATACATATACATACTCATACACATATACACATACATATACATATACATATGCATGTACACACCTACACATGTAGATACATGTATATATACTGACATATACATATGCACATGCACCACATGCACATATACATACACATACACATATACATATATACCTACATATACACATGCATTTACACATACATATATACATACATACACATGTCCCTACATGTATATATACTGACATATACGTATGCACATGCATGTGCCCCACATACACATGTATACATATACATGCAAACAATACATACATACACATATGCATATCCACCTACATATACATATACATATACACATGCATGTACACATACATATGCACCTACTGACATATACATATGCACATGCACCACATGCACACGTATACATACACATACACATATATACCTACATACACATATATACACTTGCATGTACATATCCACATACAGTTCTACATATGCATATATACATTCATGTGCATATGGTCATATATATGCATATATATGTGTGCATATATATATGGACATACCTAATAATACACATATCACACATGCATATGTATATACATATATATATACATGTACACCTACACATACATATCACACATGCATATGTGTATACATATATATATATATACATGTACACCTACACATACATATACACTTACATATGCTTATTACAAACACACACACATATATATATATATATATATATATATATATATATATATATATACAAATATACCAACTATTACATGCCCACTCCTGACGACCTCAATACTACTTTTAAGGGCCGGCCACGGGGAATAACAACAACAACAATAATATTTAAAAAAAAGGATCATTCCGCCTGTTTTGACTTGTGCAGCTTCTGGTTATTTGTCATCCGTCTCCTCAGCACCGGGGCCGGGATCAAAAGGTGGCCGGGTGCGACGAGTGCTGCAGGAGTCATTTGGGTGTGCGGTACCATTGTACGCCCGGCGCCGGCTGCTGGGGGCACATAAAGGTTGCGCTGGGTGCCGGCACGCGTGAGCACCTCACGCCAAATGACCCAGATTTTAGCGCTGATCCCTCGACGACCCCCACCCCCGGATCCTTCTACCCCCTGCCCCCACCCACCCCCAGCGTCAGTCTCGCCCACCGCCTCGCCACCCGGCCGTCCCTTCCGCGGCCATAAAGAGGCATTATGAAGTTGTGGTACGAAGGTGGGTGGTGGGTGGTGGGTGGTGGGTGGTGGGTGGTGGATGGTGGGTGGTGGGTGGTGGGTGGTGGTGTGGGTGGTGGGTGGGGTGGTGGGTGGTGGGTGGTGGCGGAGGGTGGTGAACGTGAACGTGAGCGCGAACCTGAAAGTGAACGTAGATGTAGAGGTAGACGTGAACGTGAACTTGAACTTGTACTTGAACTTGAACTTGAACGTGAACGTGAACGGGAAAGTGCCACCCCGGCCGCCGGAAGCACTCACCCAGGTAACAATAACAAAAAGAAAAATAATGGGGGATGGAGGGGGGGTAGAGGGAGGTATGGGGGAGTTATGGGGGACGGGGCGAAGCGGGGGTTTGAGGGAGGCATGGGGAAGGTATGGGAGGGGTGGCGGGGGTTGGAGGGAGGTATGAAGGATCTATGGGGGAGGGGCGGGATATGGGTTAGAGGGAGGTTTGGGGGAGGTATAGGGGAGGGGGGGGGGTCGTGGCGGGGGTTGGAGGGAGATATTGGGACGGGGGTGGGGGAGAACAGGTCCGGTGAGCAGCTCAGGTTGGGGCTGGGGCATGAAGGCGAGGCGAGGTGAGGCGAGGTGAGGTGAGGCGAGGCGAGGCGGGGTAAGGCGAGGTCACTCACTACACACCCTCACCCTGCGCCCACCAGGTGGCGCTAGACTGACTTCCTCCTAAACACCAGTAGCACACACAACCAATGCCTCACCACCCTCACCCCCAACAACCATCCTTTAACGCTGGCACTCGCCCTCTTCACACGAGACCGTAATGGGTGCACTCAAGTGGCGGATACTTTGCCTGAATCTCTCCCCACCCACCCGCCCTCCCAAATACACACTCACACCAACACACCCACACACCTGTGTGTCATTTGCTGCGGAAGCACTTGGGCGTGGGCTATTTTTTCTACTCGTATTATTGATGTGCGACATGCATGTGTGAGACAATATGATACGCCCAACCTACATTTCAAATGCGCGTCTAGCAGGATGCATGGCCATGTCTCCCCAGCCTGGTTTTAACGTCAGTCCCCCCCCCCCCCACTCCCCACTTCTCACACATACACACACACACTCACACTCCCCCCCCCCCCCAGCGAAACCAGCCTCTCCACTATTTTTACACATACACATATATCACCTCCATATCTCACCCAACTCCACCATGGACCGTAGCAGCCCATGCCTGTCAGTATCACTCTGCGCATGTGTGTTGGAGGTGTGTGTGGGTGTGTGGGTGTGTGGGTGTGTGGGTGTGTGGGTGTGTGGGTGTGTGGGTGTGTGGGTGTGTGGGTGTGTGGGTGTGTGGGTGTGTGTGTGGGTGTGTGGGTGTGTGGGTATGTGGGTGTGTGGGTGTGTGGGTGTGTGGGTGTGTGGGTGTGTGGGTGTGTTGGTGTGTGGGTGTGTGGACGTGCTGGAGAAGGGGTTGCAGCCATGAACGCATATATATGCATATGGCTTCCCTGAACAGTTTTCCAATTTCCCTTTCTAGGCATCGACCTACATCTTTATATAGGTTTCTCTTATATTTTATTTCCCCACAATTGTGCATTTAGGTCCATAGACCTTCTCCATACATCGATTTGGTGAGGTGTATATACATACAGGAATAATATATTAATAATCTGGCAATATATAATTAAAATACGAATAATGTATTAATAATATGTAAATAATACATAACCATATATTAATATCATATAAGTATGACACACATACTATAGACATATCAAATAAATATAATATATCTATTATATGAATATCAATGAAATAATCTATAAATAATCTATAAATAATCTATAAATAATCTATAAATATTCTATGAATATTTGATAAATAGTATATGAATATTCTATAAATATTTGGTCAATATTATATCAATATTATATCAATATTATATCAATATGATAATCAATATTATATCAATATTACATAAATATTATATAAAAATATAAATAATATGAATATTGTAATAAGATGCCAGCAATTTAGAAATAATACAGACATAATACATGTATATATATGTGTATAATATACACCGTATTAGGTTTGTTTGTTGTTGTTTTACGTCCTAGCAACATTTAAGGTCATATCAGGACGGTGCTATGTTGATTATGAACCACCTACAACTAATTTGCTGATGCTTACCTTCGATGTATTTGCCTAGTCGGGTGCCATCTACGGATTTGCCTAGCACTGTAGCAGTAGACTGAAAATACTTCCTCGGTGCACTGAATATATCTATCTTAAACTGTCATGTCAGCTAGAACAGGATCCTGCTGAATAATATATATATATATATATATATATTCTCTCACGCTTCCTTTTATGGCCCGATACTAGCGCCACCACAGGCTGAGTTCGACACTCCTCAGTCCTCGCAAGTAATATTTTCACTGAGCCTGACTGGCACTCCCGATAGGGAGCGATTAGTATGATGGACGACCGGTGGTGGCGCCACAAGTCATATTGGAGAAACGATAGTGAATCAGATACAGACAAGATAATAAAGTGAGCCTCATATAACCCAGTATATACTCTAATACATAATATATGTATTATATATAATATATATATGTATGAGCTGGATTCGCCTGCTCTTTTGTAGGTGTTGTTACAGAAAAGCGACTTCAGCTGGGGCCAGAGATGTGGTTCGCCGTAAGGGATAATGAGCGAAACAGGACATATATAACAAACATGTGATAACCAGCTTGTTATTTCTAATCATACAATGATTTATATGGCATATATATATATCATCATCATCATCATCATCATGCTGTCAGTCGCGATGCGACAAAGACTGCTTTCATTACTTGACTGCCGCTCTCCATTTAGCTCTCTGCTGTGAGAGTTGCATCCATGAGTCGGTCTTAATGTCTCTCAGCTTCAGGTTTCTCTTGATGGTATCCTTGAACCGGAGATGAGGGCGCCCTCTCTTTCTGTAGCCAGAAGACAGTTGAGAATAGAGGATCTACTTTGGTAGCCTGTCTGATGACATCCTCATGAGGTGTCCAGTCCACCGGAGATCCTTTTTGATCAGAAGATCTTCCATAGAGGGCAGCCCCATTCGTTTGAGTATTTCCTTATTTGTCACTTTGTCCTTTCAGGTTAGCCTCATGATTGAATGCAGATGTCACATCATGAAGGCATGCAGCTTTTTCACCTGTCGTCTGTACACTCTCCAGGCCTCGGCTCCATATAGTAGGGTGGATAGCACGATTGCATGGTAGATCTTACCTTTGACCCGAATGGACACATGGTGGTTGTTCCAGAGTCTCTGGCGTAGTCGGCCGAAAGATGCACTAGCCTTGGTTATCTGTATTTCAGCATCAATGCGTCCATCACTTGATATAGTGCTTCCGAGCTAGGTGAATTCCGGAACAGAGTTCAGCTTGTTTCCGTCAACCATGAACCTCTCGGGTACTTGTAGAGTTGGGTTGGTACAGCACCTCCGTCTTTTTGATGTTAATCTTCAGGCCAAACTTCTTTGATGCATCGGAGAAAGCGTCCACTATTTTCTGGATCTCTTCAGCAGAGTGGGCAACCAGTGCACTGTCATCTGCGAATAGTAGCTCTCTCACCAGTATCTGAGTAGTCTTGGCCTTTGTTCTGAAGTGTGCGACATTGAATAGGTCAGCGCTCTGTCTGGACTGTATATAGATGCCATCCCCCATGTCTCGGAAAGCCTCGTCGAGCATTGCTGATAGGAAGATGGAGAAGAGTGTGGGGGCCAGTACACAACCTTGCTTGACCCCATTGGTAACCCCGAACGATTCCGAGACTTCCCCTCCAGCACTAACGTTCGCCATCATTCCTGTATGTAGAGCCTCGATCATAGTTGTGAACTTTGTCGACGGAAGATGAGCTCGAGCAGCGCGGTCCTTGGTAACCTGGGTAATGACCGAGCCAGTATGGTGTTTTGTGCAGTTGTACATTTCATGAAAGCTGCCTGCAAAAGTGTTGAAGTGCTGCTGGCTTTTGCAAGTTACCAGTGGCACTCTCTCGGGGAGCAAATAGAGGTTTCAGACTGGCAAGAACATGTCAAGACAGGCGCAAAACTATTTGTCCCTGCAAATCTGTTTAGGGTTTGCTCCCTTAGCCTTCGGTTCTGTCAAGAACCTGTACCACAAGGCAGTGGTTTACAACTCTGCAAGGCAGGGGCGTCAAACTCCCTGAGGTATTGCTATACCTGCAATACCTGCATACCAAGATATATATATCATGCTGATGAAAAACAGCCCTCATTATACATGAATGTGTGTGTACTCCAGTCTATGATTCCATATAGGTGCTATGCGGTATGCGTTATGCGGTATGCAGTATGCGTTATGCGGTATGTGGTATGCAAATGCAAATGTGAATGCAAATGCGACAAAAAATGGAAAAGCATGTCAATATGTCCAGATACGAATGCGAATGCGAATGTGAATACGAATGCAAATGCAAATGCAAATGTGAATGTGAATGCGAATGTGAATGCAAATGCAAATGCAAATGCAAATGCAAATGCAAATGCAAATGTGAATGCGAATGCAAATGAGAATGTGAATGTGAATGCGAATGCGGAAAGTGGATCGCTCCATGGCACGATCAGTGTGAATGCGAATGCGAAAGCTGCTCCATTTGCCATAGAGCGAACAGGAACTTTGACTTGTATTCACAAATTCGGAGCAAGAAAGACAGAAAATCGCATGTATATTTATGCCGCATGCCACATGCCACATACGCATTTGTATTCCACACACTGCATATACAGAATATTAGCTTAAGACCATTTCACCACCCTCTCTTACTCTTAGTAACAAGTTACTTGGTTATGCACACAACTCCGAGTGTCGCATGACAAGCAGTTTAACATGAATCAACGTGGGGACTAATTAAGCCACAAGTGCTACATAACTAATTACCTTTTTTTAGTTCTTGTTTCACAGCCGGTCTTGTGTGTGTCAATGAGCTCCCTACGTCCGTCACCCTGGGGGTGTGGCACTGGGAATCCCCGCATTGCGTGTGTACCTTCCATCATGGCGTCACACATGACCGATTATCGCCCAGAGGCAACGGGGCTGTGGGACTCCATGCCTGCTGCAACTTGTCAATGGAGCAGTCTCACTCTCTATTTCTCTCTCTCCCTCCCTCCCTCCCCGCTCTCTCTCTCTTTATATATATATATATATATATATAGATATATATATATATATAACCAGTTGGCCCCTGGTAAACAGAATAACAAGAGACTGGAGTGGTTGAGAAGAATATATATATTCTCTGGTGGGAATATGTTAATTGCCCACCTTAAAAAATCTTACCATCCGAGCAGGTCTGGAGGCTGTAGTGAACATACACAGCTGGTATCAGTGTGGCCAGGAGCCACTCACAGGTGCACCATAGTGGCAGAAGCAGGAACTAACTCCTATGACAGTAGGATAGTAAGTAATAACTAATATATAGAAGAGAACTGATAAGTGGTCGTGTCCTTGTTTATATTCCCATAATAGATTACAGAGCACACACACACATATATATATATATATATATATATATATATTATGTAAATGAGACGGAAGCCTGCGTGACTCGGCCCCGAATTGATCCCAGGACCTCCCGCAACGGGAAGTGAACGCTCTACCCACTCAGCCATCCCGTCCGGTTGCACACTTACAAACACCTGAGAATAAGGAAAATAGCACGACACGATCCTACACTTGCTTCATTAAATACATTCACGGCAACTGGAGCAGACAAGCCGGCTGATTTTTATATTACAATTTTTATTTTTACTTTTAAACTCCCCCCCCCCCCCACCCCCTCCTACCCTCCCCCCCCCCACCCCTTTCTCCGACGCGTAATTATAAGCAACATGCTGGAGGGGAGGAGGGAAGAGAGCTTGTCTCGGCCACGTACTAATTTCATTAATTTCCGGGTTGGAGCGTGGCGCGTGGAGAAGGGCTGTGCGTGCTGTGTAGCATGGAACGAGGCTATATAGCAAGCACAGCCCCCGGGGCCACTCCCCTAATGACCGCAGACATCACAGCCCCAGTACTGTATATGTTTAACCAATTCATATATAGAAATATATATATTTGAATATAGATGTGTGAGCATACACATACATGCGTATATATATGCTCACACACACATATATATATATATATATATATATATATACATATATATATAACTATATATATATAGATATATATATATATATATATATATATATATATATATATATATGCATATAATATATTATATATGTGTGATGCATAACGCATTATGCGAGTCTAAAGACACAGACGGGAATTATTTTTCGATGTATTTTATTACACCGAACACTCTCTACTGCCTGCTCATGACTGGTGGCGCCAATTCCGGCGCTCCCCCATACCTGCTAGCGCGGAAAAAAACCTCACTCGCATCGGAGGATTTCTTCTTTTTTATTAATATAACTATTTATTAGGTTAGGCTGATATTCCTAGCCAGAGAATCTATTGCTCATACCACTTCATTCTTGTTCCTTGTTATTTGTTATGTAGCCAGCCTAAATATATATATATATGGGGTTTTGTGCCCTAGCAACACCTAAGGTCACCTCAGGACGGAAACATGAACTCATGAACTCTTTATTACCAGCACTGATTCACTTTATCCAGACACTGAGGCAACCAGTCCTCGCCGTGCAACATAACTCCCCCCACAACGCGAAATAGCGACCTTGACTCAGCCAGGTATCGAGCACGTGACATTTGGCATGGGAGGCGGATAATGCACATCTAGGCCGTCCCGCCCTTTCAATTGCAAATATAAATTTAAATTAAATAAAAATATTAATTAAATATATATATATATCCATGTGTAGCCTGCTATATATAGATATATATATATATATATATATATACACGATTGCAATATATATATGTGGATATATATATATATATCTATATATATATATATATATACATACACTAAAACCTCTCTACATCGACCAACCATGGGACCGACATTAAGTAGTTCATTTAGGGAGGTGGTCGGTTTAGATTTAGAATATCCTTACAGTGGTATTGCAGGGACACAAATAAAAGCGAACGATATAGGGGAGTGGCCGATCTGTGGAGGGGTTGGTATAGAGAGGTTTTACTGTATATGGAAAAGGATGGCGGGTTAGCGGGATGTCGCCCACATTCACCATTCCAAGCGACCCGTCCTGATATGACCTTAGATGTTGCTAGGACGTAAAACAACAACAAACAAACAAACAAACAATCCAAGCTGCCGTCGGCGACTCACATCAAAGACTTGAACCGAGTGCCGCCCCCAGGGGGCTGGGCACTAGTAGGACAGAGCAAGGACTGGCTGGCTCATGGCCAGGATAATGTGAGTGAGTGGGATATCGGATATCAATTGTGGCCGCTTTTTCTGTAACACTTTTACTGACGGAATTCACCCCATCCCCTCCACACCCTACTCCCCTTGTCCAGCAGTGCCCTCGCTTGTTGTTAGCATGTAAAACCCCAAATCATTTACTAGCTCATGCTTGAGGTCAATCGAGCAATCACCAATCACCAATCGCCAATCACCAATCACCAATCACCAATCACCAATCACCAATCACCAACACTTGGTGGGTGGTGGGCATGTAGGAGACGCGCCCAGGCATTGGGGTTGAATTGGCCTGGCGCCCGGTTTGCCTCATTTCATGTTCACTCAGCGAGGACATCAATTAAATCGGCGTCTAATGACTCATTCCCCGGTTGATTACCGCTGACCTCATTGTCGCCGAGCTGCCAGCAAAGATGCCAATCCCAGACTTCATGGAATGGCACACACAACAATTAAATTAAAACATTAAATTTGAAGAAAATAAACCTCACAAAAAGCAATGTGATTGTGGGAGAAGAAGAAAAATAACAATCCACAGCGCCACCTCCATCGAAGGAAAAAAAACCAACACAGCAACAAAAAGCACACACACAAACAACGGTGCAATATTGTGAGTAGGGGAAAAAAGGGCATTCCATGACAACACCTTTTTTAACATCAAAAAGGAAAGAAAGAAAAAAAGAATTAGCAAAAAATAGTTGGAAGTCATTCATTTTCAATGGAACAATTCTAACCTACTTGTCGTCACGAAAGGAGGAAAAAAAAATGAAAGGGGTAATTGTGGAAAGCCGTTTGAAATTAACCCGGTGTAAAAACGCCCTGGTGTGTTTTATGCGTGCATTTTATTTATGTCTGTGACAGAAAAAGGGAGCCACTGATCTGTTTGCGGTGGTTGGCGGCAGACAGGCACGGGAACCGGCAGTAAAAGCCACACAACCACCACTGGCGGTCGGACCGGCGGCTGAGGCGGCGGCTGCGCCGGCGGCGGCGGCGGCGGCGGCGGCGGCGGCGGCGGAGGTGATGGCGGCGGCGACGGCGATGGCGGCGGCGACGGCAACGGTGATGTCGGTGGCGACGGCGATGGCGGCGGCGGCGGCGGCGGCGGCGGCGACGGTGATGTCGGCGGCGACGGTGTTGGCGGCGGTGGCGGCGACGGTGATGTCGGTGGCGACGGTGATGGCGGCGGCGACAACGGCAGCAGCGGCCGTGACGGTGGCAGCAACAGAGATGACAGCAGCGATGGTGGCGACGGTGGCGACGCTAATGGCGGCAACGATGGCAGCAGTAATGGTGGTGACGGCGGTGGCAGTGGTGGTGGCATTGGCGATGGTGGTGGCAGCGACGATGATGGTGGTGACGGTGGTGGTGACGGTCGAGATGGCAGCAGCTGTGGCGATAACAGCAGCGACACGACGGTGGCGGGGCTCATCAATGGTGATGACGGTGGCGATGGTGGTGGTGGTGATGGTGGTGACGGCGATGGTGGTGAAGGTGATGGTGGCAGCGGCGATAACAGCAGTGGCAGTGATGGTGGCAGGGCCGAAGGTGACGACGATGGTGACAGTGGCGGCAGCGGTGGAGATGGTGGCATCGGCAGCGACAGCGATGGTGGCAGCAGTGATGATGGCAATGGATATGGTGGCATCGGCGGCGACAGCGACTGTGACGGCGACAATGATGGTGGCGACGGCGGCGACTCGAGTCTTGCCTGATTTTTAAAATTTTAAATAGGAGGCGACTTAGGATTTCAAACCAAATTCCCATTGCATTGTTTAGTTTTTTTTAGTGTTATGTGCTGGCAACATCTAAGGTCATATCATGACGGGTACCGACAATGCGCACATATGGCGACTTTATAGTGTTGTCCCCTTGGTAGACCAGGCCGCCGGTACCATGACCATGACATGCATGCAAACATGCGCACTTGCATTCCATGCATGTGTGCATAAATGCGTGTATATATGCCTATATACATGTCTGCATACCTGATTATGAATGCATACATACATGAATACAGGGATACATATATACACACATAAATGCCTGCATGCATACGCTCATACATACATACATAATTATATACATGCATACACATACACAAATACATGTACATATGCATGAATGCATATGTACATATGTAAACATACTATAAACATAATACTACTATATACATATGAATACATACATCCATACGTACCTGCACACATCCATAGTAGTAATCCTTTCCCACATATACATAAATGTATATATATATACATATATATATATATATATATATAAATGTGTGTGTATATACATGCATGTATACATACATAAATATATACGCACCCACACTCTTACCCATAGACCCGCATAACTGACTGCCACGGCTACAACATCCGACTAAGACTTTCTCCTTAATTAATGAAAGTAGCCTACAATTCGAGGCTAAAGATGACGCGTTAGTAGGCGGCTAAGAAGTGCGCGCGCCCGGGGATTGTGCGGGTATTATCCGTTGGCGGGTAATGAAGTCGGGTGGGCGGCCCGCTGTATGAATCACGCCGGGACGACGGTGCCATGTGGCCGGTAAGGCACAACACATCAAGCCCCCCGCCCCACCCTCATCAACACACACATACACACAGACACACAATATACACACACATAGACACACACACATACAGATATACACAGACACACACATATACATGCACATACATACATATACATACACAGAGACGCACACAGACACACACAGACACACAGACACACAATATACACACACATAGACACACACATACAGATATATACAGACACACACATATTCATGCACATACATACAGACACATATACAGAGATGCACACAGACACACACAAACACACACATAGACACACGCAGACACACACACATACACACATCTATATACACCCACATACACACACAGACATACATCCACACGCATACACACAGACACACACATACACACACATACACACTGCATGACGTAGTTAGATATTGGAATTAATTAGCTTTTAGAGACAACTAAGATAACCGATTATCTTGATTTTCTGAGATATAAAACACCCTTTCATCAAATTGCAGCATTCTGATTAATATAATAGCATTGCATTTCTATTTCATTGCAGCTGGCGCCGATGTGGCCGCGGATGTAACTAAACCCTGGAGCCGAAAAGTGTATTTGATTGAAAATAATAGAAATACAGAAGTTTTGTATTGCGCGTGTAGGTAAAAAACAATGGACATGTGCTTTTGTTTTGCTCCGGATGCCGTTTTCAGGGCATGCGCAGTAACCCCCCAATCACACCAAAGTAGTTCTTACTACATTCTTGAAAATGTTGCCGAACGGGATCAAACTGTGTGCGAACGGAGTGAACATAGTAGCAACGTTTTAGAAACTTGTTATGAACTGCATGGATGGGCTAGGATGGAAGGGTGCCCCAGAACTTCGAGCTTGCACAAAATTTTCTGGTGACCATCCCGTTCATCAATTAGACATACTTACAATGAAATGTACATACAACAAAAGTACTACAAATGGAATTGCTGTACTTTGATTGTACTAGGAATGTGTTACGATGCGGTGCAATCGGGCATCAATTGCATGAAGGAAGTAGCATCAAGGTAAAAGTTACACGTTCTACCCCTATCACAGCCCGTTTTAGAACGGGGTTGGACGTTTTGAGAACTAGTTTGGTGTGATGGGAGTATTAGTACTATTACATGTTCTACCCTGATCACAGTCCATTTTAGAACAGGGTCGGACGTTTTGAGAACTAGTTTGGTGTGATGGGGTATTAGAATAACGTCCTCGCCTATTAGTATTACTGCAATTAAGCACAAAATAAATTCCCAAGAAACTCTAAAAGAATCCAATGGGTATTATATTTTCACTCTTCCCCTTCCTTCTTCCCTTGCGGCCTCCCTTCTTTGGTTCCTTCCTTTTGACTTCACTCCCATCCTTTCCTTTTTTTTTTCTTTCTTCCTTCTTTTCTTGCCTCCTTCCTTCCTTCACTCCTTCATTTCGTCCTTTTATCCTCTCTCTCGTCCTTTGTTGTTCTTCCGTCCTTCTTGTCTCGCCCCCTTCCGTCCTTCCATCCTTCCCTCATTCTTGTGTTCCCCCCCCCCCTTTACACGGCACTACTATTAGATAAATAAATGAATAAATAAAATAGTCCGAGCTAATGTGTGTAAATAACATAGAAGAGCCATTTTTCGGAATTCCTATATTGAATTGCAGGAACCAGCACTGCTTCCTGCCTCCAATATCTGTCCCCCCCCCCCCCCCCCCCCCACACACACACCCAACCTTGGCGGCGGCCCCGTGGCCTGGGAGCTATATAGCGAGAGGGAGTGGCTGGTTGGTGCCTGTGGACAGGGAGAGCAGGCCAACCTCCAGGCAGATAATTGGACTGCAACGACAGCACGGGGTGCCGTGTATATGGGTATGTACGCCGGACACAGTCTTGTTATCAGACGGGGAGAGGGAGGAGTGTTGCCGGGAGGGGCGGATGTTTGGAGGTGGGGGAGAAGAGCGAAAGAGGAGGGTGAGAGGAGGGTGAGAGGAGGGTGAGAGGAGGGGCAGAGGAGGGGCAGAGGAGGGGGAGAGGAAGGGGAGAGGAGGGGGAGAGGAGGGGGATAGGAGGGGAGGGGAGAGGAGGGGAGGTGGCGGAGGGGGAGGGGAGAGGAGGGGGAGGAGAGAGGAGGGGGAGGAGAGAGGAGGGGAGGAGAGAGGAGAGGGAGGAGAGAGCAGGGGAAGAGCATATAGGAGAGGACGGGGGAGAGGAGCGGGAGTGGAGGGGAAGAGGAGTAGGAGAGGAGGGGGAGTGGAGGGGAATAGGAGGGGGAGAAGAAGGGGAGAGGGAGGTGGGGAGGTAGGAGGGGATGAGAGGAAATTGGAAGTTGATAGAAATGAGCGGGGTGGGGTGGCGGGGAGGTGTGTGAAGGAGGTGGGGAGAAGGGGAGAGATAATAAATGAGAGCAAGAAGCTAGGGGAGGGAAGGAAAATAATGCTTGGGGGAAGCAGAGGGAAGGGGACGGGGAAAAGGGGGGAATGGGACTGGGGAAGCGGTGGGGAAGGGGGCAGAAATGAAAGGAGGAAGCTAGCGGATAGGAAATAAGGGAAGGGATGGGGTCAGAGCTGAGGGGAAGGGGGGTATGAAGGAGGGGAAGGCTAGAGGAAGGGTGATGAGGATGACGAAAGAGGAATGAGATGGGAAGATTGTCTGTATCGGTGAGGGTAGAAGGGATGGGAAGGGAAAATGAATGGGGGGGGGGGGAGTGGGGAAGGGGGGCGGGTGGTGTGGCTGGCTAGGGACCTAAGATGCGCGCGCAGTCTCCGCCATAAACATTGCCTCCTTTTATTAGAACCAATGCTGACATGCGCAATCCAATGGCGGCCCCAGCCGACTGTCACGTGTCCGGCTGTCTAGACGGGTACCCGCCCCGACACACACCCTCATCCGCTACACACACAGTGATATCTAAATCTTTATTAAAGTTGCATAGTCCGACGAAAACATCAACTTTTCAAAATAAAAACACTTATGTAGATTTGATCCTATATATCTTACTTAGAAGTTAGATCAGCTTGTGCTTATTAAGCATTTGTTGCTGCATAGAAGAGCGGACAAAGTCCATATCATAGAACCTGTTTCTTCCTAAGCCTATGGTGTAAGCATTCTGTACAGCATAAATATATAATATATACACACATATATATGTAGGCCCTATATATAACCCGAAGCTGAGAGATTTTAAGACCGACTCATGGGCATCACTTTCACAGCAGAGAGCTAAATGGAGAGTGACAGTCAAGTAATGAAAGCAGTCTTTGTCGCATCGCGACCGACAGCATGATGATGATGATGATATATAATATACATAATTATATGTCTATATAACACATATGTGTATATATATTTATATATGCATATACTCTAAGTATATATCATTATCATCATTAGTCCCTTAACTGCTATGATCGTTGGGCAAAACAGATGGCATTGCATATACATATAATTATATATATAGTCCGATATCATTTCCAGACTGAATAAAGCAGTCCGAGCCAGTAGGTCGGCATACTGAGGTGGGTTGGTAAATGGCAAGGCCTGCTGGCGGTGGGTTGGTGGGGGAGGGGGGGGGGTGACGTGGAGAGTGTGTGGGAGGTGTGGATGGGGGTGGAGGTGGAGGTGGGGAATGGAGGTGGAGGAGCGGGGGAGAGGATGGAGGTGCAGGAAGGGCAGCGGGCGGAAAGCATATAGCGGGTGATGCCTGATGGGTTGCGTGGAGATGGATGATGGGGATGGAGGCGAGTAGAGGAGAGGAGAGGAAGGAGGGGGGGGGGAGGAGCAGGGGGGAAGGGGGTTGGCTACGTGAGAGAGCCGAGCAAATATGAACATGGGACAATGAGAATTAGGTCATTGCCGACGCTTTCCAAAGTCAATCCCGTAATCACAGGACTCTAATTATTCGGCGAGGAACTGGGATGAAGAGCTGTGAGATGGCGAGTGGGAAGCGGGAAAAGGGGGGCGAGCTGGTGTGGGGGAAGAGGGAGGGGGTGTGGGAGAGGGAGCGGAAGAGGGAGGGGGAGCATGATGGGGTTGCCTGTGATGTTGGAGTGGTTGGTTGCAAGCTCTGGAGGACTTGTGCACGGTCCCATTTTATTAACTGATCCTCTCGATAAATTACCAGCCAGAATATATTTCATGATAAAGTAATCAGGTAAAAGAAATCATAAAATTCCCATCTCCTGTTCATTTCCTACACAAAGGGAACAACACCCACCAGATAAAAAACAGTTGTCAATGGTAACTCGCTTGATAAGGACTTCCTGCTAACAACAACAGAATATCAGAACAACAACAACAACTAGAAAATAGGCTTTCATTTCGCCCCATTTCACTTTGGTGGCAGTGCTCGACGAAATATCTGGACCGAAAAAAAAAGTCCCTGGTTTCCCTAAGGGCTGCTGTCATTGGCATGTCCCTCCGCTCCAAACACCGAACAGAGCTTCGAATTAATCTAGAGTTGGGAGTCGATAAAATAACTCGGTTGTGCAGCGTCAAGCCTTTGTCAACAATTCAATACCTTTTGTCATATCGGGATAGCGGGAGGTGGTAGTGGGGGGCTGGTGATGCTAAATAATGCACAACAGCCACCTCGGGTTTGTCCTGCAATCCCCCCTCCTCCCCTTCCTCCCCCTCCTCCTCCGCCTCCTCAATCATTTTCTTTTTTCTCCATTTTTTCTCCTTCTATCCCTTCTCTATACCCTTCCGTTCCTCCCTCCCTCTTTCTGTCCTTTCTGCTCTTTCCCCCCTTTCTTCTCATTCTCCTCCTCCCCATTCTACCATTTGTCTTACCCATGTTCCTATCCCCCATCCTCCTTCTTCTTCTTTTCTTCTTAATCTATTCGTTCTTTAACTAATTTTCCTCCTCATCCTCCTTCTTCTTTGCCACCTCCTTCTCCGCTTCCTTCGCCTCCTGCTCGTCCTCCCCATTCTCCCCGTCTGGCTCACCCTACTCCTCCTCCATCTCCCTTCCCATTCCCCTGGTTCTCCTCGTTCCCCGCCTTCTCTCATTATCCGACTTCTTATCCTCTTCTCTTTCTCTCCCCTTTCTCCTCATTTTCCTTCTTCTCCTCATCTTCCCTTTCCCCCTTCCATTGTGTGTCCTGCTCGTCCTTCTGTTCCTCTTCCTCCTCATCCTCCTCCCTTCGTCCCCTCCCATCCGCCCCTCCTCTCCTCCCCCTTCTCCACCTCTCGCTCCAGCCGTCCTCTTTCTCCCCCTTCCGCTCTTCCTCCTCCTCCTATCCCCATCACATCCTCTCCCTCCTACCCTCCTCATTCTCCCCTTCCAGTTCCTCCCCCCCCCCTTTCTCTTGCTCCCACTCTTACGTTCCCCCACCTCCCCACTCTCCCCTTTCTCCCCTTTCTGCCCATTCTCCCCCCTTCTCTCCCTTTCTACCCCTTCACACCCCTTCTGCCCCTTCTCCCCCATGCTGCCCCCTTCTGCCCCCTTCTTCCCCTTCTGCCCCTTCTCTCCCCTTCTCCCCCCTCATCCCCTTCTTCCTCCTCTCCCCCTTCTATTCATCCTCCCCCTTCTCCTCTTCCCTCATCCTCCTTCCTTCCTCCTCTTCCCTCCTCCTTCTACTGCCCATTCATCCTCCCCATTCTCCTCCTCCTCTCACTTCTCATCAGAGCACCATCTCCTGTCACCGCGTCTTCAGGTGCGGCGCGTATATCCAAAGGAAAAATGGCACAAAACAATGTAGCCACCGCTGGAAGCTGGGTACCCTCTACTACCCCACCCTCACACCACCACCACCACCACCACAACACACATACGCACATTCAGAGCACGCCCCCCCCCCCCCCCCCCCCCCCCCCCCCCCCCCAACACCGCCTTGGCCATTTGTAGGCGGAATCCAACTGCGTTGGTATAGCATGAATTATTGAGCATTCTCTCCCAATAAGAGCCCACCAAATGAAAGCTTTCTGTGAGTTGCTTGAAAGTCTAAATAAATAAAAATGAAATAAAAAAAAACAGCAAACAAATCTAAGAAAAACAAAAGCCAAACGCAGCCACTACGGCCATTTAAGGCGCAACGCCTTCATCGAGCTGTGATCGCTGGCAGGCTTCCTCCCCTGGCTGTTTAGTTTGTTGTTGTTGTTGATATATTTTTTTGTATTGGTTCTTGCTGAAAGCTTTGCCTCCATCCTCCACACCCGGCCGTAATATGGTTAATAATTCAGTGCGGTGTTGCAGGGTGCGTTGGGTGGGTGGGTTGGGGACGCGGCCAGAGAGGCAGGCAGGCAAGCAGGCAAGCAGGCAATCAGGCAAGCAGGCAAGGAGTCAGGCATTCAGGTGGGCGTGCTGCTGATTTATTGTGATTGATACGTTTAATTAGCGCATGCGCGCCGACAGTCGCTCACAGTCCCCCCACCCCCCCACCCCACCCCCACCCCACCCCACACACACACTCAGCCCACACACTCATGCGTCGTCGTACGCGGACATGGACGATTACGCATAACATGGACGTTTAGGGGCGGAGGAGTGGGCGGCTTGAGGCGGTGTGAGGGACGGGCGGGTTGTTGGTTGTCCGGCGTGGTGCAGCAGGACTCGGCCTTTATTGGCGTTAGGCTGCCGGGCTGCCGAGCTGCCAGGCGGCCGGGTTGCCGAGCGGTGTGAACCTCTTGTTCAGTTGACCGTGTATCGCAGCAAATGTTTAACATATATGTCTATATGTATATAGTTTGAAATATATCTATATATCTATATGTATATAGTTTGAAATTAAGTAGAATGAGCCAAACTCTGAAACGCGCAATTGTTTTTAGACATTTTAATACATTTGTATTCACAATTTCCATACATTATGCCACAAACATATACTATTCTGCTAACAATAGAAATTGCAGGAACAGTGTAACCATTAATGGTTTTCTTCCTCTGGGGTACCAAACTAAACTTCCAACTGCTTTCGTTTCTGTTGCATTTAGTGGTGGGTTTTGTGAAAATATAGATAATTTGACTGGACTAATTCTGTTATTGAACCCATATGGGATGTCAAGCAGAAAATACATGCTAACACATATATATATATAGCCAACAATATATTAACTTCATTTAATAAAAGATCAACACTAAGCAAAACATGACAATTTCTTCACATCGTTTCAGGACACATTTTCACTGCAATCGAGTGCTTGTCGACAACCCCTTTATATAATTAGTCACTTTAGAGCCTGACGACTTGTCATTGGCATTTCATAGCAGAAGCCTATTAATCTGTGTGACTGTGTCCTGTCGCATCCTTGCTTGACTAGACCTCGTCACTTAAAGTTAAACAGGCCATTAGCGATGACTGGGGCCCAACAGTCACAGGTCGGCCAAAGCAACCCACGCATCCCTCTCCACCCACCCTCCTAACTACACAGTACCAAAGGCTTACACATATTGCATCATTGAATATCTACTTCCATAAGGCCAAGTAAATAAAGAAACTGGTGATCGTCCCCGCCCGTGCCTGAACAATCGCCCGCCCCTGATTTAAAAAGATTTCATTAAAAAAACCTCTTAACAATGCATCGGGCTAGCAGCAGCAATTCAACCTTCAGATGTTATAACTCATACGTAACTAGGTATGGACAGTAGTAAACACTGTAACACCATGTGCATTCATTGAAATTGGTGTTTATATAATTCCATTGAAATTATGTAAACAAATTACTGAAAATAAAAATTAAAAATTAAAACCACCCGACCGACCCTGATTTGTGTTACCAAAAGGATAATCACCAACTTTTTATTTGACCTAATATATGAACTAAGAATAGTCAAATTAGCTCCGTATACCCAAAGACCCTATAATACTAAGTCGGCTCACTCCCTATCTCTCCCATGGTAATGTAAATTTTTCAGTGCCACCTTGTGGTGGGTTTGATCAGCCTGGCTGCTGGTTGGTGTTTCACATGTAAACACATACAATTATATTATACATGAGATAGGTAAGTATGAATACACATCAATATGAAATTGCTATGAACAGATACACATCATCATCATCATCATCATCGCCATCATCACATTCATATATACATTTATACCTATAATATAGCAACTGTTTAACCAAGAGAACAGCCAGCACACCAAGTGGTGGGTTTGATCATTTTGATTAAGCAGTACAGGCTGAGTGAGCCGTCTTAGTTTTACAGGGTCTTTGCTATACCTGAATATTCAGTGTGATCTTGTCGGTGTGGAGAGGGGTCTGGGGATCAAGCTGCTAAGAATTTCACACCCCATCTATCACGTAAAGCTCTATATATTAGTGATTTGTCGGTTGTTGGAGTTTTAAGTCCTGGCAACATCTAAGGTCATATCAGGACAGGTACCATGCACTTGTGACCTTGCGCTCTCATGGCAACTTTACAGTGCTGCCCCACTTGGTAACCAGGCTGCTGGGACCATGACCCGATATCTGACTCAGTAACATTATTGTGACACTGAGCTAAACAGTCCTTAACAATTCCTATTAATGCTGAGTGCCTGGCTAGGTAACGACAAGTATCAATTTTATAAGTCATTGGTTTGACTCGGCTGGGATTCGAACACCCGATCTTTCGCACGGGACATCTGCGCTCTACCGATTCTGCCACCACGTCCGGTAGAATGAAACATAGCATTATCGAAACCAAAGCAATTACCCAGATTTTATCCTACATATCCAACTTAGAATATGGGGCAGTAATTAAACATTTATTGCAGAATATAAGATATAACAACAAGTAATGTTAGCATTCCTTACACGCGGTATGCGGCATGCGGTATGCGGCATGCGGTATGCGGCATGCGGTATGCGGCATGCGGTATGCGGCATGCGGCATGCCAATGTCATATATGCGGCATAGATATATGCCAACCCCCAACATTTGTTGGGGTTTTTCCTCCAAATTTGTGAAGGAACAGTATTGTTGTCTATGGCAAACACAGCAGCATTCGCATTCGCATGCCGCACCTATGGCTACATGGACCGATTCAGTTGCTGCATTCGCATTCACATTCACATTCGCATTCGCATTCGGAGGCATGGAATCACCCCCATTCACTTAGATGCTTTTCCATTTTTTGTCGCATTCGCATTCGCATGCCGCATACCGCGTGTAAGGAATGTAGCCTTTAGTCAATTTAATAGAATATGTCATTATTGAAACCAATTGAGTCCAGCATTTTGACATGCGTGTTAAAATTCCTTTGGCATGTTTTCACTTCAAATATCTCCAATGTTAGCCCTTTGAAATAAACATAACTTTTAATTAAAGTAAATTAGATTCTAATATTCAAACCTATTATATTTATCTACAGCAATAGAACAGAAACTCAAAATCATCGGAAGCTACAGCTTTAATTTAGTTTTAAAAATACCCAAAGGGTATTGAACACCGCCGACGCCGGTAGATGGAGCCATGGCGACTGTTGTCTAATACATCATTTCCCGTGACGATTAGGGCCATGTTACTAGCAATTGTCTGAGCGAGGATTCAGTAGTTGTTCTACTAACATGTGCTCACCATTCATGTAGCGGTGTTGTAACACGAAGCGTCGGGTAGGGCATTTGGAGATTGAAGATAACATAATTTATACGAAATTAATTCAACCCATGAAGGAAATAACAACAATGCTTTATGGACCTACATACACATAGAGTCATGTCCATCTATGCGTATATATATACATATACATACATAATATAGATATATATATATATATACATAAATATATGCATACACATATACACATATCTACATATATGCATATATATATATATATATATATATATATATATATATATATATATATATATATGAGCCTGTCTCAAAAGGTGATAACTAATATTTGTGTTGTCCATTGTAACGATTGACACAAAACAGCACAGAAATGGTTACACTGAAAACACAAGGGCATTTGCTTCAAATAAATATGTATTCTATTGGGATTATGAAACACCATATACAAAACAAATGAGTTTATCCTGAGTAAATGCATAAGCAGATAGTATGTTGATCATTACTATGGACAACGTTTTGTCCCATATTGCTTAGCACCTTTTGAGACAGTCTCATAGGTCTCATATACCTATGTGCACATACATACACTTATAATATGTATTATGTATATCAATTACACATAATGTTCACTTTACCTTGGTGGAATGCCAGTGATGTATGACAGGCAACACATAGGATCATGTTTAATAAATAACACTTAATCTATTTTCAAATAAAACTCTAGATGAACAATCTGAGTGAAAACCCAATGCCAACCAACAGAGGGACAAATCTCAGTCTGTGTTTTTACATCAGGAGTAAGCAGACACTGTGAAACAAGACAAGGATCAAATCTCAATCTGTGGTTTTACAAGAAAGGGGCAAATCTCAATCTGTGGTTATACAAGAAAGGGGCAAATCTCAATCTGTGGTTATACATCAGGACTAAACAGACAATGTGAACCAAGCAAGACAAGGGTCAAATCTCAATCTGTGGTTTTACAAGAAAGGGGCAAATCTCAATCTGGGGTTATACAAGAAAGGGGCAAATCTCAATCTGGGGTTTTACATCAGGACTAAACAGACAATGTGAACCAAGCAAGACAAGGAGAAAATCTCAATCTGTGGTTTTACAAGAAAGGGGCAAATCTCAATCTGTGGTTATACAAGAAAGGGACAAATCTCAATCTGTGGTTTTACATCAGGAGTAAGCAGACAATGTGAACTGAAAGAAGACAAGGATCAAATCTCAATCTGTGGTTTTACAAGAAAGGGGCAACTCTCA